>BSBK01001858.1:1892500-2232687 GCA_027943335.1 Chamaecyparis obtusa | reverse complement strand
ATATATATATATATATATAATATTTATATATATATATATATATATAAATATATAATATATATATATATATATATACATAGATATATGTATACATGTGTTATATATATATATATATATATATATATATATATATATATATATATATATATATATATATATATGTATACATATATATGTATACACACACACATATATATACATATATATATATATATATATATATATACATATATACATATATATATACATATATATATATATATACATATATATATATATACATATATATATATATATACATACATATATATATACATACATATATATATACATACATATACATACATATACATACATATATATACATATATATACATATATACATATATATATATATATGTATATATATATATCTATATATATATATATATATATATGTATATATATATGTATATATATATGTATATATATATATATATATTTGTGTGTGTACATACATACATACATACATATACATATACATATATGTGTGTATATATGTATTTATGTATATATACTCATAGGTCTAATCAAATTTCAAGTTGGCAATACATGCTTTAACCAATTAGTTGGCTCCAAAATGCCTTACATGCTTCCTCTAGAGATGCTTCATATGTTTTCCCAAATAGATTGGCTAAGATATAACAAAATGTGTACCAATTGGAAATCAAATGTTAAATGCAATGCTTAATCTTTCCCTAAAACTTCAAGACCAAAAATAATCATTTGATGAATTGCAGACATTCTAATAAACTGTTATGTTCCAAGTGAAATAGGGCAACTAATATATTGAACTTTCAAACTTTATATTTCCTATTTTGTACAACCACATCATTTGTATCTACTTGAATATAAGCATATATGTAGTATTCAAAAACATGTTGTCCAAATCACAAAACCATATATGCAATTGTGGATAAATGCAAAGCAAAATACATAGAGTAGAATCACAAAATTGCTAGATTAATCATAACAAGTAAAAAAAAGTATGTTGAAATGAATGACAACCATTAAAGGCTATGCACAATATTATCCTTCTCATGTGATCAATAAAATAATCAATAATAAACACATTAAGAAATGTCTCCCGCAGTTGTTGTGCACCCTGGCGCTCTGCCTGCGGCTGCAGTACTTGGGGCTCCCGTTGTGCCTTCCGTGGGTTGCTCGGCTGCCTTGGTAGCAGACGCCCTACTTCTTAAGGGTAGTAACAAGAAATTTTTTTGTCTCCTACAGCTGTTGCGCGTCCTGGTGCTCTGCCTGCGGTTGTTGTGCCTTGGGCTCCCGCTGTGTCTTACGCTAGTTGCTCGGATGCTCAGGCTACAGATGCTTTGCTTCTGGCCCCTGTTGTCGCATGTTTTTCCCTGGTTGTGCCCTTGATGTCTTCGACAGGTGAGGGTCAGGGTTTGAAGGGGCCTCCCTCCTTCCCACCCAAACACTTTTCAAAATATGGTGTCTGGTGACTAGGTTTTTGTTGCTGCTTCTGCACAGGGGCCTATTCCTGTGGGTGCGGCTTTGGATCCTGCGAATGCCCATAAAGTCCATGTTTCCTCTAGGCCTACGATTGCTGTAGTGGCTCGTGGCATGAAGGGATCTTATGCTAAATTTGTTTCATCAGCTCGGTCTCCGGTTGGGGGCTCCTCCCGTGGGGTGCCTTCTTCTATGTCAATTTCTACCTCTGGTGCCCTCTCCGTCCAATTCTCTGCTGTTGTTGTTGGAGAGCTAGAGTCTTGCTCTAAGATCCTTATGTGTCTAGCTCTAATCTGTCAGTTTCGGGGGTTCTAGCCGATGTTGTCCCAACTCCATGATTGGATCTCCTGAAAATGGGAACCAATACTCTCAGATAATGTTCATATCATCCCCTTAGCCAAAGGATTTTTTGTTGCTAAATTTGATTGTTACGAGGATAGAAATAAAATTTAATGTGAAAACTTCTTTTCTCGGGAGGAGGATAAATTCTTGCTTATGTTAAAACCATGGCACCCAGATTTTGATCCTTCTTCTAAAGTTTTCAATAATATGTCGATTTGGGTGAGGCTTCCCAATCTTCCTCTTCATCTTTGGCAAGGTGTTGCCCTGGAGGAGGTGGGGGAGGCTTTGGGGGAGTTTTTGATTTTGTGAGAACACTTCCAATATGTTCCATTCTACCTATGCCCACATTCTGGTAGATATTGATATTTCACAGGGTCTTCCTGCTGAAATTAATATTCAGTCATCTAAAGGCTCATGGTTGCAACATCTGGATTATGAGGGTATCCCTTTTAGATACAGAAAATGTTTCAAAATAGGTCATCATGCTTCAAAATGCGGGTTCCGACTTCAAAGTGAAGAAAGGCCCTCATACTTGGTGGAAGGATGCCTCCACTGGACATTATACAGTTCTCAAAAGTTCTCTTGAATCTTCGTTGGATTCAGATATTCCTAGGTCCCCTGCTAGTGGCTCTGTGGTTGGAGTTCCTGCCAGCCCTGTTGTGCCTTTGTAGGGATCTATCTCTTCTTCTGCTGGTGGTTCAGTGGTTCTTACCAGCTCAGCTGGTGGATCAGTGGACGTTGTTCCTGCCAACCCTACCGGTGTGGATTCTGGTGTTGTCGCTTCTCTTACTAGAAGTCCAGCAACCCCTGCCCCTGAGTTTTCTTTTCCTGCCACATCTGCTGGTATGATTTATGCTGCAGGTAATGTTGTCACTGTCCCTCTTGTTGGGGGTTGTTTCTTTGGATTCTTTGTTGGGGGCTGTTTCTTTAGATTCGGTTTGCTGGCAGAAGAAGGCAACGGAAGTCGAAGATGGTTGGATTACTGTCAAAGGGAAAAATTCAAAGAAATCCTCCTCTTCTTTCAATATGACCCTCCGATCTCATAAAAAGGGGGTTTAGGCCTGACAATTTGGTCTTAGTGTCCCTCCTCCTTTTAAATTGGACTATTTTGTCGTGGGTGCTTGTACTGATTTATCATTTGTGTGCTCTTCTGGTGTCTGGTCCTTTGCTTTTGGCTGGATTGTTGTACTTATGGAACTTCAATAGACTTATCTTTCGTCCTAGTATTGTAAAGGGTTTCGGGGTCCCTTCAAAACTTCTTGTTATCTTAAAAAAAAAAAAATCATCAATAACAAAACTCTAACAATTTCATCTCCTTTATCTTTTTTGTTTTACTCCTTTATCAGGCGTGCACACACACCCACGCACACACACACGTGCCTAGTGAACTTTTTAAAGTGATTGACGATGCATGCACACACCCATACATATATGCGCCTAGTAAAAAATTTAATGTGATTGAAGATGTTGACATGACATGCCCTTCAACCCCATGTAAAGTGCTTTTAACATGGAGTTATGGACCGACAAGGTTACAAACAAGGGACCTTATCCTCAAAGGTGAGGCTTAAAGCCTCAAGTCCATTTTATTAGCAAATGAACAACCTCATGATCACAATGGCCCAACAAGGGTTTTAACCTTAGTGGCATCAATAATAACAACACCATTTAGCGAACACACTATGGGAAGAACCTCACCCAAAATATAAAATTGGGTAATATTTTTCATTTATATAATATCACTTGAATTGTTACTATAATTTTCTTGTTTTATGCCATGTAGTTGGGTATGAGATCTTTGTGGAAATGATAATATTATAGAGTTTTGTATTGCAATGTGTCGTGTGGACATGAATGTGTTGCATTGATGTGCACACATTATACTATATATAGGATAGTGACCCATTTTCAGCTCTAGAATCCCTTTTGTTAATTTACTGCTTTGAATTCCATTTTTTAAGTTTCTATTTTTGTTTATTACAAAATAATATCTTAGCTTAGTGAAAAGTTTTTTTTCAAGATTAAGATATACACGTATTCATTTTTACATTAAAACAATAGCAAAAATATTATATCACTATCTAATATAAGGAAACATTTAACTTTGTAAATAAAATGTCACTCTAAACTTAAATTACTTTCCCTATATTAGATAGTGATCCATACTTAGAACATCTAAAAGAATTTGTTCCCTTTCCCTTTGGGCAAGGAAGTTTTAGGTGTTATAATTAATGAGTAATGTGATAAAGAAGTTTTCATAGTGTAGATCATGCCTTTTAAATTAATGGTTTTTTTATATGTCCTAATTTAAAAAAATATATGTTTGCATTTCTCTAATTAAATTTAATATCTAGTATCTAGAAGTTTGAAAAATAAAAGTTTTGGTAGAGATCTAAGTGGGGAAGAAGTTCATTCTCTGTCTTCCCCATCCTTCGCTGGTAAACGAAAGATAATATGTTAGCAAGCTTAGAAAATGACATTAGCATCTCAAATAATCGGTGAAAGAAAATTTCTAAGAATATTCTTAAAAGTGAACAATTCATAAACAACTACAAATTACTAAGCTGGCTAGGAAATGCGTGAGAAGCTAAATTGCCGTCCTCATTGCGGAGGAGTTGGCTCTCTATTGTTTAAGTAATATAGGATTGATTCATAAATAGTTTGGGTGTTGTTCTCGCTTTTATCAACATTAATTTTTAGTGCTCTAAGTAAAAAAGAGTTGATATTATGGATGATATGGAGGTAGTCTTAAAAGTCTTAAAATGTAGTTGTCTCGAAGTAAAAAATTTAAGTGTTGTAATTAATGAAGAGTTGATATAGTGGATGATATGGATGTAAATCTTGCTGAAGTTGGTCTTATAAGTATTAAATTGTACTTGTCTTGACCAAAAAAAGCTTGAACATATTTTTTTATGTCCTTTTCTTTGTAAGTCATATGTAATAACTTAATTAGACATGATGGTGATTTAGATATGTTTTTTCATAATTCTATTTTTAAGATATGTTGATTTAGATCACTTTTCACAAAAAAATATTTGAGAACTTTATGGTATAAACAAAATTATTGTGGTGTTTGCAAAATCACCAAATAAATAAAAGTGATGGTTTCATCAAACTTAGTTAAATTAGCGAAACTAAAACTTTAGAAACTTGGATATACGAGAATAAGAAAAATGTTGATTCAAGGATATGCCAAGAAGATTTTGAAGGGGTGCAAGAGTAAACACATATTAAGGAAAGTAACCACTTGTTTCCATATTTATGTACTAAAAACATTTTCTTACTAATAAGTCATCATATGACTAAAGATGTATGAACTTATATAGATTTAAGTGTTAATACGATTAAATCCTTATTATCGAGTCAAGAACATGAAACAATGATAAAAATAATAGAAAAAAATGCAATGATATTTAATAATGATGATGCATATAGACAATACGATGTTAATGTTCTAATTATGGTCTTTATGTTATGCTGCAAGTTTAAAGTAAGATATTTTAGCATGTCTTTCAAATTGATTAGGACATGTGCTCAAATACACATCCTAGTAAACAAATTAACTATTTTCACTTTTTAGCATTTCTCATAACATATAGTTAAGAGAATAATAAGTGCCCAAATTCATATCTAAATTTAAAAAGTTTGGGGTCATTTCGACATTCTCATAACTAAATTGATTTAATTCAATTATTGTAAATATGACCAAATAAAGAAAAAAGTAAAATAAAATTATGTAAAATTCATGTTATTTGCTACCTTTCATGCTAAAATACATTTCTTCTACATTAATCATCTCTTTAAAATCAAAAGTGAAAATGAATCTAAAATAAACAATAAAATTACTATTTTTGTCATTATAAGATTGTAATTATTTTCACTAATCATAAGCATTTACATATAATAGCACAAATGACCAATAATAATAGAATAGTATATTAATTAAATTAAAACATATAATGTTAATTATCTTTTTCTTTTCCTTTTTACTATTCTAGTCTTCGTCTTCTTTGAAACTAGAGAGGGGACCTCAATAGATTTCTTGTGCCTTTTCTTACCAGAGGTAAATCCTTCCAAAGCAACATGTCATGTATCATCCGACCTTCGATGAGTTCTTCACAAGTACCAAACTTCTGCTCAATCAAGTCTACCTAACATTTAAGGAGTTTCTCTGTATATATCATACATTCCTCTTTACTATTTTTATATCCAAGACCTGTCAATTGGGATTTTCTAGGGCAACACCACTACCATGAAGCATTTTTTGTTGGTATCAACCAAGAAGATAATGTTATCTCTATACATCGCAAAACAATTCGTAGGAATCCTAAACCTTGACATCATATTCTTTCAGAGCTCATAGAAATATTCTTTATATACAATGTCCTTGTTATTTCTGAGTCCATCCAAGTATCTTCTTATTTATTTGCCTACAGGCAAGTCCTCATTCCATAAAACATTCTCCTTCAGAAGTAACGAGTTCATGAAGTAGAATACAAGGCGTACACCAAATTATTTAAAGTGAAAATCATATCCTTCAATCTTTGTTAGTATAATATTATTCAGTATTTGTTGTCTTAACGGATTGCACAAACCATATTTATTCATTTCCTTGGCCTTTTGATAAGCAAGATAAACAACAATAGAAGATGTATAAATTTATTTGTTCTCAAAGTAAATCTTATAAGTAATACCTATAACAACATACCTTACCAGAGAATTGGTTATAGTGTCTATCCATAGGGCTCTTTAAATCACAATTACACTTGTCAAACTTTCAACTTCCTTATTTCTCATAGACTTCATCACAGATACATTTCCATCCAAACACAGACCAGTAACTATCTTTAGGGCTTCCTTAGTAATCTGATATAGTTGATCTAACTAGATGCAATCACCTTGAATTTTGCTTAGAAAAACCTTCACAAATTCTTCATTGATAACCATAGGAATTCACTCCAAATGTCCAAATCCTTGTGTCTTAATTTGAAAATCAATTATGAATATTCTCTAGAGAGATAATCTTAAAAATTCCTTATCTTTGAATTGTCGTATTCCTCAATTTTCAATCCAACAAACTTATAGATGTCTTCGAGACACACTACCCTAGCCGATAGTAATGAAAATGCACCAACTAGCTCATTCCTTATTAGCTCTTTCATAAATTTCTTAAATTTTGGTCTAGGTTCATCATCACAACTATTAAGTTTATTGGAGTCCATGAGATAAAGATTTGTAAATAACTTAATTCAACATATGACAAATTTTGCTTTCTTTCTCGCTTCTTTGTGCTTCTCAAATTCATTGAAATTGTGAATAACAAAAAGACCATAAAAAATAGTTAATGCACCGCCAAACAAACTAGGGTTTTGTTACCAAAACCACCATGCCATTAAAAAAACTACTAATTTTTTGTGTGTATATCTACAATTAGCTTTTGAAGCTTCACAATCTTCTGCATAATGATATTTTATTCCATAACCTTCTCCAAGAGATCAATTCCATAATTTTGCATATCATACCTTCATGTTGTGACGACAATATTAATATCTTTGGTAGGGGAATAATATTTTTCATTTCAACTCCCTCTAAGCCAAAGCATTCTAACTAATTTCCAAAAGAGCTCTTTGCATTGAAGCCATGTGCAACATCATCCTTTGCCACATCCACTTTCTTTTTCTTCCAAATCCTCTTCATCTCATTCCTTACTTCTTCCACATCAATCTTGTTTACAAGTTCATCCGTTTTTGTAGAGTATCCTTTTTTATATTCACGCTTCCGCAAATTTAGCAACAACCCAAACTTGTTGTAGTTGTATCATTTGACATTCTTTTGTCTTATAATTATTTTAATCATTTTTCATTTGCATTGATTTGCCTTGTGTCCAAAATCATTGCAAGTATGATAATAACCATAGAAAGATCCATTTATTCTATAACCATTGATAAACTAATTTCTTCTTTGACCAACTTTGTGACCAAATCTTTTGTAAGTAAAACATTGAACATTTTGATTCGTTCTATTTGTACATTATATAGCTTTATGTCCAAATATATTGCACGATAAAACTAATAACCATTGAAACAAGAGTACCTTTGAGAATTGCATTGTCTGACTAGTGGTTTCTTTATTGAAATTCTTTGATTTTAAAGCTTTGCCCCTTTATTCATCTCTTTATCAAGATAATAAGTTTATATCTTCTCCATAAGACCAACTTGGCCTTTGTCTTCAATTCTTTAATTTTATCATTCACATGTTTCAAACCCTAATCCACCTTTTTCATTTGGATTTTTTTTGCTGCGATCTCTTCAAATCTAACAGTACTTTCCTTGAATTTGTCTTTCAAATTCTTTATTTTCACCATATTTGACCTATGGTTTACTACCTCTTGTTCTAGATTCTTGCATTCTCCTATCTTATCATTATTTATTTCATTTAGACATTCCTTAGTCTTTTTGTCTTCCTTAGCTTGTACCTTCATATCAATAATTAATTCATTTGCTTGTTTCAATTCTTCCTTGACTTTCTTATATTTTTCTTTGAATTTCTTGATCTATTCCTTTAGCTTTTTGATGCACCCATTTGCTTCCTTGATATTTTCCTTTAAGTTTCTATTTTCACATTCAACATTCTCAAGATCTTCGAGAGCAACCAAAAATTCTCCATCTAAATGAATTTCTTCGTCATCTTTCTTAGAAGCCATCTATTCGACCTCCAAGATCACCTTAAAGAGATTAAGCTAAAATCAAGGGACCAAGCCCTGATACTAATTTTTGAACAACTAAAACACTAAGAGATGGGGTGATTGAATATTCCCTAAAATAATATCACAAATTTATTCTTTTGAACATCCACATTAACTTTAATTGATTGCATCAACATGAAACATATAATAATCAAAGTAACTAAAGTAGAAACATCATCCTCAACAATAAACACAAGAAGATAAAAGATTTTTATTTTGAAAACCTGTTAGGGAAAAACTACGAAGATAGTTAACTCTCAATATAGTATAAATAATTAATATATATTACAAAGGTTGCTCGCTACAAGGCTCACTACTGGAGGGTTGCTTTCCCAAAAGAGATAAGTAAACAAAATGAATTGTTATAGTTGCATCTCACATATGAAAGGATTATGTTCCTTTTAGGCTTCGTAAACAAACTTCCAACACTTCATTAGTTATTCTATAACTTACATACGATCCTTAGTGACAATCACATATCACCATATTAAATCATATGTTTGTGTCTTATCTATGTCTCATCACCAAAAGAGGAAATACCACACACAGACACAGACACAGACACAAAGACAGACACAAACACAAACAAAGACACAGACACAGACACAGACACAGACACAGACACAGACATAGACACAGACACAGACACAAAGACAAACATAGACACAGACATAGACACACACACAAACACAGACACAGACACACAGACAGACACAGACACAGACACAGACACACACACGCGCGCACGCGCACACGCACACACACACACAGAGAGGTTACCTAGATATCACATGTTACAAGCAATGCTTAATCTTTCTCCATAATTAGAGGACAAAAAATAATCACCTGATAAATTGTAGACATTCTAATAGTTGTTATATTTTGAGGGAACAAGGGGAATTGATAGATTAAACTTTTGAACTTCATATCTCCTATTTCATACAACCATATTACGTGAAAACTTGAATATAGAGATATCTAATATTCACAAACATGTTGTCCAAATTGCAAAACCATATATGTAATTGCAAAGAAATGTAGAGCAAAAGATGAAGTATAAAATTACAAAATTACTAGAGTAATCACACCATAAGTCAACAAAAGTATGTTGACATCAATAACAACTAGTAATGCACAATATCATCCTTCTCATACCATCAACAAAATCATCAATGACAAAACCCTAACAATTTCATCTCCTTTATCATTTTTGTTCACTCCTTTACTAGGTGCATACATGCACGCATGTGCGCACACACATACACATGTGTGTATGTGTGTGTGGTAAATTTTTTATTATGACCGATGATGTTGATATGACATGCCTTTCAACCCCACATAAATTACTTTTGACTTAGAGGTATGAACCAACAAAGTCACAAGCAAGGGACCTCATCCCCAAATCTGAGGCTCAAACCCTTGAGCTCACAATGGCCCAACGAGGGTTTGAACATTAGTGGAAATAATAACAACACCACCACTTAACCAACACACTATGAGAAGAACCCCACTTAAAATATAAAATTAGGTTATATTTTTCAATTATATATTATTTCGTATCACGTGAATTGTCACTATAATTTTCTTCTTCTATGCCATGTAGTTGGGTATGAGATCTTTGTAGAAGTGATAATATTATAGAGTTTTGTATTGCAGTGTGTGATGTGGACATGAACGTGTTGTACAATTGTCCACACATTGCACTATGTCTAAGAAGTGACCTTCAATTTTTAGCTCTAGAATCCTTTTTATTAATTTATTACTCTGAATTCCATTTTTTAAGTTTCTATTTTTTTTTATTACGAAATAATGTCTTAGCTTAGGGAAAAGTAATTTTTTTTGCAAGATTAAAATATTCAAGCATTCCTTTTTACAATTAAAACAATAACAAAAATATCATATTAAAAAAACTATTTTCATCTTGGAGTAATTTAGGGAAACATTTAAATTAGTAAACAAAAGGTCACTCTAAACTTAAAAATCACTCTCCCTATATTACATAGTGATCAATACTTAGTTTATCTAAAAATAAATAAAAAGAGGTTCCTTTGGGCAAGGAAGTTTTAGGTTTTGTATTTAATGAGTAATGTGATATAAATAAATTTTAATATTATGTATATCATGTCTTTTAAAATAATGTTTTTTTATATGTTCTAATTTATAAATATATTCATTTGGATTTCTATAATTAAATTTAATATCTAGTCTTGATAAATTAAAAAACCATAAGTTATTCTAAAGATATAAGTAGAGAAGTTCTACGTAAAATATTATGAAGCAATGATCTTTTAAAGGCCCTATAGTTTATGTTAGGAAGTTTTGCAAAATTATCACTTTTCACAATCAAATAATTGAGTACTTTATAATATAAATACTGTTGTTTTTTAAATCACCAAATACATATAAGTGATAGTTTCGTCGAACTTGGTTAAACTAGCTAAACTAAAACTTTAGAAACATGGATATAAGAAAATAGGACACATGATGATTTAATGACACGACAAGAAGGTTCTAAAGGGGCGCAAAAGTGAACACATATTAAGGAAAACAACCACTTGCTTACATATTTATGTACTATAAAAACATTTTCTTAGTGATAAGTCATCATATGAGTAAAGATGTATGCTTATATAGATTTAAGCATTTATATAATCAATTCCTTATTATTGTGTCAAAACATGAAACAATGATAAAAATAATGGACAAACATGAAAGCATATTTAATAGTGATGATGCATATAGACTATAAAAATAATAGATAAACATGAAAGCATATTTAATAGTGATGATGCATATAGATGATACAATGTTGATGTTTTAATTATTGTCTCTATGTTATGCTCGAAGTTTAAAGTAAGAGATTTTAGCATGTCTTTCAAATTTATTAGGACATGTGCTCAAATACACATCTTAGTATACAAATTAACAATTTCTACTTTTTAGCATTGCTCACAACATATAGTTAAGAGAGTTAGTAAATGTCCAAATTTATATCTAAAGTTAAAAAATTTGGAGTCATTTTGACACTCTCATAACTAAATCGATTTAATTTAAATTTTGCAAATGTGATCCAATAAAGAAAAAAATAAAAGAAAATTATGCAAAATTCATGTTATTTGCTACCTTTCATACTAGAATACATCACTTCTACATTAATCATCAATTTGAAATCAAAAGTAAAAATGGATCTAAAATAAAAAATGAATTACCAATTTTACCATTATAAGATTGCAATTATTTTCACTAATCTTAGATATTTACATATAATGACACAAATGACAAATAATAACAAAATAACATATCAATTAAATTAAACAAAAAAATTAAAACATATAATCTTTATTTAGCACAACCATTTGCTCCTTTTCTTAAAAATAAGATAAAGATTAGAAATCCCATACAAATAAGATAAAAAATTCCGCCTTCTAAATAATTGATAAAATAATAAAAATAAAAAATAAAATAAAAATTTTATTTAAAAAATACTTTTGCAATGTATTTTTATTTTAAACGTTTCCATATTTTTTTGAAAAAACATAATACATGTATAATCTTTTTAAGTCCATTTAATGTAGATAAATTTCTTTGAAAAATAACTGTGTAAAGCGTAATTTGAAAATGTTGAAAAAAAAATTTATATAATTATTTTTCTAAAAGAAATTTAAAGAAATTTATCTAAAATAGAATGTATTTATAGATAGATAAAATTTTAACGTCCATGAGGCTAAATATGAACAATTTTTTCCCAAAGCCATATTACATACTTTTAGTGGCTTATTTTTACCAAATATTAAAATTGGTCATAGCTTAATATTCTACAACTATACCCCTTTGCCTTAAAACAATACACAAATATGTTATATTGTATTGTAATTTATTTTAATTTAATTTATAAAATTAAATTATAAATTTTATATTATGATTATTTTATTTTATTATTATATTTTTAATTATATATATATATATATATATATATATATATATATATATATATATATATATATATATATATATATATATATATATATATATATATATATATATATATATATATATATATATATATATATATATATATATATATATTCTTTGATGTTAATGCATAATATTCAAGAAAGGTTTACAATAAGTATAAGAAATTTTAATATATGCCATTCTATTTTGGATGGCTCACATGTAAATTACATATTTTTATAACTAATTAAAATATATTAATAATTCTAACAAATTTATTAAAATTTAAATTAGATAGATATTCAAGATTAAAATTATAATTAAGACAAAACTTAAAAAGTAAAAAAATTACTTTATATATAAATTAAAATTAAAATTAATTATATTTCTGATTGAACTTTACATAACTATAAACTACAGATTTAAATATAATTCTAATTTAACTAAATCTTATTTCCAATTAAATTAAACTGCAACTAATTAATAACTAAAGGCAAGTACTAGCCACTAAGTGGCACTTGTATTAGACTTGTTGTTTATTTATCTTCAAAACCCTTGGCATTATTTAGTTATGCTTATCATGCAATTAATAAAAAATTCAAATGTCTAAATTAAGTTAAGTTAAGAGACAACTTCATAAGCTAACTTCTTCGCTGAATAGGTTATGCCAAGAGCTAGCTGAATAGGTTATGCCAAGAACTATCAGATATAGTATTGGCAAATTTGTTAAAAAATTCAAATGTCCAAATTAAGTTAAGTTAAGAGAGTTAGTAAATGTCCAAATTTATATCTAAAGTTGAAAAACTTGGAGTTATTTGGACACTCTCATAACTAAACTGATTTAATTCAAATTTTACAAATGTGGTCCAATAAAGAAAAAAATAAAAAAAAATAATGCAAAATTCATGTTATTTGCTACCTTTCATAATAGAATACATCACTTCTACATTAATAATCAATTTGAAATCAAAAGTATAAATGAATCTAAAATAAAAAATGAATTATCAATTTTACCATTATAAGATTACAATTATTTTCACTAATCTTAGATATTTACATAGAATGACACAAATGACAAATAATCACATAATAACATATCATTTAAATTAAACAAAAAAATTAAAACATATAATCTTTATTTAGCACAACCATTTGCTCTTTTTCTTAAAAATAAGATAAAGATCAGACATCTCCGAGACATCCCATACAAATAAGATAAAAAAATCTGCCTTCTAAATAATTGATAGAATAATAAAAATGAAAAATAAAATTTAACTTTTATTAAAAAATACTGATGCAATGTACTTTTATTTTAAACGTTTCTATTTTTTTTGAAAAAATATAATATATATATAATCTTTCCAAGTCCATTTAAGTAGATAAATTTCTTTTGAAAAATAACTGCTTATGAATCACAAAGAGTAATTTGAAAATGTTGAAAAAAAATATTTATATAATTAGTTTCTAAAAGAAATTAAAGAAATTTATCGAAAGTAGAATGTGTTTATAGATAGATAAATTTTAATGTCTACGAGGCTAAAAATAGTTTATGAAACAACTTCATAAGTTACAAGTTGATGATGAGCACACCTAACTTTTCCACTGAATAGGTTATGCCAAGAACTATCAGAAATAATATAGACAAATTTGTTCCTACTGTCGTTATATTAGACTTGCTGTTTATTTATCTTGAAAGCCCTTGGCATGATTAAGTTATGCTTATCATTGCAATTAATAAAAAATTCAAATATAGTTAAAAAGAAATCCGAATATAGTTGAAAAGGAAACGAAGTAAAATATAGAATTAGGAAGTTAGCAACATGTCGTGTCGTAACAAAAACATAAGCATACCTTATAAAAAAACAGAGAGCGAATAACAAATTACAAATATAGAAAACAGAATACCTACCCGACGTTGCAAGAGACCAACAAGAGGCATCGCATCGATGCAGTAAGCATTATTGGTTTTAACTTCCAGTCCACACGTAATACATCGTGCGCAGACAGCGACGGTGGACGTACGAGAATGATAGCATAATTCGTTGGGGTCCCCAAATGTTGGCCTTGATATTGACGGAAATTGTAGATTAAAACTTTAGGTTAAATTGGCTGGGCATTTGACCTCAGAAACCTCTTTAGCGCTTCACGGGAAGGACGTTGTTTAAGAGGTGGTTTGCGTGTTTTACACGGGCGTAGGTAAAAGAGGGCCATCGTATGTGAATAGGTGGATTTAGGTGAAGGAGAGTGGCATTCGCTACAGTTGGGCGGGACAAAGGAACAGACGCCATTAAAGCTTAGAGGAAGTTTAGACGGTCAATTGGCGTAACATAGAGAGTAATGTGACCGATTGGGGAATGGTTGGGATGTGACAGTTTTGTAGTTGTTGAGGAGCAGTCGTGGGTTACGGTTAGGATTTCCCATCCGCAGCTCAAATGGAAGACGGATCGGGCCCTATCTCTGTCCCTCTTCTGCATTTTGCAGGCCGCATTGGTGCCCATCTTGGCCATCTTCTAAGCTAAGCAACCCGATGCCTCTCCATTTATCCCCATTTTTCAGCCTGGGTTCTATCTGTTCTTTGCGTGCGCAATGGCGTCCAAGGGGAATAACAGCAGTAAGTACAGGAAGACATCGCCCCTGATTCCCAAGTCGCCCACATCGCCGGCGTCTTCGATAGCGTCGTCGTATTTGTCGAGCAGCATGGGCTTTGGCTCCACGTCCAAGTCGGCCGGACGGAGCACGCCCACAACGCCAGGGAGTGCACGGAACTTGCCTTCATTTGCCATTCAGAGCAAGTCCCTCCAGCCGTATGCTTATGCCGATAGCCTCGCCACGGCAGATTTTCAAAAGTCCAAGGAGAACGTTACGGTTACTGTCAGATTTCGTCCTCTCAAGTAATTTAATCTTCTTCACAGTTCTCTTATTAATGCCTGGCTTAAGTATGATGTTTTTTAGTAATGTCTGTTGTTCTTGATCAATTGCTCAGAGTTAGAAACTAATAGGCAATCAAGACGAATTGAAGCGGAATAAAGTGTCTGAAATGTAAGGCATTTTGTCTTACCTTTCGGATCACATTACACATCGAAATAAATCTGTACTTTGCGAGTTTAAATCTTGAATTCAAAGGCATATTGTTTTGTTCTCCTTCCCTTTTTAAATGGAGAGAGTCATTATCGAAGTCCCAGCTCGACATGATACAGAATTGAATATCTTGTAAATATAACATGTATAACACGTATAAGGAAAGAATGAAAGAATATTAGATCTGGAACAACCACTAGCTAGATTGGATCGCAGTGGCACTATAAAAGACGAAGCATGACGATCTACTTCGAAACCATAAAAGAGGAGGCATGACTTTTGGGTGCAAGTACCCAGGCTGATGCGTTAGCATTCTTTTCCTTGGTACCTACATTGTTGCTCGTGTCTTTTGTGGAACCGTTGCTTGTGATTATGCCAATGAGAGTATTCTAAAACTTCCAAACTTTTTTGCAAACAAAGTGGTATAGACCTCTAGTCGACGGTTTTGTTTCACCGTAATATGTAACATCAATCCAGGGATTTGCACCGGAAAGCGCTGCTTCCAAAGATTATTTGTGTATTGATAATGTTTTTGTTTCCATGCACCTAACCTTTATTTTTAAATGCATGTTGACCCAAATAAGTTTATGTACACCATATTTTTAAATGCACGTCGACCCTAATAATTTTATGTACACCATTGTCTTTCTCTTCCAGAATGTAAATTGTCCAATTATAGAAATATAGATGTTTGTGCGTTTTGGAAATTTATATCTCGACTATCAGTATGCCGAATTAACAGATCAATTAATGTATAGTACATGAAGATGTTTGTAACACATTTACAATTTTGCTACTGCTGTCTCTGAATCGTGTCAAAGGCTAATTTAACTCAGCTTTTATTTGCTCTGGAATTTTGGGTTCTGTCTTCTTTGCGTTTTATTTAACACAATTTTCTTTGTGTTGTCTTCTGAAATGGTGGTTGAGAGCACAGCTTGTTGAGATTTAAAGGATTTGGTATTGTGTAGTGAATTTGAACCATGATTTCATTAAATTGTGAATATCTAAATAAATGTGGTGCAGTTCACGAGAAATTCAGAAGGGAGATGAAATAGCTTGGTATGCAGATGGAGATACAACTGTTCGGAATGAATACAATCCAATGACAGCTTATGCATTTGGTAATCAGTTCCTTCCACATGACAATAACTTTATTGCATCATAAGCTCTGCATTTGTTTGCACTGTTCTCATATTTTAACAAAGAAATCCAGAACTTACAAGACATCTTTGAACCATGTGAACCCATTGTTTCCTTCCATAATTTACAACGTAGAGAACAAATTACTGATATATTTCTTCTAAAACGAACTGTTATAAAGCAGAGGAAAAGGCATTTCATACATGATTTCTATAATGAACTTCTGTTAGTTAAGAGGATTTGAATGTTAATAATGTAGTTGAAACCCTACGTGAGTGCAGAATTTATCAACTGCAATCTTATGGCGGATGAGAACATTTATGTGACACTTTTTGTTATTTTATTTGATAGTTTACATGAAATCAACTTTAAAATTAGATTAGCTCTGTAATTAGGTTCTATGTCAATGTGATACCATTATTGGGTTCCTATTCAAGCTAAAAATGTTTAATAAAATAAAAAAAAGTGACTTTTTTACATGGAACACATAAAATAACAAATTTTGCATAGCCATTATCCCCTGAAACCATCAACAAACAAATTCAAGTAGTGGCAGTGAGCTATTTTAGGCAGCAAAGTGTTTTAATGCATCAATAACGAAGGGTTTTAATGCAGCAACAACCAAGGGTCTGGAGTGAATCAGTATTTTAAACTTTTAAAAACATGAAACCACATAAAACATAGAGAGAGCAAACTTCAAGAAGAAAACACCAAATTTCACGTGGAAAACCCTTTTGGGTAAAAAACTACGGTACACAATAGCTTTCATTAACACAATGGGCACCAACCCAGATTACATAAGTGAGCACTAACTCATAGAGAGCACCAACTCTCCTCGAAGCACCAACTCCAATCAGCTGAAGCACCAACTTCAGTTTGAGCACCAACTTAATTGTAAAACTCAATAACAGTTCTCAAAACATATTCAGCACTCCAAACACCATGCATGATTTACTTAATACCCATTAATTTGAAATATATAGCAGCAATTCCATGCAAAGCAACCCCATGCCATTATATATCCTCTGTTTTGCATTGACTCCAAAAACTACATATTAAACTGTATAACCTGTAATAGCCTACCCAGTTATGCGTCTGATATTTTTGAGTGTTTCAGCTTATGGAGATTTTTGTCAAACAGTTTGCTTGCAACCATTCATATTGTTGTTTCTGATTTATCTTTGTGGTTTTAGCAGTAGCTTGATTTAAAGATAAGAGAGAAGAACTAGTCATGCAATACAACAATCATATCCGAACAACACACAACTTTCCAGACACATATATTTCAGAACTTACATAAATCAGAAACTAATTTTATTTGCAGACCTGGTTTTTCTTCAAGCACACAATATTCATATTATAGACAGCAAACTCGCCCAGCTACTAATCTCAGGGATCAAAACACATGCCAAGACCTGCTACTAATTCGAACATACTGTCATAGTCTTCAGCGTGATAGTCTACAGATGGTGTGTTTAGTCTCAGCAGATGTATTTCCAGAAACTGCGTACAGATCAGTGCAAATGCGGCCAGACTATGGTATGGAAAGACTTCAAATCAGATCCCTTAATACCAGACGATATGTGGCTGTCTGGGACCCAACCAACAATTGTTTCAACTCCAGAACATGCAGTTGGAAAACCAGCAAACCAAACCCCTGATCAAACACAAACTACCTGTAAGTGATCTTTACTTGCAAAATGCTCAATGTACCTCTCTGACTGTATCATTTCACCAGCAAGAGAGATGCTAGCAGTGAGGGGAAGACGTCCGCAGTGCCCTAGAAAATAATCTTCCTATATCAATCTCAGAATTCAAATATTATTCAGCCTGAGAATATCGGCCTCAAGAGGTTCATATAATCTCTCCAGGAAGTCGATCCCCTTGCTCTAACAATGTGGGATATAAGAAATACATGACTAAAATATTATTTTCCTTTGAAGAGCCGTCCATATATTCCCTCTAGAGGGGGAGATCTGATTTTTAATGTCTTATAAAGTGACTTTATAAAAATGATATAATATTTAATTTAAATAGTCACTTTATAACTATAACTTTGAACATTAAAATAATATAGCAATCGAACTTAGAACCCCATGTATAATAGCTCATTGGAAAGAGCTCAACGAAATGCACCACATCCCATCACTGAAAAAATGAAGTCATTGCATCCCTGCTGGCTTACTAAAAATAGTAAGGCTCCTCAAAACTCTATCAAACGAACACCATTTGGCCCGAAACTGAATTTGACTAGGCCAAATAACCTCAGGATCCCTCTGAAGTCCTAGTTAGCCCTTGGAACCATGACAGAACAGGCTAACGACAAGTCATATCATATCTGGCTAAAAAGGGGACATTACATAACCATACTCGACTTGCTTGAGCCAAACATCACACCCATCTTTCCTTCAACACCCAATGTCTTCGATCATAGGCAACTTCATTACTTGCTCAACTTCCAAAAAGAAATGAACGGTTGTAGGATATGTCAATTGTTTCAGCAAAGTCTTTAATGCAGAAACATTACAAGAATCAGCAGCATGAAATTTGTGGGAGAATATGGGAATGAGGAATAATATTTAATGATTTTATTCCTCATTCCCATCTTCTACAAATGTACGTTGACATTCATCTAATTCACTATATTGTAGAAACAATTTCTTGTTTCTACTAAATTTAGACTTTGAGGAAGATCCAATTGCATAAGGATCAATGGCAGCCCAAAATGATTGTACAGTAGAGGCAATTTGAATAGATTGAGCAATGGTTGACTAACGAATAGGTGATTGTCTAATTACAATAGAAATTCCTTCATGTGTTTTAGTCTATATGATGCAAAGTGATGATTCTGAAATTACTATTCAAGTAGAGGGTATATAATATGATATTTTGATAGGGACAATGCAAGGAGAAAAAGGTATTATTTGTATTGTACTGCTGGGAGGATCAATTTGAGGGAGGCATACAACATAAAATGACAAAACTGGAGGTTAAAACAACGTATATCTTAGGTGGATCAAATTGTATGATAGTCCTTTTTAGGCTATCATAGGAGGTGAGGAAAAATTGATGGTTAGAATTTTTAAATGTTTCCTCACTTGACCATACAGTGGAATCAAATGCAATAGGTGTCTCCTTAGAAGTTCGTATAGTGGTGTTGCTAGAAGCCTGTTGAACAATGGAAATTGAAACTTTACAATGTTTAATTTGAGCGTCCATTTTATGACATAATCAACATAGAAAAATTAGGTTGTATGATGTAAAGAACTTATTAAAAGAAGTATCCTTCGAAATTCACATGGGAGGGCCGTATTAGTTTGTTGTATGATGATTTTTTTGAACATTAGCAATAGAATTTATAATTGGTTTTCAACTTACAAATACTTAGCCATATGCAATATGGTGATAAAAGGGAAAACTTTATTCAACATTCAAATATTTACCTCTTCCATTTTTTGATTTATTATTTATTTTTACTCATGCGAGGCCACTTATTGTTTTTCCTTTTTTTTTGTGGTCCACTTTATGGTACTTTTGTTATGTTTTCTGTCATTGATGCCAGCTGTCTTCATATGTCACGTGCGCATGCTTAAATCTGAGGCTTGCTGTTAATAACTTGGTTGCAAATGGATGTTCGTGCTCCTGCAGGGTAGTTGGAGTATATTCTGTCTTTGGTACTTTGTGTAAGTTGCAAGTGTCACAGGATTTTAAGAATGTTTTTTTTAACACAAAGGATGCTGTCATTTTTGTTGGAGTTATGCTGTGTATGCTTGTGACACATGTCCTTGTGAAAATGTAACTCCTTCATGACAAATGCGTTTGCAATTCTTTTTGTGGCTGAAAGACCTGCCTTGCGGGTGTTGTAACCATCATGAAGTTACGGAAATGTTTTGCAGTATCCTGGCAGGTAACGTCCTAATAGCAGCACTGTTGTTTCCAGAAAAAATAACGCTTTGAAGTGACACGTTTTCTGAAGGTAGTGCGTGGGAGAAGAAAAACTGATGCCTTACGTTTTTAAAACGTGTGCGGGCATGGAATAAAAGAATTGTGAACTCACGTTTTTGTAATGGTGATTACCGAGTTATGTGTAGATTTATGAAGTTACTATCCTTCCTAATACACGCGTGGGGGACATGGTAGCGTAAAAAATAGAGGAGGCTGGTTGACGCGCTCTAAGTATGTAAGAGTTGGACGTTCTTGAGTTGGTGTAAAAACGTTTTTTTTTGACTATGCAAACATCGCGTCCAGTATTTTTAGAGCCAATGTGAAAAGGCGAGTTCGGTGGTTGTAACAGGATAATAGGTAACCGTCGCGTTCTTTGGCAGATCGTGTTCATTTCAAAAGAATATGTCTGGGCACACGCGTGAGGTTGGCAGAGAGTTATTCCAATGTTCGGTAACCATTCCAGTCATACATGCTGCGAAGAAATTAAAACGAACATAGAAGTGTGAGATATAGGGTGTGTATGCTTTTCTTTTAAAAAATGTGGAGTTGCGCTGGCAAATTAAAAAACAAATAAAAGAACATCTCATTTCCTTACGTTTTTTTAATGAGTAACAGCAAGGATCGCGCCCAGTGTTGTCAAGGGGGTGTGCAGTGTTTTAGAAGAACACCGTGCTGTGGGACATGTCAGTGGCGTGATAAAAACAGTGGAAAGTTACTGCAAAAGGTGTGGATAAAAAAAACATGCAGAGTTAATATGGTAAGGGTAGCAGTCTTGAATATATACTTGGAGGCATACTGAAGAATGAGGAGATAGGGTATTAAAATTTGACTAGACTGTGATTACAATCGGTTTTTAATAGACACACAAATCCTACAAGTTCATGGTACAGTCAGTGTAACTTATAGCAGAGGTTGTCTCTTTCAGCAGTAGTATGAAAACGTGGAGTATAAATTAGATCCATTCCAGATTCTTGGTTGCCTATGAAGGACTGGAGATTTCAATGTCATTTTTTGATACGAGTTTGAATGAAGGAAGTCTGCTAAATATTTGAGCGTCTTTACGTTTGTGTGAAGACAAAGAACTATTTCTTGTTCTGCATATCTTATATCTTCTTCTAAGAAAAGGTGGTAGCCTTTTGAAACAGGTTGAAGCCTGTTCAGTAAACATGTATGAAGAGTTGCAGCTCTTAGTGTAGAGGGTTGTAGCCCATTTGATTAGTGAAGCCGTGGTTTTTTACCCATCTTGGGTTTTCCATGTGAGAAAAACTTTTGTGTCTCGTCTCTTTCCTTGAGTGTGCTTTCTTAGATTTGTTTATCTGCTTAAGCCTTTTAAAATACTGATTCACCCCCTCCCCCTCAGCATTTTTCGGTTTTTCAACTTTTCCCTTTTTCTTAATTTTCTTGTGAAGCTTGTGTTGATTTGACTTTGATGTCATGTTGAAATTTATAGCATGAGTAGGGTGCTTTGTAACATTTGTTAGGAGAATAAATATTTGTAGGCCCCAAATCAAATAATTTTTAGTATAATTATTTTGAGTCATATCTTGATTTATATTCAAATCTTTAGTAAAGTTAGGATCCTTTGCTAGAACCTAAAGTATCGACTTTTTTGAACCTAATAATGTCCACACAAATTGTTCAACTTTTAAAAGTCATCTTTCATTGGTTGCTTGTCATTGCACAATCCTTGTTCCTCTTCATTCTTCATTGCTTTTTGTAGTTTCAATAAAACTATAGTATGACATAAATACTCCATAGTCCTCCGTTGGCCAGTGAAACATGCCACAAAGAAAAATTGTTCCATCATTTGAACATGATTGCAGTTCGAAAATTCCTTTGACATTTGGCTCCATAGGACCTTGATCATGCTTCTTTGCCCACTCTTCTTTAGAGTTTTCTCAATCTAACAAGGTTGAAGTATCCAAGAACAAGCTTCGAAGGAAGAAATTTTGCTTTACTTGTAGAGGCACATGGATGCTCAAGCAAAGGACATTTTCATTACATAAAGGTAGTCACAAAGGAGAGTTTAGAGTGGAAGAGTGCAAACCTGAGTTTGTTTTGCTGGTGGTTGAGCATGAGGATCGGGAAATAGAGAAGCCTTTTGGATGTACATTCGCCACACTTTCAAGAGCACCTAGATATCACCCCTTTCGACTATGAGGAGTGCTACAAGGACATATGGTAACAATTTTAATTTATAGTGGGGCTACCCATAATTTCATTGATGAGGGGTCAACGACTAGGTTAAAATCTAAGATGGATAATTTTGAAGGTTTTAATGTAGTTATGGTTGATGGATTTACTCTTCCATGCACACAAAGGATAGGATAGAACACTGAGAGATCACTTTGGGTAGGCACAAGGTTTCTTGATGACTTTTATGTGGTGGGCATTGATGAGATGAATGCAGTTTTGGGGTTACAATAGGTACTCTCACTTGGGGAATTGCAAAATTATCAAACTATGGAACTTAAATTCAAAATTAAGGGTAAAGAAATAGTTTTTCAAGGATTGTCTAATGGAGCTTCAATGGTTGTTACTTCTAAGAGAATGGAAAGATCTTTTTCGAGGGGACACTTATATTGGGCAACACACTTTTAATTACTAGTGAACCTTCAACCACAAATGGATAGGGCACACATATAGATATTTATTCAACCCATTTTGTAAAGCCATAGTATGGGATTTCGTGATATCCCACTAGGACTAACACCTAATAGGGGGTTTCAATATGTCATTGAATTAGAGAAAGAATCCAAGCTAGTCATCACTATGCGATATTGTCATCCAAGAAGTTATAAGGAAGATATTGAGAAAACAATTAAAGAACTACACGATATGGAACACATACAACCAAGCTTTAGTCCTTTTGCTTCCTCCATGGCATTGGTAAATAACAGATGGTTCAATGAGGATGTCTCAATTATAGGGCACTCAATGAAAAAACTCCCAAGGGCCACTATCTTATCCCTACAATTGATAAATTGATTGATGAAATCCATGGAGCAATATGTTTCTCTTAGATTGATTTGTGTTTCAAGTACCATCAGATAAGGATGAGGAGGAGGATGTTCGTAAGACAACTTTTGGATGTCACTTTTGCCATTTTTAGTTCCTAGTCATGTCATTTGGACTGACTAATGCTTTGGCTACTTTCCAGTCTTGCATGAATGGAGTATTCATAAAGTAGTCAGGGAAATTTCTTTTGGTTTTCTTTGACAATACATCGATTTATTGTAAAACTTGGGATTATCACTTAAAACATATAGACAAGGTATTTGGAATACTTGAGCAGCAATCACTATTGGCCAAGGCATCCAAATGTGAGTTTGGAATGATGGAGATTTTGTATTTGGGGCGTGAGATTAGTGCTTAAGGCATTACTGTAGATGAGGAGAAGATCAAGGCAAAAGTGGATTGGCCTTAACCTAAGACTTTATCACATTTAAGAGGATTTGTGGGACTTTGTAGTTATTACAAGAGGGTTGTTAAAGGGTTCTCACAATTGGCTGCCCCAATAACAGACTCGACTAGGAAAGGAGCATTTTCATGGAGTGAAGCCACAAAGAGCTTCTTTCAAGCTCAAAGAGATAATGAGATCCTTTCCCGTATCAACCATCCCTAATTTTTGACTCCGATTTGAGACAATGCTTCAGGAGAAGACATTGGAGTAGTGTTAATGCAAAATAAACACCCAATAGCTTTTGAGAGATAATATTAAGGAATTCCTGTTAGAATGATTTTAGAATAACTGAGAGGGGGGGGGGGGGGGGGTTGAATCAGTTATCCTCAGGTCTAGATGTACCAATTGAACTTTCTAGCTCTTCAACAATCTTAGATCTAATCAGCTTTTAACTCGGTCTCTATAGCATATACCAATAACATAAAACTCGTAGTCCACTGTCCTAAAGTAAATGACTTGCAGAATATAAAACTTTCAACATCATCCACATCAAAATAACATTCACACAAGTATAACACTAGGATTTATAGTGGAAACCCAATTTGGGAAAAACCACTTGTAACATGCTACTGATTTTCACTCTTCTAAAGTGAGCTCTGTGATAAGCCAACCCGATTAAAGGTTTACAATACACTGTTAGGTGTGACCTGGTTAAAGGATTTAATCACCCTGTTAAGAGTGACCTTGTTAGAGGGCTTAAGAACATTCCATCAGAATGTCACCTTGATTAAAAGATTTATACAATGACTGTTAGGTCCACCTTGATTAAAAGATTTAGAGTGATACAATGATTAGAAAGTAACAGTAGGTTTTGATCTAAATATATACAACTCACTTTGCAAATACAGATTCACTTCGCACATGTTGATTTACTGACTGACCTTCATTTCCATCTTGTAATGTCCCCATTCTGAGCTAGCATCTGAGTTATTGGATTTAGCCTATTACCGGGTCCTTGTAGGCTAATACTGGTGATTAGAGGACCTTGTTGTGGGTTATGGCTCCGTTTGGTGGGACTTACTATTTATAGTAAGTCAAGGGATGGTTCTGATGAGCTCATGTGAGTTAGAGGAGTTGAATGATGCTCTCCGTTTATATTTTTGGCTTTTGGTTTGGGCTCCAAGAATCTTGGAGGGAGCGTCTATTTTTAGTAAGTCACCTCATCAGGTTCATTCATCATCTTTCTTCATCAGGATCATGCCTGTGTTGTCAGATTTCGATTCTGATGCTTCTTCAGTCATTTTTTTTTTTTTTGATCGATAAGAGGCCGAAGCCAAATTTTTTTATTAATAATTAAGAATAAGAGATACAAAGATAACCCCGCTCGGTGCAGGCGCTGGTAGGAAAGAGTGGGGTCGAGAAAACCTCCAGCCGTGCTTGGGACTAAACGTCCGGATACTAATACAAAAATAAAGTGGGCATACCCACTACTCGATAACATCGAGATTTTTACAATGGATGAAAGATACAATTCATTTTACAAAACTGAAGTGGGCATACCCACTACTCGACAGCATCGAGATTTTTACAAAGATCGGGAGATACAATTAATTTCTTTTACATGTGTTGAGCCGAGAAGTTTGTATGATGTATGCTGTTATCAGATATCAAGGAAATATTGTATCTTGGATGGAACGTCTGGATTGTTCTCCGATTGAAACCCATCTTGTAAAGTCTCTTCTGCCCTACCTAAATTCTGAAACAAAACCACAACAAAACAAACTACTATATCCTAACAAAGATGTCAGTAATAAAGAGAGAAGAGAATAGAATAGGAGAAGGAACTATAAACCAACAGCGAAAATGCAGATAAATATTGCTTGCAAAAAATATTTAATCTTATAACTCGAATCTAAAGTAAAAGGCCTTAGAGCAAAGGAAACTGCTAATCTATAGAACTTAAACACTGTGAGATTTAGAGGTTAAGCAGCATTGTCCATTAGATAACCTCATATATCCCAGTGATGCTCGAAAAACATAACGTGATATCTGTGCTTGCCTACCCAGCATGTATGCTTACATTCCCTTATCTAATGGAAAACCTAAAGTACAACTACTAGATAAAGGAAGGTAAGCATAGATGTAAGCATACAGATTTTTTAAATATAGGGAGAGGGGGTACCATATGTCCCTCTCGCTATATCTAAAAATCAAAATCCTAGAAAGCAGCCTTGAGGTATAGGCTGCCCCTAGGATCCATTACTGATTCAATTACAAGAAAAATAGCATTAATCCTTAAAATTAAGGTGACAAGGGAGTGTGTAATAATATACATCAGTTTAAATACACACACACACACACACACACACACATATATATATAACAATGTGAATGGAAAAACAAATCAAAATATAACTAGTGAATCGATAGTCCATATGTATACATATATAGATCAGTTTCTATATATATATTCTTCTTCAGTCATTTTTCGCAAGATGGGTGAATTATGATTATTATTTAATTAAATTGGCTAAGGTTGCTATTTTTATTGAGATTGCATATTGGACACCTTGGTGTTATAGCTCGTTGGAACCGGGTTGACAAGTTTTAAATCTTGAGCACATAAAACAGGGACCCTATGTGTCAGAATAGCATTATTTTAATGAAAGGGTCATTTTCATCATTAAAGTGAAGGGAAATATAATAGTTTATTATATTTCAAATGTGCAACCATAAAGCAAGTGGCTTTTAAGTGAAAAGTGTCATTGAGAAGCTATGGAAAAATATTATATATACAGCCTTATGAGAATTCGAACCTCATTCTTGACTTGTGCATTTTTATGTAGTTTTTGATGTGGAGAAGTTTGGCAAGGGTTTGAGGACTGATTCCTCTCTTCTGCAATTTGAATCATCATTTGTGGTGGTGAATTTTGCTAGTGAATTTTGGAAATTCAATACTGATTTTGTGTATGCAAATTTGGTGCTGTTGTATACCAAATTTGAGAAGTTTCAAGCAACTACAACTGAGATTGAGGGTTTTAATATTTTGGTTTGAAATTCTTCAAAGTTCATATATTCTTGGAGGCTGAATTATCTCCAGATGAAGCTGCGATTCATGCCATAGAAGCTACGCACCAATTCTCATAGGCTACGTTTATCTCAAGAGCCAGATAGAGGTGTTTTGGAGGGCTGCGTAATTACTTGGAGGGCTGCATTTCATGCCTTGAAGGCTGCGTATTGATTTTGGAGGCTTGTGTCCCTTGTTTGGTGGCTGGGATTTCTTGCTGGCATGCTACGTTCCTTTAAAAGGTGCCAATATGATTTTAGATTTATGTAATGTTATTTGAGCAAGGATTTATTATTGAAATTGTTCATTTTGTGAATTGGAAGTTAGAAATTATTTGCTGTTATTGTTATTTATATTCTGGAAAAGAATTAAAAAAATCAAATATTATCAAAACAAAACACAAAATTTGCAAACGATTCAGTATCTTCAGCAAAAAGCCAGACAGGTTCTTTACAACATCTCTGAGCTGCTCGGTATTCGCTTCAAGCAATCACAACTCTGTTCAGCTCCTTCACAGCTTCACCTTCAGGCTTCTACTTAGACTCATCAGTCAATAACATCAGCCTCTTCTCTCTTGTGTGTAACTTCACAATTAGGTTTATCTTATACCTCCTTGATCAGGTAGATTAATCTTTTGCCGCTTAATCTCTTCCGTAGATCTTAGGTTTAGGTTAGATTCATCGAATCCTTCCATCATTATGTTCTCCTTCTTTTCTTTCTAGATACATCTTCAAACTTCTCTTTGAAATCATAAGAAAACGATTTACCATGCATTAAATGCTTTATACCATTCATTAATAATGTCAACACGTTTTACATATCCTAAGAATTCAACTATGTTGATTGGGATTCTCAATTCTTTCTCAAAATGTAAATTACTGACACTCGGTCAATATTGTGTTCATCTCCTTGGTCATTACTATGTATCTCGGTCATCGCTAACATTTTCTTCTTGGCAATTATCTGTCACTTGACAATTAATGATGATCGGTCAACACTAGATTTGCTTGGCATATACTGGCGCTCGGTCGACACTAACATCACTCGGCTTAAACTATGTTTCTTCACTTTTGCTCGGTTAAGTCTATGTTTCTAGTCTTTTTTCTTCACTATGTAAACAACACATTACCTTGTCAGTGTGCCAATTAATCAAGTACCCAGTGAAGTATCCCATAACTCAACCTTTCCTTAGGTTCTCTTGTTATCTTCTTTTCTCAAATCCTCTTCATCAATCAAAAGATATGGTACTCTCTTAGATAACAACTGTCTTACCAGTTAAGGTTTGACATCAATGACAATATAACAATTGTTTCAATTGTAGTTTCCAAAAATCCAAGTTCGCCATCATGCATGCATTAGCAATGTTTAGGCAGTACTTGGTTTGTGGGAAATTTGTGGATAAGACAAACCATAATAGTCTAAGGTTCTTCCTAGATTAAAAAGATATGAATACTAGGCAGTAGAAATGGGTAAGCAGGTTACAAGCTTATAATTTTGATATTGAATATGTGAAAGGGAAAGAATAATGTCGTGGTTGATGCCTTGTCCCAAAGGGCTAATTTATGTTCTATGACAAATTTTTGCTGATTGGGAAACTTTTTTATCAGCAAAATGTGTAGAAGATACCTTGGCTAATGACATATTGGAAGGCGAGTTGCATGATGCCATGTACAAGGTAGTTGAGGAGCTCATTCTCTATAAAGATCAAATATATCTAATTCTAGGATCAAAGATGAAAGAAAAGATTTTAAGAGCATATCATGATTCCCCTATAGTTGGTCATCATGGATACCATAGAAGTTTAAAACACATAAACAAGTGAGAATGATATTCCTTGAAGGGCCTCAAGGGGGATGTCTTAAGGCATGTCAAATAATGTATGTTTTGTCAACAAAATAAAGTAGAACAAGCATTTCCAGGTGGTCTCTTACAACCTCTACAAATTCACAAACTAAACTAGGAAAGTTTCTGAATGGGTTTCATCACAAGTCTACCGAAAGTACAAGGGAAGAATTGTATCTTTGTGGTTGTAGATTGACTTACCTAGTATGCTCATTTCAATGCCATATATCTCCTGAATATAGAGCTCCACAAGTGGTTGATTTATTCTTTAGAGAATTATTTAAATTACATGGATTGCCTAAAAATATTGTTGGTGATAAGAACAATAAATTTATTAGTTTTATTTTGATAAGAACTCTTTCGTTTGACCGGAATACCACACACAAATAAATGGGCAAACAAAGATTGTGAATAAATGGCTTGAAGGGTATTTAACGAATTATGTTATAGGACAACAAATATCATGAGTTAATGTTTCATCTTGGAGAATATTGTCACAATCCTTTCACCATATGTCAATTGCAATGACTTCCTTTAAAGCACTATATCATTACAAGGCATTATCATTTGTGGATTTGATTCTCAAGATAGTAGAGTCCTTGGAGCGAGAGACTTGGTGCAGCAGAGTATGGAATCTTAAACACACTCAAAAAAAATTTACAATAGACCTAATATCATCAAAAGTTATATGTTGATCACCACAGGGTGGATAGAACATTTGAAGTTGGAGAGTTGGTTCTTCTAAGGTTACAACCATATAAGCAATCTTCCCTCAAGGTGAGTGCTATGGAGAAGATCAAGCCACAATTCTATGGACCTTATAAGATTACACAAAGAATAGGAGAGGTAGTTCATGAGTTGGAGTTATCAACAAATAGTAGCATTCGTAATGTCTTTCATGTATCTCGTCCCGAGAAAGTGTAGGATGAAATATCACACCCTGCCCAAAATTACCCCCACTTGATGATGAGGGTAAATTGATATTGTAGCCTGAAGCATTCGTTGACTTTAGTGAAATCGGGTTAAGAAATAAAGTTATTCCAGAATACATCGTTAAATGGAAGAATCTACTTGGGGAGGATGATACGTGGGAAGTAGCAGACATTTTTGATTATCCTAATTTAAAATTGCTTGAGGACAAGCAATCTTGGGAATGGAGAAGTGTAATGCCCTCACCCAAACTCTACACAAAAAAATATTTTTGTGCCTTGAAAGAATGGTCATCATTATCATAAATTATAAAAGATTAATTAATAACTAACAAAGCCATAAGGTAGCGAAGGGCAAAAAGGTTGTTCCAAATAAAAGATTAAATTATAATGAACAAATTCAAAATCCATATGAAAGGTTGTGACTATTGAAGAGAAAGGGGTATAGACAGAAGGTAGATGAAGAGGAAGGGAGCAACAATTCAGAAAATATGATTTAATGTGTTTCTGTAATGGAGCATGAATTAAAGATTCAACAATCTTGAGGACAAAACTCCTCCAAGATAAGAACTTCAAGGATGAAAACCCCTAATTTCTTTTGACAATTTAGTGGATGTAAATTCCCTAACTTGGACAGAAATAGTTCAAAACATTTGTACAAAAGAGGTAACCACAAGTTGTAAGAAGGATTACTATAGAGACTCCAAAATAAGTGTTATATTTGTAAATGCAAATTGAACCTATATCAAATCTAAACTATAACTATTTGAACAAATTCTGAATTGTTAGTGTTCTGTTAACAACAATTTATTTATCTATATTCTCGATTTAATATATATGTATTTAGATCAATGGATATAAACTGTGATCTTATATATTTCCTTGAATCTGAATAGTATATCTTTTGTGTTTGCAGAAACTTATCAACGTCACTTTACTTATCGATTTCTGTACTGTCCGTTGAAAGTTTTCAATGGCAGCGATATATATAACTTGGTGGTAGACATGAACAGTCACGTCTATGATAGATGTGACTCCTCAAGGAGTCATGCCTATCATAGGCGTGACCTTTCGTAACCAAATCATAATTGACAAAGCACGTTTTGCCCAGACCCGATAACATATAATCAGAGGTCTTTTATTAATCGATAATAATAATCAATAGTCAACGTTATGCATAAATCGATAGTCATATATTGAATATGTTCGATTCTTTTATGAATCATCATCTATAATTATATTTGTTTATTCGATCTGAACTATTATGAGAATAGTTTGTGAATAATAATTAAATAAATATCAATATATATATATTATATAATGATAATATCTATTATTATTATTATCTATATATATATATATCACAATTTTATCTATTCTCATAAAATCTATATTTTATCTGATCGAAGCTACAAATATCAATAATATTTTCCAAATTCTATTATAGATTTTGACAAGTTGTAGCCTTTTTATTGTGATGGTTTTAGGTTCTCTCTTTGTGTATCGTAGATGACACACACTGGCTCCCTTGTATTGTTATTGTTGTTTTAGTTTTGAGTCTCATTCACCTTTTGTGGCCATTATTGGACAATTGTTATAATTCTTTCTTATGCACAGCCTCACTCAATACCTCACCTTCAAATGTTAATACATTAGAATAATTATTTAATGACTCACCTAACTAGACTTCATGGAATGACCAGAGGATCGGTTGCATGTTTTCTGAGTACAGAATCAATTGAAATGCTATATTAAATTACTTTCCTTGCACACTTTTTTTGACGGTGTTGTCCCAAGACAAGTATGCAACATAATTTACCATGCAGGGCTACAGTACAAAATCAAATTTTTGTAGAAATCAACTAATAATACAATGTGCAATCCCATCAAGTTCTTTTAGGCATCACTTGTCTAACTGGCGTGGTCAATCAATCAGGCTCAGTAGCTACCAGCAAACTAGAGTCCAACAACTGCTCCAAGGTTCATTTATCTGTCTGTGTTAGAGCATCTTCTATTACAATTTCAGCACCTCTATCTCTGCTATTACAATGTCACCAACAATATCTGTTTGATTTATTCATATTTGCACATGTTGAAATCCCTGCTGATGAAAGATTTTCTGTTATTGATATTCTTTTTTATTGCCTCATATGCTCCACGAGCCCTTTTCTTTTGTCAACCTTTTTCATGCCGAACTCTTTTAACCATGCTTCTGGAAATTCTCTTTTGGGTGAACAGTTCTGTCTCTATATAATCTGAGCAACTTTTTTGTTTGCTACTTCTTATCCTCAACTGTCTGTTTCTGCTTTTTGTCATTTGAGAACTTCTGGTTTTCTGTAACTTGCGGTGATTGTAAGTATTATTGACCTTCTTTTAGCATTCATGAATGTTTATATAATTCTGTTCTTTCAGTTTTCTTTTATACATTAACTAAATGTGGGTTAAAGCAGACACTAGGGTTATTTAGAATGTACTACTATTTATTAGTAGAAACAAATAATTTGCATGTTCTTCTATCTGATCGACACTATGCTTCATACAGATGTGCAGTATAAAATAAACTTATTGCTTGAATTTCGTCTGATTCAGATTGTCTTCATGTTGTTATGTGTTGAATTTATTATTCAGGATGCTTAATTCTTGAATTGCTAGTATGATTTCAAAATGTCGTAAGGAGAATCATGTGTCAGAAAGATTTGTGCATGTAATATAATGTAGCAAGTTCTCTGTATGACAGATAAGTGTGAGGATATATTCCCTTCTGTATTTTATAACCTTACATCTAAGTGTTCATTTTGTAAAACATGATCAGTTTTAAGCAACTTAGGTCAAAAAGCATTTGAATCATTTGATCAAGCTAAATAACATGCCCATCATTCTGATCAGGAATTTATGAACTAGGTTGTCATGTGTTAATCACACCATAGTGATCCTCTTCCCATTTGTAATCATGTCAAGTAATCTACAACCTAGTGTCTGAACAACATGTAAACATATAAGATGTGAATAAATGTCAAACTGTTAAGCTTTCTCAAAATGTGAATTTTCACATATTCTTCTTGGGAAATGAAATTCTACGAGCTGCGGATTAGAAGACAGAAGATAAAGTTAATGTCATGTTTACTCTAGCTTTCTTCTTGACTGATTATTGAAATAAAGTGTGTTGGACAGTTATTTAACTGGGCAATTGATGTTTTCAGATAGAGTGTTTGGGCCTGCAACTACCACTAGGCATGTCTATGATGTAGCTGCACAACATGTTGTTGGTGGTGCAATGGAGGGTGTAAATGGTAAGGGACAATGCGTTCTCTTTTTATTAGCATCTAAGATTTGGAAATCGAATTCTAAAAGCTTCTTAAAATTTTATAATGTTGACTGTCTTGCATATTAAGTGCATATAGCTTGATCTAACTATGTGCTAAAATTGATGAAAGTTATGTATTTTGTACATGATTACACGATTGCATTTAGTGTGCGACAATAAATTATTATAGTTAATTCAAAAGAGAAAGGAGATATATTGGTACTCATGGATTACCAAAATTGGTCAGTGAGACAAAAAAAATTAGAAGTATCAATAATAGCTGTAAAAGGATAATGATTTTCTTTCTTTCTTCTGTTATGTCACTAGTTGAGTCCCATTCTATTCTACCTTATTGATTTATGCTCCAAGTTTTGAGAATCTTATAAATTGCATCCAATTTTTGCTGGAAGGCATTAATGACTTGTCTTAGCTAGTGTATTCTTGATTCTTACTCCCCTTAGTGATTTTGTTTGGACTTCATCCTGCCTACAATGCTCTGTAACACATCCTGAGGTCTGTTTGGCTTTTATCATTCAAGTATTCCATTGTAGCTTGTCAATGATCAATCTTATTATATTTTTTTACAAAGATAAAACACATCTTAGTCAGATCCGCCTCATCCCATTACCCAATAGGGCTTTTGCAACTTGTGTTCCTACCTCACAAAAGCTATAAGATGTTTATGTCATATAAATTTAGGATAGAGACATAATCATTGGCGCCTTTGTGAAATCTGGGTATTACACTGCAGAATATTATGCAAGTAGAATTGCTATTTAACATGGCAAAAAAGCAATGCCAAGTAAGAGAAAATATGTATAACAAGAACTCTTGTAAGTGGTAGAGATGTTTATTAAAAATTATGAAATAAAATCATTAATGATTAAAGCTATAATTAATGAGGTGGATGGTAATATACTACTTCATAATAGAAAAATTTTTAGCCCAGAACTTAAAGGCTTTTGCTCAGTTGGATTATGTTGTATGCTTGGGCAGACCGTTATCTAATTTTTATCAATGAAATGAAATGTCAATGTTGGAGTAGTTTGTGATAAAGATGTTTCATCATTGTTCAATGTTAGCATGCTCATGTGTTTGAAAGATTTTGAAGGGTATGTATTGTTTGAAAAAATATTTGTTTATGGATTTTATTCATTTCAATGGTTTTATTCCTTCTTGGATCACATTCTTGGGTTGTTATACAGTAAAGCAGAAGAAAATTGGATGTGATATTTTTTGTACTTTAATCTCCTATACTTAAATGTATTGATCTTTTCTAGAAAATGACAAGTGCTGCTGCTACAGTCTTGCTTTGGACAGAAAGATATTCAGGTGAAGATGGTAGTAGGCACGCTTTAAATATATTTGTTTGATAAATGACTGAGTAGGACACCCATCTGAAAAGGGATGTACTATTTTGTTGTAATTTGTAGAAGGTAATGTGTACTTATTTCAACTATCATGCCAACTAGAGCTAAAAGAAATGGATAACGTAGGAAAGCAGATGTTGGAACTTTTGGAGCATACCCTTGCTCAATCTTTCAAATTTCCTGTTAGATCTCTAATTTTTTGAAAGCATAACAAGATCACTGAGAATGCTTCATCAAAGAAACACTTGATTCAGTGATCATCAAGTAGACCAACCCTATTCCTTGGATTGATGGCCTTTTGTATATAATGAATGGTGTCACTGACTTCTTGGAAATAGATTTAAGTTGGCAGTTCGCTGTTATTAGATATTCATATCTTGTAGATCTTGTGATGGTTATGTTTAGCTTTGGTAATGATGAGGAGGGAAACATGTGTTCCAACCATGTTTTTTGAAGATTATGAATAACATGGTCAACTTTCATCTTGGTGAGGCTGTCCTAAATATTTATGGTTGATTTTTAATTTAAAAGTATAGCAAACAGGGTGATTGTAAATGGCATTAATGAAACTCAGAGGAGAAAAACTATATTCAAATGATTAAAATGCTACTTCAAGGAAGTTGTAGATAATTTCTACGAAAATTAAGGGACAAAGTAATATACTTCTTGGTACTAAAAAGCTTCTAGTGAAAGTTGCCTTTATTTATTTATAGGATTGTAGATTATTTTCTAGTTAATATGGATTGACAAGATAATCACAATACATCATGTAGTATAAATATATTGAGAACAATAAGCTATATTACAGCTACTAGGACTTGAATAAACCAATATATATATATATATATATATATATATATATATATATATATATATATATATATATATATATATATATATATATATATATATATAGTAGAACGAATATATTGAGAACAATAAGCTATATTACTGCTACTAGGACTTGAATAAACCAATATATATATATATATATATATATATATATATATATATATATATATAAGCTATATGACTGCTACTAGGACTTGAATAAACCAATATTGAGCAAACCTTTGTCATGAATGGGATTAATCAAGCCCATAAATGAAATGAAATAAAATTATATTAATGTCCATAGATATAGATGACCAAAAGTAGGTCAATGGGACTAGAGGATACAAAAATTTACAATTGAAAGCTCTATGAAAAGAAAACCCTAGAAGCAAAATAATAAAAGTGCAATAGACAAAATAAAGCATTATGCTACTAACGACTATCAATTGAGGGTGAAAGAGAGCCTAAAAAGCATGCACCAATGAAGATTGGAAGGGAATGTCATTGAATATCTTTGTCTATGCCTATGTCTGAAGTGTAGGAGTCATTTGAATCATCATCAGTCACTTTGGAAGATTTGATAATTCTCCTCGTGGAGCATCTAAGGTTAGAGAGGCCAAGTTGGGGGGAGGTTCTAGGAGGAAGCAAAGCTCATCGTTTAGAAACACCCCTAACATCCTTTACTGGTGTAGCTCTTGTAGTAGAAATGAAACTCATATGTGAGTATATCCTTGTGGTTTGCGGGTGACTAATCAGTAGTAAATTCATTTTATGTAATGGGACCGAGTCACACAAATGGGAAGGAGTATAACCATAATGCTAAGGGAGAGTAGGTTGGGGAATTTGAGTAACTTGAGTAGTAATGGCACATTGAGAGAAGTTTCTAATAACTAATCCACTAGCTCTTATATGTGAAGTATTGGTATTTAAAGGGTGTTCTGTGTTTATTGTTGCCTAGTTGGGCTAGAAAAAAGTGGTGTAAAATGGCTTGGCATTGCTAGTCTGAATATCTAAATAAATTAGATAAGTTGTTGTCCCTACAGAGGCAACATAATCTTTTGTTGATCTCGTACTAAATGGAGATATGAAAATGTAGTGTTCTCCTCTTGCTCTCTCCATATATTGGGGGGAGAAAAGATGATAGATCTAGTTTTGATGGAGGATGTGATGATTTGTTTCAACTTTCAATCCATAATTGGTGAGAGCACACTCTCATTTAGCCAAGGGGAATTTTCACGACATGAAATAACTGGTGGCATTTGAGATACTTAGGGCAATGAATAATAACATCCACTATTTGTAAGAAATGCTTGATGATAAAAGCCAACTTGGGGCTTAGTGACTCAAGGGTGGAAGATCCACGTGGCCTCTATATCCTGTTTGTAAATGTTCTCTTTGATAGCTCTAGTGATTACATCCTAAATGGGAAGAAGTTGGAGGGGTGGGCATCTAGGATGTACATGAAAGGTGTGCCTACAAATATAGATGCCAAGAGAAAGAAGTAACCTTTCTTAGTGTACCAACAATGTTGGCATCTAGTGGGGACAAATAAAACAATCTTTTTTGAAGAGCACACTGCTAAGTATTGATATCTCCCATGACTAGAAGTTGAGGTCCCCATGAATCTGGGTCTATGGATGTAGAAGAAGATAGACCAAAGGTGTATTAATTGGGTGACAAATTCAGCTTGGATGATGTTGAAAATTTATTTGTCATGTAAAAGCATAAGGAATTTGCTTGAAATAGCACATTTCAAGAATTAAAGGAAGTTTGTCATGGAGGTAAAGGGAACTGTGGTTTCTAATTTTAGATATTGCGTTGATTTGTATGATAATCCTTTGCAGGGTCATGTTGGATGGAACCACTTTTACAAAGAAAGAAATTGTCTATTGGATTGACATGAGGTTTGGAATGGCCAAACATGTAGAGGCTTGTGAAGGTTGTTAAGTGAATAAACCAAGGTTGACAAGAGATTGGTACTAGTATGTCTATTTTTGAAAATAGGAGAAAGGGGTACACAAAGATGCCAATTTTTTAAATATAATTCAATAATTTATAAAAATACCATTACATTGAACTTTCAAAACAAGGACAATGGTAAAGTTGAACATTAACTTTAAATTTTAAATACACAAATGACAAATGTCATTGTGTCAAAGGTTTCATAGTGTACACTACATATTTGATATATATGCATATATATTTGATTAGTAAAAGGTCTTTTATTGTATTTATATTCAAAAACTTTACATTGTTTGATGGTGGCTTGACCTCTGATACCTACAACAATTTACACCTTATATCGTCCTATCACAAAAAAATGATCATTCAACATATTCTATCTCCGAAAACACACCTTATAATACCTTACAAAATTTCACTATCATTCCTTTATCCTTTATTCATATCAAATTCACAGACGAAATTACTATAAAAGAATTGAAAACTACTCAAAGGCTATTTAATTTTTTAGACAAAATTTATAAAAAAGCCTGCAAACTCATTCTTTTTTCTCTTCCTTTCCTTGCTCCTACTCCCATTAATCTTCTTTTCAAAACTTCCATTTCTTCTTGGTCTGAATCTTTTCATTAGATGTCTTGACACGATGAGCTTCTCCCCATATATGTACATAAGCTTTGATGAATTCCCAACCCTATTGGGCTTGGGCCTGTCTCTGTTCCTTGTCCTTTACAACACTCCAGATGAAGAAGGGGCGTAATTGTGGTGTGCACTGTGCAGCATGCAGCCATGCCCCCCCGCGCACCTTGAAACCTTGCCCTAGAATGGCCACTGCAATGAATGCATTCAAGTTTCAGCACCACTCATCTTTGACGCACAACTCCCTTATTTTCCTTGTGTCTTCCTTTTCTCCCAATTCAAGGCACCAAGCAAGAAACATTGAAGCCACATTTGCACTTTTCCGGTACTCGAATTTTGCATTCATGTTTCCTTTCCAAATAACATTTTGAACATTTGAAAGAACATTGGGTCGTTGATCTTGAAGATTTTCTTCAAGCGCTCATCAATAATCTTATTGCAAATGATTGCAATTTAGGGGGTTTTCCCTCCATGGTTCCACCACCTCTCTCTAGGGCCTTTCTTTGCCTACATATCATATAAATTATCACGGAAGAAAAATCATCACGCCCACTTGAATACTCATTCCATTGACTCCTTATAATTCAAGCATTCTCACCTCGGCCATAAATATTTTTTTATTGCAGCCCAAAATACCTTCATTACCTCTCTATCCTCATTTGGAGCTTTCTTATTGGTCATTGTATATCAAACCATTTAGGATTTAAGGCATAGGCAACACAGTTAAGGGGTGTGTTAAGCTTGTTCCATATTCCATGTAACTTTTCTTGTATCAAAGGATATAGAGAAAGATCTTTTGCATTTTTTATTTTCTTTATTCTTTTACACATGGAATCTATTTTTTCATAAATTTCTCCCGAACATGGCTTGTCTGAATTTGCAAATTTGATCACCTCACATATGGGCTTTATAAGTCCACAACAAATTTAGCATCAGCCCAAAAGTTATCAAGTACCATACCTCTTACCTCAACTGCAGTATTTGATGTAGATTGTCTCTAAGCTGCCCATGCATCACTAACTACTGTGGAACACAAAGCTCCTTTGACTTCACAAATATGGGCAAAAAGAATAAAATAAGAAACAAACCGTTATCAGCAGATTTGAGAAGTTCCACCTTAGCAAATTTTCAATCAGTGGCTGTGTGTGATTATGGTTACATATAAACATTCATATTATTCTGCTCTTTTCTTTAAGATCTGAAATCGAAAGGAACTTGCCAATACCTTTGAGTACATTATTCAATGAAAGTTGGTGTCCGAAATATATGCTTGTACCTTTTTTGCACCAACATGCCTATTGCTTTACAAACAGCAGGCAACATATGTAACAACTTGCACTACATGTGATGCCCCCATCTTGCCTTAATGCTGTCACAGCTGGTTATGAAGGAATTGTGCAATTTTTTCTTGCCTTGAACAATCTATTGCCTTAAAAATAAGGTCCTTTGTTGTATATTATCATGATATTAACTAGTGGACAATTTCTAGCACATGTCCACCCATCCTTCACAATATTCAATCCTTCTATAGACCACGCTCTTTTCGTTGGTGCAATTTGTTCCTCTAATCAAACTTTTTCTTTATCAATTAGAGTAGTGTAAATTTTTCATACTCAGGTTGTTTATACCCAGCTGGTTCACTATTGATAGCTTGGACCATCTCTCTATAGAAAAGTGAGTGAGAAACATCAAATGGTATTCCATTTGTATAAAAGAAAGATGCAATCGTTGCATAAACTGCTTCTTGACCTTGCACATCAAATAATATTCCAATGGGATTTGAACTGTCAATGTGTGGTCTCTTGGGAGAATATTTTGCTAGTATATCTTTAGAATGCATATCGACCGTTGACCCTCTATTTGGATCTTGAGTTGCAGCAATTAACCCTATTGTTGAATTATGAGAGCTCAATAATAAACTTTCCCATCAGCCCTTTCTTGATCCCTCACAACATCATATCGTTGTACCTAATTTGGACAAGGATTAGAACCTTTTCTAGGCATGTGAAGGAAATGAGCCCTCACCTATGTAAGTACCTTGCTCTGACATTTCATAAAGGTTATATATGATCATGGTTGTTCAACATGTACCCTTTGACCCTGGAACACAATAGCAATACTTCTACAATGGGTACAAGCTTTGTTTTACCCCAATTTACTTTCTACATTTAAATGGTATTTGCAAGTGATGTTAGACAGAGATATTAGTTGCCTTTGTGGCTTGGCTTTAGAACTTTTTCTGATCTGCGAGCAATGGAAGATGCAATTGATCAGTTACATGGAAGAGAGTTAAATGGGAGGAACATTTTTTGTTAACGAAGCTCAACCTAAGGCAGGGCCAGATTTTGATTTGGTTTTGGGTACAATTTTGGAAGAAGGGACTATGGTGACAAAGCACCAGGATGATCTGATTGCTTCAAGTGTGGTCATCCTGGGTATTGGGCAAGATAATGTACTGTTGTTGTTGGTGGTTGATACTGTGAAAGAGATCGTGGTGCTGATAGTAGGGACATATATGGCAGTGGTATGGAAAGGAAAGGGGTTATGATCCTGATGGTGGTAGGAAGTGACCATTGTGGTGGCCCTGCACATTATGAAGGAAGCTACAGAGAAAGACTAGGGCACTATGATCGCTATTAATGACAATAATATTGGCAAATACCTGTGGTCCTGTCAGCTCTCCCACCTTGCGTCAGCTCCTTTCCTTTCTGTGCTGTGTTTTTCTTCCAGCTTCCCAGTGCGTTAACTTTTTACTGTTTAAGTTTCAGGTTATTTTGTTTTATTTGTGGGAGATGGCACCTTTTGTACAAGAGATGATGGGAGTCTTCAGGGATTGCAGCTGAAAATCTCCTGCGACCGGAGATGTTTCAGACTGCATCTTTGGTTCCAAATGCACGTTTTGGTCCCGAGATGCACATCAGGCGGTCGGGAACAAGTTTCCTAGTAACACTGGAATAAACAAAAAAGAGATAAACCAACTAGAATTCAAACATCATTGACAGTTCCGTGTGAAAAGTATTCTATGGACTTTGCATTTATTTTTCCAAGATTAATTTTAGGCAATTAGCATTGAATGCAATTTAGTATTATGTCCTATAGGTTTACTGCTTTTAATAATATTATAAAAAATTCAAACAGTCAGACAAAGACAACTAGTCAAAATGAAATTGATAGTCTCTTTTCTAAAACAGTGAAGCTGCAGATGTTCTTCACCATTTGCGCCAACAGATACAACTGAATTTATGGGAATGGAAGTGGGTTGGAGGAGTAACTCATCTTTATTACAGTAGTATCTATTTGCACTTATCAATACATGGGCATAAACATGCTATTATATTTGAAGTTGATCTCTTGTTAAGATGTTTCAACTAAATTCATGTAGAGCAGCAACAGTACCTATTCACCGTGAATTGTTGGAGAATTACATCATTTATGCCTGGAAGTTAGATTTAAAATTTGTTGGTAATCTTAAATTTCTGCATCAATGTGTGATACTTTTGTTTTTGAATACTTATTAATTTTTATATTCTTTTCTGTTAGAGTGATGGAACCGTGCATTAAAGGAACCTTTAATTTTTATTTTTTGTTTCAAAAAATAAAAACTCGATAAGGGGATAGATATTCTTACACTAAATGTTCACATGACTAAAGATCACCATTATTTCAATTCCTAAAAAAGCTCATACTGATGGTTTTCCAGGACTCTTTTGCAGGCACGGTGTTTGCATATGGTGTGACAAGTAGTGGCAAGACCCATACAATGCATGTAAGAATAAGCTTCTGCTGTTGGTAGTTTGATTTTAGATAATTTTCTATGATTTTAGTAGCAGAATTGGCAAGCTCTTTGCTTTTGCCTTCTCTGGTTACAATCTGTAATACTTTGATTGGGACTGTGCTTAGTCTTTGGTATGGTTGTCGCAATATACTTGAATATTGAATCGATGGCTCATGTTCGCATAATTTGGCATTTTTAATATTTGTTACAAAATAATGCCGACTTTTTCTTGTTATAAGTGTATGGATATTTAATGTCTCAAATTCATTAGTCATAATAAACATAATTTGCTTCAGCTCTGAATATGTGCAACACCAGCTAAGTTCTTTCTGGCCAGATATTATTCATGTTTATTATAGAATTTTACTGCAAAATTGCATGACTTACCGGGTTAATGCTTCTCATTTTTGAGCTCTATCTGATTAGGTTCACAGTTCCTTAAATGTCCATTGCCATATTCTTGTCATCCTCCATAAGTGTGGTCTTTTTACCATGGAAATACCACAATCACCCAAGTTGATATTCAAGGATAACTATACACATCTCTGGTGCGACTTTATTATCATCAGGTTGTACAAATGTTACAAAGGTTAATGCCACATGCTGCTTTTCATCTTATTTCTAAGTACCCATACAGGTTTAGCTGTGGATGCATCTATTAAATATTTTTGATGTTGTGGATGGTGCATCCTCTGAGAAATCTTTTACTTCTCCGTAACTGAATATTTTCTTGGAACAATCTCTCACTCCCAGTAACAAGTTTTTGCATCGGTTTGTCCTAAATGTGGTCGTAGAATGAAATATTCATTGTTCTATGTCATACAAAATTTAATTTAAGCATATCCTTTTTCTTATTCTGGCCATTGCTTTTGCATAGGAAAAATTAATGGATATCATTTATTAAACTAACCTGTATGTCTCTGGCTGTTGCAGGGTGATCAAAAATCTCCTGGAATAATACCTCTGGCAGTGAAAGATGTATTTAGCATTATACAGGATGTAAGATCAATGATATGAAAGCTATGCATTGCATTGTTTGTTCTGAGACTATTATATAATTGTTCTAAACATCATCTCAACCCTGCAGACACCTGGTCGAGAGTTTCTTCTTCATGTCTCATATTTAGAAATCTATAACGAGGTTAGCATTTATCTCTATTCATATTTTGACACATATACAAATTAATCTAGAATACATTAAGTGGATCTTATCTTTATGACTGTGCGTGAGGTGAAAACACAAGCTCTTTGAAAAATTATACTTGACAATATGGGTGTTTATTTGGCAATACATATTGGATAGAAAAAGAGATGCTGTTCGTAACTGTTTGCATGAGTGCTGGATTTCAAAAATTAAAATTACAACTTATTGATAGATTTGGGAGAATGATTTATTCTTACAAATTCATTTTGGTTTGGTAAGAAGGGAAATGTTTTATGAATGGAAAATATTTTACAAGTATAGATTTTTGGCAAGACTTTGTATAAGGGTTGGCAATTCTGTTCATTTTAGGCAATATGTATTATGTGATATTTTTTGAGGAAAGAGACAAGATTTACAATTTTACAAATATATTTTTTGATTGTAGTGAATTTACATTTAGATTTTGTTTATGTGAATTTGTTAATTCTTGAATGCAATTTTTGAAAAATTCATGAAAAAGTAGCCAATTGGCAAGAAATAGTCCATGAAGATACCTGTTCGTAAATACTATAAAACTTTTGTATCAGTTTGGCTGAAAGATTATATTTATGTACAATCCGTTTACCAGGAAGATATCACCAGTAATTGTATTTTAATGATTTGCAGCTTGCTATGGACCAGGGTACAATAGGTCTTTACTTTTTATTTGAGTTCCTGGATGTTCTTGCAAAAATAATGTTGTTGCTATAGAATTCAGGACAAAAATCCTCAAACAAATTTAGAGTTGGTTTCAAATGTTAAAATTATGTCAGAGTATCATTAGATATTTAGACTTAAAGAATGGGCATTCCTACTTTGATAACAATTTTATATGCTAGTATGTTACTTTCATGGATAGCTGTAATTTAAGTTTATATTATGGAGCAAGTCAAGTTCAGTTTCTAACACTTCAATTTTTTTGCAGGTTATAAATGACCTGTTAGACCCTGCAGGGCAAAACCTAAGAATAAGGGAAGATGCTCAGGTATAACTTTAAGCACACCCTCTGTTTCCTCAACAATATGTCTCCAACATGTTAGTTGCGTGGCTACTTTTATTTCATATGCGTAGCAGCCTTCTAGTACCTTGGATTCCTTTTATTCAGTTAAAGAAACAACAATACATTATATCTTTTTGTTTTCTAGGGGATTCCATTAATACCTCATCTGTTTTGAATTTCTTGCCTGGATGGCATGTCTTAGTTCTAAAATATTAGTATTTGGGCTAGAAGTTGTTTCACAAACTGGGACAATAATGCGAGATGTATGATGAACTATTTCAAATTGTTCTTGTTACTAGACTGGATTTGAAAATCTCTTTGAAATAAAATAGGAATCTCAGACTATTATGAAATAATAGAATCGATGAACTTTATTTCTAATGTATCAAACCTATTTCAATTGACAAGAAGTTTATTTCATATAGACTTTTCAATTCCAATCTAGTAACAAGCCCAGATTTTTTGAGACAGTTCATAATAAATGATAATCTATTTTGTTATTTTTTCAATTTCATCTGATTACTGCACGTTAGGCTAAGGAATATCTTATAAATTTCAATACCTCTTCTTATGCATGCATTCTGATAGAGTTTTGAAGCAATGTGCTTCTACTGTGTGGATAATTAGTTGAACTTCCCCTTTCATTTTACTTCCTTGTTTTGGATAGATCACAAAGCACATCTTGTGTTTGATGACCAATCATAGACCCCAATTGCGGTGTTAACACTTGAACATAGTGCGTATGATTCTATTAAATTCTTACATTGAAAAACTCTTCACCTTCTGTAGAATTTAGTTGAAAACTCTTGTAGAGAAAGTATTGAGTCTCAGCTACCTAAGCCAAGCTTTTAGATTTTCAGATGTATTTTACTGTACATTTATCAAGCCAGGCTCTTGACAAGACTTTTTTTCTTTGGACATAGTGGTGATTTGATCTTAGAAATCTTGTGCCTAACTACGGGCTTGTGCCTGTTAGCCGGAAAGACTACTTTATTATATGTCGTGTATTAGTTATGTTGTTCCAACGGTAATTAGTTATTATTGAAGGGTAGTTGGGTTGGGTGGTGACGTTTGGTCACACTCCTTCGGATAGTTTATATACCCTCTCGGAGGATGGACATGGGATATATTATTGTATTTTCCTTATGATGTAAATGTACTTGCCAGTTTGGAATAATTAATGAAAGCATCTATTGTTCTTTGATATATTCTGTATTTATTATATTTCCTGTACTATGTCTGCAATATTAAGTTTACCCTAGCGGGCAAACATCTGGCGCCGTTGCCAAACGAATCTGGCAAGTGACGGAATGAATGGACGGATGGGAATACCATTGGAAGAGAATATCAATGTGAGGACGAATGAGGACAAAATAATTGAATAGAATTTATGCCTAATCAATTGAATAAAAATAGAAATGTAAAGAAGGAACTCGAAGAAGAACAAGCCGCTAGAATTGCCATACTCGCACAGCAACAAGCCGAGCGAAGGGAGAGATTCAAAAGACGCTCCGAAGGACTATCGAAGGGAGTAAGTGAAGGCAAGCGTCTAGAGGAATCTAACCGGGAGGCCGAAAGAAGTGACGAGGACCGCCTGGAGGAAACAAGGAGCTTGTTCGGGTCCTTAACCTTAACCCCACGGACGGAAGCAAGAGAAGCCCGAAGGAAGGAAGAGGAGGAAGCCGCACAGAGGGAGGCTCAGGATACCGCTGTCGCCGAGAGTGTCGAAGTGACAGAGGGGCATGGGGATCACAGTAGCCCACTAGGCTTGGATAGTTCCAGTAGTTTGGGGACATCAAGCGGTACGGTACCGAACAATTTCGGAGGACCGACGCCGATAGTACCATCCCAGCCTATAACACAATCGGTGCTGCAAACATAGTCGACACCTAGAAAAGTAAACATGGCGACTAACAAAGAAAAGCTGCCAAAATTGCATGGCAATGGGAAGGAAGATCCAGTACGGCATTGTTGTACATGCGAGACAATCTGGTCGGCGAATGGAGTCGCCGACCACACAGAATGGGTAAAACAGTTTCCAGCCACACTGAGAGGGGTAGCCATCAACTGGTACTCCGATGTGGACAAAACAAAGGTGACCACTGGGGATGAACTCAAGACAGAATTCCAGAAGGAGTTTTGGCTCCTGAGGGATGACAATGAAATTGTTTCTGAGATATACGGTACCAAACAAGGTAAGAAGAGACTGTGCGGGCTTACAGTCGCCGACTGAAGGAGTTAGTTGGAAAAATGGATAGCTAGCCATCGGATGACCTGAAGAAAAGATGGTTCGTGGAGGGCCTGAAATCTAACCTACGGAGGAAAATGAAGATAGTGCCCCCCACCTCATACGTAGATGCCTATAATCGGGTGATGGACTTGGAGAGCGAATAGAAGACCTCCAAGAAGAAAAGAAGCAAGTCCTCTTCCGACGAAGATGACACTTCGGACGATGACAGTGGCAGTGATGGCGAGTCGAAGGGAAAAGTCAGGGCACTCCAAAAGAACATGGAGAGAATGATGGAGTTCCAAGACCATGAAAGGGGGTACCAGCAAGGGGGAAGTTGACATATGGTGTATGGACTGCAAGGCGAGCGACCATACAAAGGGGTCATGTCCCAAAATGGCATTTTGTGACATTTGTCAGATCATGGGCCATTCCACCAAGGAATGCCCATACAACATGAGGTGAGGAATCAACAAGTGCTATTTACCCAAGAGCAACCATCTACATCAGGGGCAGAGACTAACAATAACGCATCCTCCGGCGGGAACGGAGGCAACCGACACGGTGGCGGAAGGGGCAATAACAACACCAACACGAGTTGAATACAATAGGACTCCAAGGGTCAGCCGATGATCCAATGCCAAGCTTGCAATCAGTGGGGCCACTTTGCAAGGGATTGCGACAAGGGCAACACCCCGCAGAAGCTCAGCCACTGGTGTGGTCCTGGCAACCACGAGGATGCCAACTGCCCAAAATCCGAGGTCAACTTGCTCAACATTGACGGAACGAGAAGTAACGAGGGGGTACTAGCCATCACACAATCACAAGCAAAACAAGGGGCGCGAGAGGGTAAGGAAGAAATAGAGAAGGCGATGAAGGCACCGAAAGAAAGATGGGAGACGACTACCACCTTGGGCCGGAGGGAGGCAGAACAACACATTCTCAGACAAATGTTACTATTAGAGGTACCGGTGAAACTCCAGGACCTCCTTCACACCATGCTGCACTTGGGAATGAAATTGTTGGGGAACTTGGCCACGCAGGCAAACACCACCCGTACAAACATCCTCGGAGGGTGTGCAACTGACCCAATGATACTTGCTGTAAACAACAATAGGTACCCAGTAGTCGTCGAGATGGGCATCCTTGGCACCATCCTGACAGAGACTATAGTGGATGGAGGGTCAGGAGTGAACGTCCTTCCGGAGGAGACATGGAAGAAATTGGGCAAGCCACGCTTGTGGCCCCCAACCTTCAATGTATTAGGCGCCGATTAGTAGGGTATCAACCCCCTCGGAACCTTGATGGCACAACGGGTAACTATCGGGACCCAATTGTTCATCTTGGACTTTGTGGTAATTCCCCTGAAGCAGAAGGGGTATGACGCCATCCTAGGGAGAGGGTGGCTCGTGACTGCCAAAGCGAACCACAACTGGAAAAGAAACATTCTATCATTTGAGAAAGGGGGAAGGAAGTTTGTGATAGATCTCACAACGCAGATGGTCGGAGAGGAAATGGCATCCTCCTCGGATTCAAAATCGGATGACGGAATAGAAGGGAAAGGAAGTATGGAGCCCAACGCGGAAGGGTACTGAAACTGGAGGATGATACAGACTCCATGGACGACCTCTTCCACTGGCAAATAGAGGACTATGAACTCTTCCGACCAACATGCAATATACTAAGTATTGAGGAAGAGCCGAAAACATTTCCCTTAGAGTACAGTGAACACAACGAAGGGGATGCGAAAGTAAGCAAAGTCTAGACACATAAATTTGATGAGCAAAACCCGATGAAGTATAAGGAGTTGTTTGTCAAACCAATGAATTTGGGCAAGGAAGAGGAACCTAAGATCATTCCCGTCTGTGACGATTGGAATCCTGTGTGGAAGACCGCAGCCTTCAAAATCTTTATTCTCCTTCTTATGTACGGGAAGGAGACCGTGGTCCCTATAGAATTTATGATTCCAAGCCTTTGGATCGCCATTGGAAACAGACTTAGTGACAGGGAAAGCTTAAGGGAACGGCTGCACACTCTAAAGAATGAGATTAAGCTAAGAAAATTTCAGGAAGTCGGCTACGATGGGGCTGTCAAGTTGTGGACTCTCGACGGGCTGGAGATACATGAGGCCATCAATGGGTCCAAATTGCAACCTTACCTGGAGAGGATTGACCCGAGAGAAGGGACAGGGCACCCGAGAGGAGAGGATGGAAAGGGACTTGAGCGCTCAAGCAGGCGACCCAAGAGTCGTTCGTACGGGCGACCAGAGAAGCATCCAGATGGTAAATTGCAAAAATACCCGTACGGCTATGCATGACCGTAAGGTAGAAAAAAAAATTAAAAAAGAAAAAAAAAGAGGACACCGCCGACTGTACGACCGTACGACGAGAAAGTGACAATGAAACAAAAGTCACCGTATGGTGCTGACCGCATGACGCATAAAGGCCATACGGCCAAGTCACCGTATGGTGGAAGAAGACAATTGCAAGTTGATGCACCGAACGGTGCAGGAGAAAGACAACCGTGCGGAAGGAAGTAAAAAAATAAATAGATGTAAACACTGTACGACACAAAAGGAGAGAACACGGGCTAGACCGTACGGTTTGGAAAAAGAAAAGAAAAACGCATGTGGCCGTACGATACTATACGAAGAGCAGAAGCTACCAGATATAAAAGGCCGTACAGTGGAAGCAGCACAAACGCAACAGAGAGGCACATTAAATAGACCGCAAAGCAGAAGACGAACTCCAGGAGTGCAAGTCTGTACGGAGGGAGGAGGCCTGGCCGGCAAGAGGATGCAGGCCGTACAACCAAGGAAGACGACCGTATGGTGGAGGAAAGAAATAAAGGAGCCATAGGAAGAATCGTGCGTACAGTTCATATGGAGAGAAACACAATGCAGAAAAAACTACATAGGACAGTTATTGACGGCAAGGAATGGTAGTAGCGAGAGGAAGGTTCTGTTAAAAAAAAAACGACGACAAATCAAAACAGTTCACAGTGAATAACGTATGCTATTGAAGGGAAGAACATAAGCAGGTAGTGAGGAAAACATAAGTGATTGGCAGAAAGAGTATGGGATTGGAAGAAAATCACAAAAATGGTGTGTTCCATGGACTTCTGTGTGGGTTTGAGGGTGCTAATTTGGTCTTGGCGGCAGGGGTGCTGTCCCTCGACCCCGCTGGGGGCGTTGCCCCCTAGACTCCCAGTCAGTTCAGTTATCAGCCTTTGGGGAGTGAGACCAGTTGATGAGACCTGGAGCTGTTGCAGGCATGGAGTGTTTGCATGTCGGAGGTGGAGAGAGCATTGGAGCAAGCCTTTCGAGAGGGGTACTACGCTTTGAGGCACTAAGAGTAGGTGTTGGCTGGACGTGAGGCCTTGGTGGATGCATAGAGAGCTCGGGAGGAGTTGACCACCAGCTGGAGGAAGTAGAGCGACACTTGGCTCAGTGTACCCAAGAGTTGGAAGCGGCGAAGGCGGCATGGGTGGCTATCTGGCTAGGGAGACAGTATTGTTTGAACAAGAGATTAGCGGAGGCTACAGTTGAAAAGAGTGTTTTGGAGACAGGGTTGGTGTAGGCACAAGAGGAATGTGATGTGATGGGAAAAGACCTATTGGAAGTAGCATTGATGGGGAGGGTGGCACTTTAGCTTTTTCAGGGACGCCCCTCTGTCCCTTCTTCTCAGTGATTTTCTTATTCTATGTAGTGTATTTCATCTCCCCTTTGTTGTGAGTTGCCGGAGACGACTTTCTTTTTGGGGGGGACGATGTTAGGCGGAAAGACTACTTTATTATATGTCGTGTATTAGTTATGTTGTTCTGACGGTAATTAGTTATTACCGAAGGGTAGTTGGGTTGGGTGGTGACGTTTGGTCACACTCCTTCGGGTAGTTTATATACCCTCTTGGAGGATGGACACATGAGATATTATTGTATTATCCTTATGATGTAAATGTACTTGCTAGTCTGGAATAATTAATGAAAGCATCTATTGTTCTTTGATATATTCTGTATTTATTATATTTCCTATACTATGTCTGCAATATTAAGTTTACCCTAGCGGGCAAACAATGCCTAACTAGGTCATTCTCTTGAGGACATCTTGTATTGGTCATTTCTTCTGTTTCTGACTATAATGCACATAACTTTATTCACTGGCACCTTATTCATGGTTTTTTTACAAGGGAATTCCTTTCACATGATTGCTGTAACTCTCCTATCACTTTTGTATGATCCTATAATCTTTGTTTCTAGGGTTTCCTTGTTTGTGTTTAATCCTCTTTGATTTGGTTCTATTGCTTCCTAGATATGTTTCAGATGCTTAAATTTTGTCGTCAGGCTTCATTTTTAACGCTATTTATTAGCTCTAGTTTGCTGTATTTTTGAGCTCTGCAAACCTACTTTGATCATTCATAGACATTAATATAATTCCTTTCTTTTTTAATTTTTACTATGGATTCAAGTTTTTTTTATCTATCTACATAGAAATAAGGAAAATATATTGATGTTCATATTTGAACAGAGTTCATCATTGGGAATTAAATGTGCAACAAGTTACCATAATTAAACATGATTGCTAGAAGGATAATCTTTAACTAAATATAGTTTAGATCCAGGAAGCAAAAACTAGTAAAAGAGATGTAAATTCAAATGGGAAAACCCTAGATAAATCATTATACGCAGTCAAGTATTGTAAAATAATCTAATAAAGGGAAGAATCTATGCTAAAATGAAATCTGTCTAGAAAAGCTAGAGAAGAATTCTGATGGAGAACAAGGATTTAGTTTGCATTACAGTTGGTAGCACAGAAGTGATCAGTATCCTTGTTGATTAATGATGTCTTCATTGGAATGAACTGGGGTAAGAGGGCCTAGCAGAACAATCTTGAGAAGAAGCAAGGTACTCCTTGCTTGCACCTCCAAACATACATGATCAATAATTCTCAAGATGTAGATAGAAGATTATTGTTGTACATTTGTCCCTATGGTCTCAACTGACCGTAACATCGGGAGTGAAAGTAAGACTGTAAGAGTAAGAGTTTGAGTTAGCCTGGTGGCTGCTTGTGGGGATGGCCACCTTCCATGAGCCTATCATCATCCCCATTTGTGGCAACTGTAGCTAATGGGCATTTGGCTCTTCTATGTGCTGATGAAAGAGGAAAAAGTCAATTTGGTGGCTTCAAGAGTCCCTTAAATGGTCCAATTTAATATTAACTATTCTTGAAGTTCAAGGGCCGTACACCTATGGTTTGCGAACTGAGAAAAGGTAACAAGACACACTACTGTATTATTTGATATTAATATCATTATGCTTGGTTTGCAATTTGTCATCGACTCAATGTTGTTGAAATTGTCTATTAAGGAAAATTACTAGTGAATTACCTTCCAAATAAATGTTTTTGTGTTTTGTCATATCTGAGCCTTGACTAGAGGAATAGGGCCTTAAACTGAATGAGCTGCATATAGGCAAGAGGCACGCATATTTGTGCAAATGAGGAGTGTTAGCAATGAATTGCATATACCCCATTTCAAAACTTTCCACTTTACAACTTAACCGCTCTTTATGTCGCCCAGTCACCACTTTCACTAAGTTCACAACTCACGCTAACGCGTCGTCGGTAGCTTTGCGAAGTTTGCAAGCAGCGACAACATCTTCATCGCTTTCGCATTCACCCGACCTCACGACATGGTCGCTCCTCTCCAGAAGCTGGAAACTTCCGCCTAAGGTTTCAGAGTTTCGTGAAGTGAGCAACTGTCCGACGGTGGGATTTTCAAGGCACAGTCATCATGAGATTATCTTGCATTTAATAAGGCAATCTTGGTGTAATCTTATAATGGGACGCGTTGGTAGAAGGTGTGTCTTATTCCAAGGTGGTGAAGTACAAGATTTTAAATTTCTCATGCGCCACCATAATTAATAGCTGAAGGAAGTGGTTATAAATAAACTATAAGTTCATCCCTTTGATCACCTCATTCTCTGACAATAATCATGCAAGTTATGTCATTGCAATCCAACCGTGCCGAGATGGGAATTCTTGTTGCAGAAGGATACAACAATGAAGAGCCCGAGCTTGTGCTCCAGCCCGGTCTCACCGAAGAAGAGATGGAACAATTTGACATTATCTCTAGTATGTTCACCGCTGCTGGGATTTAAGGACTAGTCATGCTCGCTATGAGAGCGATATTTTCGAGCTAGAAGGAGAAAGAGACCGTGCAGAATTCGGTTCCATACTGGCCCAAGTAGAAGAAGAAAGGGCCCTTGACTTTATGGCGGACCTCCTCAACCTGCTACAGGGAAATGTGGAAGATGAGGATGAGGTGGAAGACGAAGAAAATGCGGAGGTGGACCCATATGAAATTTGAAGCGTCACCTTTCTTGATAACAGAAACGGAATAAATTTTGTTCTTTTTGTAACCGTCGTTGTAATGAGTAGCCATAGGTGCTATAAAAGCATGCTTTTTGTAAAAGAAAAGGGGGGAAGGAACATGAAAGAAAGAACTATTTTTGGCTTTTATTTGTAAATATGAAGACTTTGATCTTTGTTGCTTTCATGTGAATACAACTATCGAAATTTTGTGCTCTTATTTTCTGGGCCTCCATTTTGTCTTGTTCTATGAATTGTTTCCTTTTCAGATAATCAGCTGGGTTATGTATTCTGTTATCTTTGAATAACAATATGTGCGTGCTTTGAATATAATCTTCTCCTGTTTGCATTATAAAAAGTTTCACATGAATGAACTTCGTTTCATTTGTGCATCATTTTCCATAGTTCACATCTATTTTTCATGGCTATGGATAGATGTTAGTTTCCCCTTTTCTTTTCTTTTTGGTTAAAAGCATATTAGTATCCATTCATTGCACATCTATATGAGGGATCTGTACCTCTAAAATTCAGAGATGGGTCTGGTTTGATTAGTTTTCCCATTTGTTTGTTGTGAATGCTTTGTTGCTCGCATGGGCTTATTGGGTCATTGTAATATCGGCAATCTAAAGTGACAAATCATTTACCAACAAGGAGCAAATTGGTAATGTTATAATTGTTATACATGGATATGGAATCTACATTGTTAAGTTCTCAACATAGCCCTTGAATTACAAGGCTTGCAACACATTCGTTTATCCATGGTTGTCGACATTTGTTTTTCAAATGCTTCTTCAGATTCTAAGTTCCCACTTATTTTAGACATGGTTAATTCAAGTTTGTGGCATGTGGCTAGTTTATGGTAGCATGTCAATGGGGTGAAAACAATGCAATTCATAAATCATTCAGTGTTTGACCTTGTTCAGTATTTTGTGGAAAAACCTTTTTAATCTTTTGAAGGCAATCTAAACCTTCTGTTGGCAAATATTCTAAAATGTTCAAAAAAGCTCAATTATATATGTGTGATATTTTGTTGAATTGCATTGGATCAGAGAGAGTGAATTTGTTTATTCTAATCTAGAAATTATCATTTCACTTGTCCTTCCTGGTCAGGACTTGTTTAGTACAGGTAAGTGAAAATTCATGTTTGAGAAGGAGAATCTTGTTGTTAAGCCTCTAATATGAGTTTAAATGTTTGTGACTTCTCGTAACATGTTTAAAAAACTGGCAAGTGTAGGAATGCAATTGCTTCTTTTTGTTGGCTGATAAAATGCTAAGTGTGTACATTTTCTCTCCACAAAAGGTTACACAGTACTGCATTTTATCTGGTTATTGAAAATGAGTTATTGGCAAACGATATACCAAGTGACATGATTAATCTATGGCTCTTGTCGGGTATATAGTATCAATATATGTTTCTGTTTCTTAGTTGTATGATTGTGAATTGCTTTTGTATTCCAGGGAACATATGTTGAAGGCATTAAAGAGGAGGTTGTTTTGTCTCCGGCTCATGCTTTGTCTCTTATAGCTGCTGGAGAAGGTAATACTCCCAAATTTAATTTTAGTCCTGCAGAGTATGCTCTTTTTTGTGTTTCTTTTGAGAGATATGCTTGTTGTTTACTGTTATGAAAAGTGTGGCAGACACTCAATACAAGAACTTCTGTTACTGCATGTTGCTTCTGTTTGATATCTTATTTTTTATGTATAGATAAATCTATTTTCCCTGTTGGGTATGGCATTGACTACCTCATAAATGCGTTTTTGGACGCTATTTGTGCCTTTCACTATGAGCAAGTGTATCCATCAGCTTCTGTTTTTGATGCCTTCAAAAGGGGGCTTATTTAATAAGAGTTAAGTTAATACATCACAATTTTAATGAGGGGCTTGAAACTGAGAACAAAGATACAAACTGTACTACCTGCTATAGGACAAGTTGTTTTGTTCCACCATTCTGTTTGTGTCTTGAAGTCTAGGAGATTTCAAACCTATGAACAATATTTGTTCTCTGGAAACCCTAATTTATTCTGTGCCAGAGTACACATATTAAGATTTGATAAGTAGAAGATATTTCCCACAGCAAGTCAAATTGTGATATTGCTATCAGGATTCAACTGTATAGTTTTTTGAGTCAAACTCATTGACCCATGTTTGATAGCAATATCACAATATTAAGATTCAACAATTTACCATGACTAAAAGGCCTAAACATCATGCTTGTACAATGATATGCTACTAGTTGCTTTAATACTCCAAAGAAGGTTCGTATAAGAAAAGGTGGGTGGGATTATTTCAGAAGACAAGTAATTATTTTGTTTTATATTATTTTTCACGTTGAATTATCAGCATTAAGAAGAGGTCCTATGGCATTGACAGCTTGTATGCTATGTGGTTATTCTAGTGGATAATACAACCAATATTTATGTGTTGTTTTCTTCTTTTATTATATTTTTATTAGAGATTTTTCATGTTATTAGTTGAATCTTAAGCTAAATGCCCATTTGGTATTTCATTCACATGTAATGTTGCAAATTGTCAAGCTTTTAGGCTTTTCCTTTCTTTTACTTTTTGATTCATTTGAAATTACACATTGAATCATCTGGAACATCTTTTTAATTTCAAGATGACGGGGAGATGGTTGTTTTGTTTTTTTGTTTCTATATATATTAAGGAATTTGTTAAGAAGAAAAATAATTTACCTAGGAATCACAAAAACCTATCCTCACTATTGAATGGCCAAATTTATGTTATGAATGGAGGATATTCAAAAGAAGTAAATGGAAATGCAATAAATAAATTTGGAAAAATTCATTGTAGTTACAATTATATGCCAAAATAGAAATTGTTATATGCAATTATATTTTTATATTAGCAGCTAATATTTGGTACAGTTGTGAGTCTGTGACACATTCTGTCTTTTGTCTTCATCTTGGCATATCCCTTCTTTTCGACAAGAATAGTATGTTCTTTTATCCCTGTTTCATCAGTACCCAGGCATTTCTCTGCTGAAAAGAGTATTACAATGACCTTTTCCAAACAATGTATCGATAATCTGAGGTGCAAGCATAGTAATTGTATTTGTGGGGTAAGTTGTTCAATACTACTGCTTTGACATCTTCTTTCTCAACCTTAACTGCTACTTCTGCAATACACTACAAACCTGTGGTGCAAACAAAGTAATTGTATTTGTGGGGTAAGTTGTTCAATAATATTGCTTTGATGTCTTCTTTCTCAACCTTAACTGCTACTTCTGCAATTATTTTTAGTAAACAGGTATTTGTTTATGTGCTGTCTTTTATGTGATCATTCTTCATCTTCCTGTTTTCTTAAGGGTTATATTTTAATCTTTTGCTTTAGTTCCTTCTAAATTTCTTTACATTTCTCATTTCTGAAACTGAAAATAATTTTTTTAATGGTGTGTTTCAGAGTTTAATGCTGGCTTTTGAAACCTTTTGTTTTTCTGGTATGTTGAGCCCATCATCAACATGATTAGAATGCTGATATTGATTGCCCATGGTTAGGTGAATTTATGATGGCATGGACTCCATGGTGGAGAAAATGATAAATATAATAGAAACCAAGGAACATGACACAACAAAAATATTTTCAAAATTATGGAAAAGATTATCGTTGACCATTTGAACAAGATGGCCACCCCCTTACTTGTCTTAGCGTTTGCTTGGTTACCAAAGTATTGTAGCAAAGAGACTATTTGATTGCCAAGGAGGGTGCCACCATATAGGGACGAGGAGGTTGCTATTGGTTACAAGTTTACATTTAGAAAGATATCACAATAAAGAGAAAAGAAAGATGGATTTGCTATGCAACCTAAGAAATGTATTGATTTAAAAAGTTTCTTGAACAATGAGTGATTACAATGAATGAATTCTTATGAAAAAGAAGAAACAAATCTTTGATCATACCATAGGTGAGAACATTATTAGATTATGACAAGTGTTCTCTTGGTATGCTATGGGACAAGAAAGCACATAACCTAATACCAAGCATTTCCTAAGTTTAGCTTAAATTTCTAAAGTAAAAGAAAATCTAATTGTCAATAAATTGGGAGACCTAATTTTTAATAAATTATTAAGTGATTACCTATTATATTTTAACATTAATGGACATCAATAACAGGGGAAAAAAATCACTTGCAAAGATGCAATACATGCTTGCCAACAATGAAATTAGATGTGTAGTGCAGAGGAAAGAGTTGTCAAGGAAGAGAAAATTCTTGTGCTCCTTTTTGAGAAAGAACAGTTAATCACCCCTGTTAATGAATGATAATAGATGCTCTGACACAGCAAAGAGGAACAAATGCGATCCAGACAATGGTTGCTGCTAGGTCAAGTACAGTGACATGCCGGAATGGAGAACTCTTCCATTTTCAGGGCAAATGGTTGCTGCCAATAGGAAATAGTTGGTGCCCTATGAATTGCTTGTTCGACTTCTTTTCTGCTGCCAACAACAAACTCCAAGTACCTTTCATGCTGTGACAACTGGTGCCTAAGCCGCTGCTAAGATCACCAAAACTGTCTGATTATATTCTGTAACTGTTTGACAAACCTTCAGCATTGATACAAGCAATAAAATTGCCTGAAGAAAAGCATTTCAATCTGAACAGTGTTTGATGTGGTGGAACTGGAGCAAAGATGGTGCTGGAAAGTGGAAACAGTCAAGCAACTGTTAAAGTGAAGCCTATCACTCTCAATGCTTGTAGGTGAACTTGTAGCAGATTTAAACATTTGTGGCCTTTGCCACAGGTAAACTTGCAGCAGATTAAAAAATTTGTGGCCTTTGCTGCGGGTAAACTTGCAGCACCACTAAGCATGTGGAATACTACTGAAGGTGAACTTGCAGCATTGCAATTAGTGTCCTAGATGACTTGCTGTAGTTGACTTGCAGATTGACCACATTGGTCTACCTGAACTGATGCACTTACAAATTAGTCAGAAATATTGGATATGGGTTGTTTGGGAAAAATAAAAGAATGTGTTATTTATATATTATATATATTGGGAATCTCTTTTTTTTATAAAAGAGCACTGAATTTCTTTTTTTATTTTTAATTCTTGTAGTTTTCTAACTGCATTTGGGAAGTAGTTGAGGAAAATCTGAGCAAGATAATTGTCTATTGCCATTTTTGGTCGTTGTGTTGTTGACCATGTATGACCAAACACCAAGACAGTTGCTGAGAGAGACACAAATTGCATGTTGATGTTTCAGAGTGGAAGCCTATCGATTTACAACAGTTCCAGTATAAAGGTAATTGTAGAACTATATGTATATAGAGAGGATAACTCCTGTATCCATTATCAAGGTCTGCTGCAAGGACACACGTAATACCTGTGCTTGATAGCTGTCTGCAAATGTATATGCTGTAGAATCTTTCTATGATGTGGGCAGAATGACTCTAGACAAACCCCCTCTGCTATAATCTATTGTGCCTTAGAAGTAATTTTTAATAATAACCATCCTTTGCCATAGGAGTATTAACAACCTTGTAGTTAAAAGCTAAGCTGCCGGTTCGGGTTCGGGGACAGATTCAGGTTTGAGAATCTGGTTCGTGGATTCGTGAATTTTTTTTCTCCCATTATGATTCATATGGGTTTGTATATATATGTATATATACATATATATATATATGTATATATACATATATATATATGTATATATACATATATATATGTATATATATATGTATATATATATGGGTTTGTATATATATGTATATATACATATATATATATGTATATATACATATATATATATATGTATATATACATATATATATGTATATATACATATATATACATATATATATATATATGTATATATATATATACATATATATATGTATATATACATATATATATATATGTATATATACATATATATACAAACCCATATGAATCATAATGGGAGAAAAAAAATTCACGAATCCACGAACCAGATTCTCAAACCTGAATCTGTCCCCAAACGTATATATATATATGTGTGTGTGTGTGTGTGTGTGTGTGTGTATATATATAAATATATATATGTATATATATATATATATCTATCTATATATATATATATATACAAAAAAATAAGAGAAATATACATAATTGTAAAACTAAATCATTTCATAGTATGAATCTATGATGCTTGATCATTGATCAATGCCAAATGTCAAAGTCTTCATAACTAGGTCTTAGGTAGTCTTTGTTGGTGGCTGTTTTCAAGTCCCTAGGTCCGACAAATGAGGTTTGAGTGATTTTGGCCTGTTGGGAAGTCATGTCTGTTTGGGATTTGGGCGAGAGCTAAGCTAAGTCTGTCATAGAAATGGGGTCGAAACCAAGTGATTTGTGATAAAATGAGTTAAAACCCTTTGAGAATCCTTTTGCCAACTTCAGTTTGACCTTAGAAAGCCATGATGGATTGTGAGAGGCAACCCTGTTGAAGGCTTGCCGAATCTTGAAATTTGGCTAAGTCAGGAATTTTTCGAAAACCCCCATAATCTAGAATCTGCATCGTAACTCATATGAAGTTGGAACCTATCTCAAACATCCTAAAAGTATTTATACAAATATAACTTAAAGTATAAGAAATTAAATCAAACTTATACTTAAATGTTATATTTGTATAAATCCTCCCGCCCCTGAACTGGAAAATTGGGAAATAATGGTCGTTTTAGGGTTAGAATAAAAAAAAAAAATTAAAAAATGGCATTTTAAGTGGTTTGGACCCACTTTATGCCTTCATAGGCCGTGGGTTCCTGGGGATTCGCGTGGATTCGCACGGGATCCTTGAGGGTCCGCGCTGGATCCCCCCAGGTCTGCGCTGGGTCTGGGTAGGGTCTGTGTTTGGACCTGTGGGTCCATCCAAATCCGCAGATCCAGACGGATCCACAGGTTCAAACACGAACCTTGCCCAGATCCGGCATGGACCAGTCTGCGAATCTGGACCCGTACCCGAACCTGATTCGTGGGTCTAGGGTCCGAATCTAGTAACATAGGTTAAAAGTAATGAAAGAAGATAATACAATTTAAAGGACACTTGAGCATTATACTTGCTCAAATGTGTTAATCCATGTTTCCCCATTTTTCCATCCTTCCAGGGTTGAATCTTCCAAACCTTTTTCTCCTCTATGCATAAAAATTGTTGTACTTGCTCTATTAGTTGCACTGAAGGTTTTTATGATCTTTCGTGATGTGAATCTTGTAGCGTACAATGCCTATTGTTATGTTTGATAATATTGGTTATCCGTTAATATATTAATTGTCCATATTAAGTTTGTTGTCAATCTCGGGTAGTTGTGTCGGTTGGTTGATGGTTGTGTTCCTCTTGGCGACCGTCGGGTCCTTTAATTATGTTGTGTACTGCCAAGGCAGGTAGTGTGGTTTAGTTGGATGAATTGAAATCCTTGGCTAACCATCTCTGGTCTTCTTCTTTATAATGAATTCATGAGCAAATAAAGATATATTTTACTCTTGTATCTGATATTCACTGCCATCTTTATTATTATTCCATGTATGCAATTTATCAGATATAGAAGTAAACAAATATTCTTGGTTGGACCTGCCAAGTTTACAGCTTCTTATGTCAGATTTGGAATCTTTATTACAATACAAACAATTTGTATTTCCTTCAACAAAGACACATTTTTGGCATTAAAATGGAAATTGAAATGTTGTTTGAGTTTTGTAAGGATTATATTGTGTCTGTTGATTTACAATTAACTTTTTGCAAGTCTTCACGTATATGGGAATATTTTGTTAGCTGCTTAATTTGCTTCGTCTCCATTCTTATATGTTGTGTCACAAGGTTTGCTGAATTTTCGGCTTTAGGTTCGAAATTCGGCGAACCTATAAAAAATTAAAAAAATTCGTATAAATTTGGGTTAAATTTGTACGGCAGAAAAAAATACTTCCGCTTCTCTTAAATAATGTCCTCAGTTCAGTGAAATAACGTTAGTCTTTTAAAGAGTGTTTCAAAAGATGGCTAGGGCAAACCAAGTCCGCAGTATTTCACGTGTTGCGAGTTTGTTATGGAGAATTATTTGCTCAGTTTTTGCGGGTTTCTCTTCCATTGCTGCAAACGCAGTTTCTTCCATTGCCGCAAACACAATCTCTTCCATTGCTGCAAACACAGTCTCTTCCATTGGCGCAAGCATTCCTCGTTTTTTCCCACCTTATCGAGCTCTCCTGTCCCCACGCGAAGAACAAAACTAAGATAGTGTCCAAAGTTTTCAGTTTAATATTTTGTTTTGTTTTTTTAGGTTTTCATTTTATTTTTAGATGTTTAAGATGATATTTAAGTTTATGTTATTTTTATTTGCTTATTAATATTAAAAAGATTTAAGTTTATTTATTATTAGAAAATTTGTGTATATTAATTTTTTATTAAAGTATTAATAGTTACTATATCATTTATTTATTATTACGCTAATCTGTCAAATAAGCAAATTTTAAATTTGATTATTTTTATTATTTTTTATTTTGTTTTGTAAAGTTAAAATAAAAAGAAATTAATACATTTTTATTTTATGTTTTAAAAGATATAATTAGTGTTTTTATTTTGTTTTTAAAGTTTAAAGTATTTTTAATTTTTTAGGAGTCAGGAAAATAAAATAAAATAATTGGATATACATATTTAAATATTTTTAAATTTTTTTTATATAAGGCGAATTTAATATCGAATTTTTTTTCCGCACCTAACTTCATCCGAATTTCATAGTTGCCGAACTCGAACACAAATTCGAACCTTGTGACTTAGCTTATATGCATTGTTTAAACTTTAACATATATCACAATGACAAAACTTTCTCATTTTTTTTTCTTATGTCAAAGTTTGACTTATGATAAAAATTTAGTATTGGCTAGAGAGAACTCATAGTTGGCAAGTGAGTCTATAATATTTTTTTGCAGTTATGTATGTTTTGATGACATGTTTGACAACAAAATAGTTTACATAGTTTATTTGGATATTTGAAACCTTTTTTTGTTCATGCTTTAGTCTTAGTTTTTTAATGTCTTGAGAGACGGCTTAGAATATTTCCTCGACTTTTCACCACTTGCTAGCCTCATTAGCACAAATTTATGTAATTTCTTAAACCTCAACTTTAATTTTTCTTTTCTTAGATCAGTTCTATAAATATTTGCTTATTACATGGTTCCAAGTAGACTTTTCTTTCTCATTGCTGGTAAGTTCCTATATTTTTACTAATATTATTAATATTTACGGCAGTTTCGACACTTGTTCATTGTCTTGTCCACCTCAGAATTTATTCTTTAAAATCACATGGCACTCTTTGCATAAAAAAGGTTGATCATGTCAATAATTCATTACACACTTATGTGTATTCATAAGTACATAGGCATTTCCTTTTCATTAATTTATCTTCATTGGAAATTTGTGACTTCTAAGAAGGTGGTTTCCTTGTTTGCATATAAATTACATCTATTGGGATTTTAAATAATATTTCAAGCATAAATGGCAATAGAGTTTTTTGGATTTGATGATGTAAATCTGAGGTTGCTTTGTAGTTTTAGTTGACACCGTTTCCATAGAATCTTTCTTTTAGGTTCACCCAACGCGACACTATGGTCTATGTTGAAGGTGAACAATCCTGTTCTTTGAGATTCTTTGTAATGCCTTATAGCATGAGATTCTTTGCAATGTCTTTTAGCATTCACTTCTGTTTTGAGAATTTTCTTATTATGTTTTTATTTGTTCATAGCTTAAGATGTGACCTCTAACTTTAGTAAATGGTACACTAACTTCAATTCTTAAACTTCATCTTTAGCTTTCAAGCACATTTGTTTTAGATCAAAGAAGAGGATCATATTTGAATGGATATCCGAAGATCTGTTAATATTCAAATCCATTGTTTATTTTCTTCTTGTATTGCTATAAATGCCTGCTTTCCATCTTGGCTCTTATTAGTTTTGATAACATCTATATTTGTTTCCTCCAATTACAGAGCACAGACACGTGGGATCCAATAATTTTAACTTGCTCAGTAGTCGAAGTCATACAATTTTTACGTTGGTATGGGTCTTTACCTCTGTTTATTTCATATATTTTCCTTTGGAAGAAAGTATTAAATTCAGATTTGTGTAGGACTCACTGTTGATTATAAGGAGTGCAAACCAGTGGAAATAAGCAAATTTTGATTATTTTTTCTTTTCAGAAGATTACTATATGCATGGAATAGAAAACCATGCATGCTTTTGTTGTTGATGAAACATTTGAAGATTATATTTTTGGTTGTTTAAGTTGTAAATAAAATTCAAATTAATAATATGTGAATGGTTTATTTTAGGATTGGGAAGTCTAATAGAAATTGAATTTATTGCCCTAGTAAAACTTTGGAAGGCCTTTTTAACAAATCTGAAGGTTATGTTTATTTAAGTATATGCAAAGCCAAGGAGATTAGTATAACAGTGGCTTTGATTTTCTTTACAGGAATTGATTCTGCTCCTAATATCACCATTTTGTTTAAAGGAAACATATTTATCAGTCAGAGGTGAAATCACAACATTATGTTTCCAAAACTATTATTTTGTAGAACTGATTATCATAATTATAGACCCAACATTCCAAACCTGGCCTACTACCACCAAACAGGCTCTTAAATTTATAGGAGATCAGACAGCCATAATAACAGATGTTACAAAAAGCCATTATATTGTTACATCTGTAAATGTAACAAGGATTATTGATCACATGGAATCCTAATAACCATCTTTTCACTATAAAACCAGACTGCAGGGAGCACACCAAGACAAAGCGTACACATATGATTAGGAAATATCTACACTTTCAAGTCACAAGATTTTGTCAGAATATAATTACTTTACTCCTAAGAAAGCCAAAGTTGTGACAATGTGAATTCCTATGCATAAAATTATCTACTCCTGTACTGCAATGTCTAGATGAAGTCAAGTGGTGTTGTAAATTGCGGCGACATCAAACTAGACAATAAACATCTATTGTGGTTAAAAACATTTCTGTTACATTTCATAAAGAGAACTTGGGTATTAAAATTTATTTACGTTTTGTATAGTTCTATTAATGCACTAAAAGAGACTTAGAAGTCAAAGCTAATAGTTTATTTTCTCTTCTTTTTATGTGCATAGCACCTCTCTCCTCTAATTTGTGTTGTTATGTTGAGCTTGGTGTATACAGTTAACTAAATCACAAACCTTCTTGTTGTAGTAATTGGTCATACGTGCCCTTTCCCACAGCTGCTCTCATGTCTAATTTCTAGATAAGGTGTATCTTACTCAAATAATTATAATAAAAACACAAAAAAGATAAAAAAAACTCAATTGTAAATATAAAGATAACATGCAAAAAATATGTAGAACCTGCATAGAGGAGCTAGTGCGAATGACACTAGATCACAGTTAACTAAATCACAAACCTTCTTGTTGTAATTGGTCATCATGCCCTTTCCAACAGCTGCTCTCATGTCTAATTTCTAGATAAGGTGTATCTTACTCAAATAATTATAATAAAAACATAAAAAGATATAAAAACTCAATTATAAATATAAAGATAACATGCAAAAAATATGTAGAACCTGCATAGTGGAGCTAGTGTGAATGACACTACCGCTAGTCCCGCTGTATCTGTGTCTAATGTGGCACTTATTTGGATGCCCTTGATGGAGAACAATATGCTATTTCTTAATGTAGTTTTTTAGTTCGACTGTGATCATTGTTTATTTTCCTAGTTGAATATATAGTATAAAGCTGTGTTTTAAACTAAAATTGGGTGATAACTCATAGAAAATTTTAAATTATCAATATCAATCATGGTAGTGTTTTGTTATTTTATACTTAGATAATTGCTATACCATATTATGGTTAATTTTGTAGGTACTTTTGTTTTAAAATGTTTTTGATAAGGACATACCTAAGCCGTCAAAAACATCCATAGAAGTTGGGCAAACCCTTAATACCTTCGCTCATATAAGTATAATGATAATTTCGGCTGCCATTAATATTTTGGCTGCATTCTGTCAATGCAACCCAAGAATCTGATGTTCACATAAGGTTGTCCAGTATGCTTTGCTTCCAATAATAATGCTCATCTAATTCAGGGCTTTAAAACCATAAGGTCCTAGAGATCAAGAAGGGCTTTAATGCCTTGATGCTTTTATCTTCCTGGGATGCACAGAGGTTAATCAGTAATCATTAGAATACTACACTAATGGGATATTCAAATAGACAGTTATTGACTCCAAGGCACAAGCAATTGGGAGAAAATAAAATAAACAACTTTTACTAAATTGTGTTATTTTGCATTACAAAATCGAGTCATAGGACATCTATTTATAGATGAGCCACACTTCAAACATCATTGAACAGCCCTTAAAGTTGCACTATGTTTGATGCAAAATACAAGTGGCCACAATATGAGCTCTCTAAACACAGATGCTAACTACCCATTTAATTCCATATATCGCTTGCCATGTAATTTGTGGGCCTAATTGATTTAGAGTATTGTATACCACAGATTGTTTCCTTGCATGTTAAGCCAAATGTTTTGCTGTAACTACTAAATTCATTTTTGAAGTTTTTTTTTGTTTATTATATGTTTAATTATTTAATATTATGAAATTATCTTTGTCCCATGAACGATGGCCCTTACGAACAGATTATTTGGCATAACATTTTTAACCTTTCCTGTTGATTTGTTGAGAGATTTAATTTTAGTCTTGTCATAAAAACTTTTCAAAGTTGTAAAGCCAGGAAAAGAATGCAATATGAAACAAAATTGCCATGTTGAATACCCTAGTGGTTGAAGAATTGTGGAGAGACTCAGCTATTCAAGTTACTTTAACTAAAAGGAATGAATTGCACATGCTTCCTAGAGCGGATTCTTGAAATATCAAGCAATGGATGTGAACCCACAAATGCAGGAATTTTATATACAGAAGGTGTAATCAATACTAATGGGATAGCTGTTGCAGAATTTTCATTGGATGAGGAAGCAATCTGGATGATTAATTACCATAAGGGGAATACTTCTCATCCATTAGAACAGAGGATCGACCTCTAGTTGGTTTCCACATCTATAATGGACATAGGCATGCACATGAAATATGTAGTCATGGACGGTGCACTTGCAGTGTTTAACAGAGAAGTCGAAGGATGGTTCTTGTCAAATATCACAATTAGAATGTCCAATATATATTATTTAGATGCACTACAGTGCATATAAATTAGATGTCATCTCATGGAGTTTGATGATTGCAAGATTTACATAAGAATGATTTGTTGAAAAGGCATAAAGTCGGGTTGGCATAACTGTTCATGAACTGCCACGACTCCCTGGCTATAGTTCAAAAGGTTCCTGTATCAACAAGAATCCCTGACATGTACAAGGCAGGAATAAAGTCAGCCACAGTCAAAAGCGGTGAAATGGCAAAATCGGGTCATTAAAACATGAAAATGGTTTCGAAGATTTTGAGATCCACGCGGAGTCGGAAGATCGGGGTTTTTTGGAACTCTTGAACTAAAGCAAAGAGTTCAAAGGTTTCCACTTTCATGCGACATGCCGACAACAAAGACAGTTCTGAAAATCATCAAAACTCCCAATATACTGGAACAATGGAGCATCAACATGTCCAAAGCCGGAATTACAAGCATGGTGCTCTGTCATTGCTACAGCAAGCCCTGTGTTTAACGAAATACCTCAATAGAATGCCATCACATAAGTTGCAGTTCATTCACAAAATAGATTTGTGAAAAGGTTTTCTAAAGTCTTGCACAAAAATATAAGTAGCAAGCTGATTTTTGAAGCTGCCAACTAATGAAATTGGCGAGCTCACAGTTGTGCTTTTGTCTGAAGATAAAGACACTCGATTAAGGAGTTCAGAACCAAGGGGACTTGCATTGTACTCAAACATAAAATGGCTTTTAATCGCAGGAAAATAGCTTCAGAGTTTTAAAAAGGATTGAAAATCTATCTCACCATATTGAATACAAGTCACAATGAACTTGCATCCATGGGTAAGGTTTCACTTTTTGTGGATCTTCGGGCTCTTATATTAAAGGACAAAGATGGATTTAGTCCGCAAGTCAGATCAACTTATTAATCTTAATACTCTGGTGCTCTTAGATAACCTGATTCGTGATTTGGGAAAGTCATTGGCAAAGATATCCCCGATCTCAGAACTATCCCTGTCATATTGTAGATTGCAAACAATAACAGTAAAAGATCAAAGATGTGCTTCCAAACTTGCAGATCTGTGATGGACATCCTGTTGCAAGCATTCAAAAATACCAGAAGGAAAGGAAGAGATCATCAAAGGGGGCTCCTTGTGTCAGAGTTGCAAGCTACAAAGTTTGTTGGCCCGATGCTTTAGGTGATGATAGTTGTGCTGAAGCAGACATTCTTGCAGCATTCAACCAAGGAATATGTGATAGAGTAGATTTGTTCTCTGTTTCCCTTGGAAGTTCTCCTTATGGTCAAATATCATTGCAAGATTCAATTGACATTGGGCCACTCCTTGCTGTTGAACAAGGGAGAGTGGTGGTTTGTGCAGGAGGAAATGATGGCCCACAGCCTGGCTCTGTTTCAAACATTGCTCCCTGGATGTTAACAGTGGGAGTAAGTACTATTGATAGAAAATTTTCTTCCAATGTTTTCCTTGGCAACAAGGAGATATACAAGGGAGAAAGGCTAGCTCAGTCATCCCCCAAGAGAAGAAGACTGTACCCTCTGATATCATTGTTAAATGTTAGACTCCTGGGTGTAGAAATAACTGACGGGCATGTTGCAGATTGTCTTGTGCCGTAAAAGCATTGGATCATTGAAAAGTTAAAGACAAGATAGTTGCCTGCCTTGTTGGAATCAATCCAGATGTTGCAATGGGTGAAGAAGTTCGTAGGGCACGAGGAGTGGGCATGCTTGATTTAAATAGTCCAGGAGAAGAAAAATTTATTTCACCACTACTTCATGTTCTTCCTGCAACAAAGCTCACAGCAGATGATGCTACTGAAATTACCAATTATATCAACTCTACAAAATTCCCTGTTGTTTACATCTTTCCTGTGGAAACTAATTTAAATACAAGGCCAGCTCCTATGGTGGTAGTTCTCCTTCCAAGCCCCAAATATTGTTATCCCGGACATAGCCTGACATCTTAGTTCCAGGGACCAACATCCTTGCTGCTTGGTCAGGAGCAGCATCTCCATTTTACCCTTGATTTTGATCGTAGGAGGGTTCCTTTTAATATAATCTCAGGCACATCTATGGCAACCCCTCATGTTGCTTGTATTGCAGCTTTATTTAACGTTGTACATCCTCATTGGAGCTTAGCAGCCATCAGATCAGCCTTTATGACTACAGCTACCAGCATGGACAACACCAGGAGGGTCATTAAAGACTTTTTTGATGAACTCGTAGGCCCTTCGACTCTGGTGCAGGTCTCATCAACCCAAGCCCAGCTGCAGATCCTGGTCTGATTCATAACATTTCATTCAACAATTACTTAACATTCCTTTGCAGCTTTGGCACTAACTTGAGCCAGATAAGAAACGAAATAGGCAGATGAGGAAAATTTGTCATCAAACATTTGCTTTGGATGCTTGCAAATCTAGTGAGCAAAGGAAAATTGCTACTGAGGTGTTGAAGGCTTTGGGAATCTCAAGGTTCTCATCTTATGCTGTAGACTTATTGATAAACATCGGTCACTTTCCTGTTCATGACAATGTTGAGCCTTTAAGATTTGAAATCTCTACAAGACATTCAGATGAAGTGCTTTTTCTAGTCAATGATGTCGTGGAGCATTCTCCTCTTAATCAAGATGAGTACTTTTGGAAGGTTCTTATATAGTTTATGAAATTGATGTAGATGAAGCTGGTGAGTTAAATGATGCGCTGAGCATATAAAAACTATCAGATGCCCGTCAAAATCATGTTGAAATATCTTAATGCTTGAATTCATTTCTAATGAATTAAAAATGTATTCATGAAAAGGCGGATGGTTCACTTTCTATATAATCAGTTATAAAAACTGGAAAGACTCGTCAGGGAAGGGGTCTTTAAAAAAAATGGAAATTGAAAGATAAAGAAAGAAAGCAGATCCACAATTCTGAAGCCTATGCTCAGAAAGAGGAGCCTTTCTGATTTTAACTTTGTAAAAGGGGAAGGAGGGAGATATTTTTCTAATCCATATTCGATTACTGTACAGAGGCAGAGTGATCTTTGAATCATTTTGTCCTTCATCATAGAAAGGAGACATAATAAGGCTTTGTGTTTATACAAGCTCTCTGGACTGCGTATTTACCTTTGAGTCGTTTTTAGCTAGTCTTTGATATATGTTTTCTTAGTAGAAACTTTGAGTTCTGAAATTGTTATACATCTGGGAAGAAAATATTAAATCTCTGTGTCTCTCTCTCTCTCTCTCTCATTTTTCTGTTGTGGGTACTCAGAAAGTGAACTTTGCGTCGTTCGTCCCTGTACCCCTTTGTTTATAAACTTGTTTTCATATCTGCAGCATGCCTATGCTCAGGTGTTAGTGCGCCTTTACTACTTTCTGGTTAAAAGCATATCCCTAAAACCCCAAAATACATCTTAAGAGAGCCGTATCTCTAAAATCCAGAGGAAAGTTGCTAAATCAATCCCAACTTCTCCAACTGTTCCTTAGCGGTTTTTACTCATATCCGGGCAAAAGAGTCAAATTGTTTGGTATTCTAAAGGGACAAATCTGATAACTAACATATATATCTTTTCGAACTTTTAGTAGGTACGTGCCATTATTTTATGCTATTGTTCCCTCTATGTTCATTTGTTTGTATATGTTCCCCGTGGTTGGAAGTATGTTACCGTCCTGTGGATTGCAGTGTTGTTATATTGAAAATGCTTTAACCATTTTCTCGGGGGATGCATGTCCATTGATTGATTGTTTCCAGAGCAATAGGCAAGCTTTGTATTGTATAAAGGTTGTCATAGAAGTTTATAACCTTTATAGGTCATTCTTTCAATATGTATTCCATTGATTCAATATTTCCAAAACATTTTAGCAAACCTTTTATAGTATAAAGTTAAAATGTAACCTATATAGGTCACTTTGAACATGTATTCATACCAGAATTGGTCTTTGAACAGACAATTAAAAGCAGTTCCTATAGCTGATTCTTGTGGTTGTGACATGGCTAGTGTGTGATGGCTTCCTGTGGATTGTGGTCTTGTTTTAATGAAAATGCTTTAAGATTTTTAAGAGTGGAATGCTTATCCGTTGCTTGATTGTTTCCAGAGCAAGTCAGGCAAATCTTGTATAGCATACAGGTAAAATAAAACTTGTAGAGCTCATTCTGACTATGTATTCGTATGGAGCTTGAACAGACAATTGAAAGCAGCCCCTGTGGTGAGAATGGAGGGGATGAAGATGTCACCCTTTCTCAGCTAGTAAGTTGCAAGCTTGGTGCTTTTTTTCTATGGTTTCCATCTTCTTTAGTTCCTTTAGTATGTGCTGTAATAAATTGAACTTCACATATGTATTTTGTGCTTCTTAAGCCTGTGTTGAAAAATCTCTAAATATAGCTTATCTACCATTTTAAATCATAAAATGTGAAACTGTGAAACATCTCAGTAATGATTTCAAATTCTGTTTTCTTTAGTGTGATTTTTTTAATTATTGCATATTGTCTATTTTTAGGGAAGACTTTAGAAGTCTTTAATGCATTATTGTGTCTTTTGTAGAATCTCATTGATCTTGCGGGCTCTGAAAGCTCAAAAACAGAAACCACAGGGCTGCGAAGGAAGGAAGGTTCTTATATTAACAAGAGTCTTTTGACACTTGGAACTGTAAGTTTATGCCTTTGTCATTGACTTGTGTTTATGTTTTTACTGGATCTGCTTCCTATCAAGCATTACTGCTTCAGTCCTATTCCTTAGTAATTTACCTGTCTTGGTTAATAATGTTCTGTACCAATGATTGTAATTTGTTCGATTACTTTTAATATCGTATTTGAGTAATATGGCACATAAAACCTAAGTATAAACATTACAACATGGTTAAACTTCTTGTAATGATCCCTTTTCGGACCCTTACTTGATTTATTCTAACATTCACAATTATGGTTTGAATTGCACTTGGGAAAACAACTTGTAACATTCACTACTAGGAGAATGTTGATTCTCAATGATTAATATAACACATTAGGCATTTAAACCCAATTATATAAAGAATACTCACGAATTCATAATACATACTCAAGCCCTGATTCCTTACTTTACTCCTAATCACTAAACTTAAGGAAGATGGTAGATTTACTGTACTAGGACGCTTGCACAGTCTCCAAGTGGATTCCCTGAAGGCTCTACCTATCTCAGGATCTTTCCGTCAAGTGACCGATTTACCTGCCTCTTCCTACACACACTCCCTATCCCCTTAACAGTGATTAGTGAGTTATTAAAGAATTGACCAAGTACATATTAATATTTTATATCACGAATATATAAATGAACATATATAACATAACTGATGTATAATTCTAGTTTATATATATATATATATATATAAATTATATATATATATTCATTTTGGTATTTATGTATATAAATAATAACCCGTATATTTTCAAATATATTGAATCTTCCGATATTATAATCTATATATATATACCTGATATATAATTCTGATATATTAGACCACTCAAATATATTATATCACTCAAAAGTATATTATATATAATCCCCGTTTCATTATTATCATATATATGTATGTATGTATGTATGCATGTATGCATACATATCTTATTCTTCCCTTCATATCTATTTCATCATTAATCCAGATTCCATATACATAAGGTCCTCAGATTTCTTCCTTATATTTAGCATTCCCTGTGCGCTGTGATCCATTCCATATGTAATCCTCTTAATATAATTCCCAAATCTATTTCTATTCTTTGTAAAAATCAAATATAATTAACATCATCCAAATACAGATGTCTTAACACATACGAATCTTTATTCTTGTAAATTATCGAACTGACGTGAATACTTCTCAGATTGTGTACTATTGTGAATACCCTTATACGATTTCTTCCTCCTACATATTGCCTGTTCAAATGTTCTTTTCCCTTTATATATCCCCATTACATAGGGAGTCATGACTCTCAATAACCTTGGATCACGTCTCTGCCCAAATTGTTGCTTCCTATGGTCTCATACATGGCCATTCTCTAATGACGTGGCAGAGATCATTCAGAAATTATATTTGAATGACATAGTATTTGCATTGTATTATTAGAAATAGTTGTTCGGTAGAATTAGTACTATTGATTTATTTTGCTAATATTAATTAATATTAGTAATATTGATTAATATTATTAATAATTAATGTTATATTGTTTGGTATTATTATAATGGATATTATTACTTAATAATATTATATTGATTTGTATTTCTAAAATTGATTAATACTTGATTAATATTATTAGCATTAATTAATATTATTATTTTTGAATAATAAGGAATTAATTGTTGATTGTTAGGCAATGTATTTTTTGAACAAACTATATATGCATGCATATGTATATATATTTGTACTATCCCTACATTAAATATGGCTCATGACAACTAAGTTGTTTAATTTAAATCACAAAGGTGCAAAATGTAGTCACTTGAATCCTTCTCAATTGGTTATGCATAATAATAAGGCATATAACAAAATCCCGTTGACTAAAACTTGAGATTTGTAAGGGATATTTGCATGTGATTGTTCTTTTCATTGCTTGACAAGATGCCGTGGTCTTTGCAAACATCGATCACCTTTAGTCACTAATCCTTGAGGATCTTTAATTTTTATTTTTTTGTGTAGGAAAGCAATGGTTTATTACAAGAGTTCTATTGTAATGAAACATGGTAGTACGAGTAGTGATGCTCATCCAGTTGGGTTAACCTTTACCTCGGTAGCCAACACTTCATAGGCCTGAGCAGTTCCTTTGTCCATGCATGCAAACCAAAATAATTTCAGGATATACAATGTATATATGTTTTTTTATTTAAATGCCAGTCTGTCCATCATTTTGGCACTGCTGTGGACTTTTTGTCTTTCAGAGCATTCTGTGCACCTATAAAATTATAGTTTAAAACTGAACTATCCAGCCTGATAGTCAACTAAGATCATAAATCCTTATTTTCTGGAAGACTAAATAAATTTTAATCACTACAAATTCAAGCCATCATGGTAGCATTTATTTGGATCAATCTATGCAATTTACGTTTTCAGAAAGTTGGTAATAATAGATCTAAAAGACACATCAATCTGTCAGTTTTTGCTTCCATGGTAGAAGGCATGAAGGACAAACTAAAAACATGTTCCAGTCTGTGTAGCATGCTGACTAGGTCTCCAAGTAGAAAAATTCTGAAGATTTTTTAAATTCATGAGTTATATTCTTCTCACTAGTTTTCATGAGTTATATTCTTCTCTTTTGCAAATGTCAATCCTATTTCTCGTGTTATATTTTAAATGATAAATTCTTCTGTGGCGTATTCATTAACTTCATTGTAATCATTCATTTCAATTTTCTTCTTACAGGTAATTTCAAAGTTGACAGATGGAAAGGCAACACATGTACCTTACAGGGATTCAAAACTCACTCGTCTTCTGCAATCTTCGTTGAGTGGCCATGGACGTGTATCGGTAAGTGAATAGAATCTATGACCGTTAGCTTTGTTTCTTCTTCACTCGTTTCATTTATGATTTATGAAATAATACAATCTGTACATATGAGTTCATAAGATGAAACTATGACATGCATGACATTCCTGTCTGTGCTGTAAATGAGATTCATGAGACATTATTTATTCTGTTATAAATAGGAAAACTTTAGCCCTCTGCCTTGTGTCAATCAGAAACTAGAATAAAATCAAACTTAATGGGAGGATATCATCTAGTTTCTTTTATTGATTAATTGTCCTCAATTTAATTACTTGTGTGAATAAAATTAATCTTCCCGATTGCAGTTTTTCACATGTAAGATAAAATATTTATTGTATTTTTTTTTTGGGAAATACAGCTTATTTGCACTGTTACCCCTGCATCGAGCAGTACTGAGGAGACACATAACACATTGAAGTTTGCTCATCGAACAAAGCATGTTGAGATTCAGGCAGCTCAGAATAAGGTAAGCACAACATAATCACCTCTAGACTGTTTGCTGAACTAATAAAAATGGAAATGTGGCATTGATATTTCTACTTTACAGATTATTGATGAGAAGTCATTAATTAAGAAGTACCAGAAAGAGATCCAAAACTTGAAGCAGGAATTGGATCAGTTAAAGAGAGGTATGACGGACAAGCACTACTTGGTAGCTCCTGGTCAAGATGATCTTGTAACACTAAAACAACAGGTAGCACTCATATGCAGAAATACTTAAGTTATTAATTCTTATATTTTCTAAAAATGTGGATTGCATCAGTTTAATTTCTTTAGGTCACTTTGCTGATTTATGTATTGTTGCATGTAGATTTAGTTTTTCCTGTGAAAGTATGTCTACAGACAGAATTTGTTTTCTCTCTGCATTCTAAAGAGAGCTTGAGCTGATCCCTATTAGTAATGCCTAACATGAGGTAGATTAAGTGTCTGTAAAATCTGACTTTTTTTTCTATCATATTTGTGCTCATCTCACATGTACCTTCCTGAAATGTGAATGTTAAAAATGACTTCTGATGACTTCTAATCACTGTGAAACTGCATTCTGTCCTTCCATACTACCAAATGTTTCAGATCATCTGAGATATTTTCTCCAATGTAATATTCCACAGTCGCATTGGTATCAAAATCTTACATTAAAGATGACACCACAAAAGAAAGAAAATGCATATAATTGTATTCTTGATTAGCTAGAATGGCTGATGGAACGGGGGCTTACGACTTATAAATAAAAAGTAAGCTGCAGGAGAAATTTGAAATTCTTTCTTGGTGAGTTGCTCGAAAGAATGCACAATAGGCCTTGAAGAATGACCTTGCAAGAATGTTGGGCATGTTTTTCATGAATTAAAATTTAATTCCTTTTTGTTAAGAGTTGAAGAAAAGATGTGGATGGTTATCATTCAGAAATTTAGAATTACTTTGGCCTTGTTCTATGTCTTTGAACTGCACAACAAAAGCAACTATTCATCAGGTCAGACCATTGCTTGAGTGACTTTGATTCTTTAGGAAGATCTTACACAAGGTAATACAAATATGGTTTTGGGGAGGGTGTGTAAATTCCTATGAGGAAAAGAATAAACTATCTTTAAGTTTTAATTTAATGGTCATGTTAATGTAAATATAATTTGACTTTAAAAAATATTATTGACATTAACTCAAATATAGTTGGACTTGAATTTTCTGTTGTAAGGGATGGAGTGAGCATCTTACTTTCCATTGAGTATTTTCCTTTCCTTATCATGGAAAAATGTTGTTTTTAGTTGCCTTAAATTAAATTTTAATCATCCCAAACTAAAGTTTTACATTTTAATTTTTTAATATCAGCATGTGTTTCTGTTGCATATAAAAGATATTGTGTGCAATTTTCTTTCAAGAGTTTTTTCTGTTAACTTGACAAGTAGTACTACAACTGTTTTTGGAATCTGATGCCATCTCATACTCTATTATTTGCAAAGCTGAAAGCTGGCCAGGTAAAGCTACAGTCTAGATTGGAGGAAGAAGAACAAGAAAAAGCAGCCTTGATGGGAAGAATCCAAAGGCTAACAAAGCTCATTTTAGTATCTACAAAGAACACAATCCCCTCAAACTTTCCAGAAAGGTCTGGTCATCGACGGAGACATTCTTTTGGAGAAGAGGAGGTATGCAGATGCAGGTCTGCAATCTAAGTTGGCAAAGTTTACATGGCTTGGACTTTTAAAATAAGTTAGTTAAGCATTATTTGTTTTAAGAGAAGGTATATGTTCATTTTTGTCTCACAATTTAGTCACGCGCCTCTATGGTGGTTACATCCCAACATGAATATTATTGTAATCTGATGAAATAAGAGAGCTTTGTTCCTGAGTCCCTTTACAAAACTTTCTCATCCAATTTTGTTTAATTGGACACCAATTTAGTAATTTGTATATATTGTAAGGAACCTGACACCTTTTTGTGAAGCTAGAGCTGTTAACATGTACTAAATCAAAGTGTCTAAGATTAGAGAATCATAGAACTTAGGGTAAGCCCTTTGCAGGGCAAAGGTATGAAAGCTGTTATCTTTTTCTTGTCACCTTGACATGTTTTTATGGTTGATTTTTCACAGTTAGCATATCTACCGGATAGAAGACGTGACCTCATGATTGATGACGAAGACAGCCATGATTCAGAATTTTCCATGGAAGGAAAGGGCGATAACAATCTCATGGAGGAGACAATCAAGGACAAGAAGAAAAACAGAAAGCATGGCATGCTCAACTGGTTTAAGCTACGGGTATAATTTTTTGTGGAACACTGTAAACAATATATCAATTTGTATATTCATGTTTGATATCGGATCCATTGTGCTGTTTTCTGTTTTGTTGGTTTTTGATATTATCTTGTTAGATGCACAAGTGACCTCTCACAATCAAACACATTCAATTTTTTTTTATTATCAAAGACCGGACACAAGATAATAATCTCTCTAAATCAACCTGAATATTGTTCAGTGCCAACCTCAATTTATAGATTATGCTAGTTAAACTTACTTTTTCTCTTTCTAGCTCTTCCCCTCCTTGTTTTTATCGCCCTGATCCAAAGAATTTATCTAGGAGATATCCATGAAAAAAAAGACCATGCATTTAAATGAATCATGCAAAAAGATGATGGTTTAACAATTAAGACAACTCTAGTCAAATGAAGAGTGCAGATAGTCATTGAATTATCCACAATTACATTGTATGCATCACAACAGAAATAATCTTAGTGATATGAAAAATAATCAAAAGATTCAGAGGTCCTAGATATGACCAAGACAACAACATTGCCGGCTAAGATTAACTTTTGGACTATAGGGAAGAAAGATAAATTGTAGACTACCTCCCAGTGACAACTTCTTTCAGTCGAGAAAACAGAGTAATGATTGAAGACTCAGATGCCAATGCAAATGTTGCTGTAGAAGGAAACATGGTGTGGCTAATGTCAAAGTGGATATGATCTGATAAAGATTCTGAACTAAGCCAAATGTTACAATAAATTGAAAAAACCTCCAAACCTAAGTGGTGCAAATGTGGAAGCAGAAGATCTAATACACGTGTGAGATGAAGCAGTAATGTCACAACTAATTGAGAATGCTCTTTAACTAGAAGATTGCTCCATAACTTGACATAAACAAGGTGTAAAAGTAGTAAACATCAAATGTCAAGTATAGAAGGAAGTGAGAGACAGGTGACATGATGTTGGAATCAGTTCTGTCCAAATTGACTCCAGTGTACTTGCATACTCATCCTGAGGGTTTTTGTACTGTTTTGGGGATATGGGAGACAGTGTGACAGAGACAGCTAAAAGTACAACCAACTTTGGGGATATGGGGGACAGTGGGACAGAGACAGCTAAAAATACAGCCATTACATGATGTTATGTATATCCTTTGAAAATCAACATGGCATTGGAGTGGAGAATCTGACATTTTCCAAGGATTTTGTGGATGGAAAAAATTGTTTCTTGTGAGAGGGAGTTGTTGGAGGCTTTTGGTGGGTGTGATGCTAGACCTTCGGTGCTTGAAGCCAACTTGGGCTTGTGAGAGGCCCAAGGACCCGCAATAGGTTTTGGCTGTGATGTCGAGGATCTTATAAACTGGAAGGCTACCTGAGATAGATGACTGATTTATTTGGTCTTAAAGAGTGGACCATGTATAGGTGCTTCCAACTTTACACCTTGGAAGTTTAGATTGTAGATACACTGAAGGAGGTTGATGTTTGGAGTTTTGTGGAGATGAAGGTTGCACCTTATGCCAACCCTATTCAGTTGGTCAAGGCAAAGATGATCAACCTAGATTCAATGAAGGACATTTTGATCCCTCACATTCTAGAGAAAACAATGAAGGAGTTATATCATGTCTTGATCTTTTTTTATTAGGGTGTGAACATTTCTCTCAAGATGTTGCTAAAGAACAAGTATAGAGTTAGACACAAGAATGATATAGACATAGTAATCTATTACCTCATGAAGATCAATGAGCTTTGGGATCAGCTTGTTTCTATTAGGGTTAAGATGGAGGATGATGAGTTGATGCCCATAGCTATCTTTTTTTCTGTACAATACTTCATTGATCTCTCTACTTGAGGAGATACTCCATCTCAGGCTTCCAAAGCTTGTAGCTCATGCCATTGAACTTCTCAATCTTTGTCCAAGATTGTGCTTGCCATGGATTTAAAATACATGAAGATCTGTAATCACACTAAACAAAATGTTCCCATTGCATCACAAAAAGTCCACAACATTCGTAGAAAGGTGTCCCCGTCTTGAATCAATATGCAGCATGGATACTAAAAGTTGAAATGTAGGGTAAACAAAATTAGTGAGAACAAAACATTAAGTGTTCAAATGTTTATTATCCAATTAAAGATTAATGTACTTACCAATGGTATAGAATTGAGTTGCAGATAAAATCAATAAATTCCAAATAAACACAATTTCAAAATTACATCTAGAAACCCTTTCAAGAAAAAAACTCCACAACCAAAGGGACCCTTCAAGCTTGTACTAACTAACAACGTGGTACAATAATACAATTTACTTTAGACTTTGTTCACGACCTATGGTCAACTTAATAAATGGAATTTTGTACGCGCTCCTTTGCTTTGAACAAAATTTGGGATTTCAACTTCCACATATATTGTGGCATTTTTGTAATTGTTTTTTAGGGAAACACTGTTGTCTCTAGCTGTAATAATTTTCCTCTCAGGTGTGCAACAAATTTGGATGTCTACCCTGCTTTTCCAACATATATATATCCTCTGAATTTTGTTTTTTTCTATTGGCGTGATATCAAATGTACGCCGCTATAACATTTTTTCTTGCTTCTCTTGTTGTATTAAATCTGACTCCCTTCTTTGGTGTACCTTAGAGTCTAGTCCTTTATTGATTTAAGGGAACTTTAACAGATCTTTTATGTTGACAGCCAAGGTTTATAGGCATAGCCAGTCTTTACAGTAGTGCAACTGCAGAGAGTTGCATACTTTATCCTGACTTTAATGAGTGCTTCTTCATTAATCTGGAATATATAGGATTTTAATATTTTCAAGTCAACAATAATAAGAATCAATACCAAGTAGATAGAATCAACTGCATTGTTTCCTTTCGAAAAGTAACATTAAATGGCTGCAAGGTCAAAATTTCTACTTTTAGCTCTTTCGTTGAGGAGATAGAATACTCTGTATAATCTTAAAGCCATCTCAACTGTATCTGCAACTTGTTAAGCGCCAACTTAATATTTACAAATGTCTTATCAGCAGAGAAATTTATCTTTCAATTATGAATATAACTGTGGATAAGTGTCTCTTAAGTAAGAGCGTGGGTTGATTCATTTTTTAGCTTACACTTACATCTTCCTTTTTATATGATGGATTTGCTCTAAATTTTCTCTACTCCTTTACGTAGAAGCAAGAGATTGGTGGAACTTCCACAAATATTGATAACGAAAGCTCTCCAACTTCATCATCTGTATCTGGTACCACTTCATCCTTAAATGCAGACTCTCCAGTAGATTCTAAGACAGGGCGGAGAAAGTCAGTCAGTCTTAGGGTGGATGATGGGGCACCTGTGATTGATTCCTTTAATGAACGGACACAGGCTGGAGATCTATTCAGTGCAACAGTTCGTGGGCGACGACCACCTCCAGTAAGTCAGTTAACATCTTGTTTTTCTATTTCATAAAATATTTATAATTTAGAAGGAAATTAATTTCAAAACCTGCAGGACTACATAGAAATTGCTAATCATGACTGGACTTTGTTGATTTCAGTGCTGTGCATTATTGGTTGTTTATATGGAAAATGCCACATACTAGTTGTTTTATTTAGTAAGGAATGCAATCAATTGCAGTCTCCGCAAGCTACCAATTTGAAAAAGAAAGATTTCAAATGTTATATGCAAATTGGCGTCAATGCAGTAAACAGACTTCAAAGTGCAAGCATGAATGAAAATAAACTGCTTACAGTTTATGGCCATTATTACTTCTAAAACTGAAATTAGCTTGCAGTCGCACTTGATATGCAGACCATAGTATCTTGCAGTCCTATATACTAAGTCACAACTATGAAGTTCGGGAAGGCCAAAAAATTCGGAAAAAGATTCGGCTTAAATTTGCCTTATATAATTTTTTATAATATTTAAAAAAATATAAGTATATCCAATAAATTATCAAAATAGTTAACATTACAACATAAATTTGAAATCATCATAAAAATTTATCGCATTTTAAAAATAAATAAAAATAAAACTAGTTTTTAATTTAAAAAATATTAATTTTATAAAACAAAATATAGTAATTAAACTATATCATTTAAAACATAAAATCAAAATATATTGGCATTTTATTTTAACTTTACAAAACAAAATAAAAATAATAATAAAAAAAATTAAATTTATTACATTTAAGATTACACATAAATTAAAATAATAATAAATAAGCTATACTATATATTAATATTTAAATAAGAAACTAATATATTTTGTTTCATGTTACTAAATAAATTAAAAAATAAAAAATAAAAAATAAAAACAAAATGAAATTGAAAACTTCAAACTTCAAACTATAAAACTAAACATTAAACAAAAACTTCAAATGTTGATAAAAAAAATAAAAACACAGGAGTTATCGCTGGTAATTGGTGATCGCTAACCAGCATGCCGCGAAATTTGCCATCCACTGTTGCAGGAACTTTGAAAATCGTCGCAAAACCAGAGCTCGCAGTTGCAAGAACTAACCAGCATCGCAAAACCAGAGCTCACAGTTGCAAGACGGAACTCGCAGTTGCAGGATGAATGCGAATTCTGTGCTAAACCCTAAATAATTTCCTGGCTGCCCTAGTGTCAAACAACTGATACAATGAATGGAGGCCATGATTTATTAAAGAAATTAGACGAAACCTTGAAAAAGCCTTTAGAAAAATTAATTTTTAAAAAATGTCGGACTTGTTTTATTCGTACGAATTTCAGCTGTACTTTTAAAAATTTAATGATTTTTTAATGGGTTCGCTGAATTTCAAACCTCAAGCTGAAAATTCGGTGAACCTTGTGACTTAGCCTATATATATGCAGTCTCCTAGGATTCCTGCTCGCTTAAGGCAAATAGTGTGAAGTTATCCTGAGTTTGCCCATCTTTTCTTCTCTTATCTGACATTGCCAATGATGATGAATGTTATATTTATCTCTGGAGGTAGTTTAATAGTGGTTGTTTTCAAGTTTTTCATTGAATAACATGCATGTATGCATGGTTGTTGTCGTAGTGATAAAAAATAATTTTAGCAGAAACATAATTGGCATGCTTTTTGGATTTACTCTAGGCTTAAAACCTGTGGGCCAGCATAAATAACTGTCATATGGAATATATGAGTTAATATGCCCACGTGACTAGTATATGAATACCACCATATTTTCAATGTCTCTGTTTATGATTGTTTTTCTTTTTAACGTGGTGTTTTTTAAATTAATAATCCTTTTTATTTATACGAAAGGAGTCTGTTCTTAGTCTAGGGAGGGTATGCTTACTAGTATTCAATTTAGTTTTCATTTTTCTTTGGAGCATTTTTCATAAGTATATATTGAAAAATTTCATATTTCATTGCATCAATGGAAATGAATGGTACATGTGATGAACAGAAAATTACAGGGGATTTCTCTCCTTATAGAAAGATGGAAATCAAACTTGTGAGCATGAGGTCCAATGGGCAAGGAGCTTTATCTTCTGAGAAACGGTCAAACTTAACAAATTTTGCTTAACAAGCCTCAATTGAAAATCACAGGGGATGTCTTTCCTTATAGGAACATGGAAATCAAACTTGTGAGTCCGAGCTCCAATGGGCAAGGAGCTTTATCTTCTGAGAAACAATCGAAATTAGCAAAGTTTGCTTAACAAGCATCAATTTCCCTGTTCTGAGAAGGAATGCATCCTAAAGGTTCCCTACATCTTTCCTTCTGCAAGAAGCTAATAGCTGACAAGTGAAAGGTGAATTCTCTGGCATAAAGTTTTGAAGCTGTCCTGGTCATGCAATAATCCCTGGAAGAGAACCTATAATCACACCAAGCTGTAGGACATCTTCAGAAGACATGAGCAAAAAAATTTGCTTCCCCTCAGAATGCATAACAAGATTTGATAACATTGATTAAGTGTCAATCCTTGATGAAACATTTTATCCATGCACAAACTTTGTGTGTAAAAGAAGCCTTTTTAAAATGTGGGGAAACAGCAAAGCTATATCTCACTTGATCAAACAGGGTGTTTGTCACATTGTAGAAAGCTTTCTCATTATTCTGCTTCCAATCCTGACATTAGGTAGCTCATCCATATTTGTGTATTAAACCTTTTCATTTTACTATTTCTTCACCATGTGGTGTTGTAACCTAGAATTATCTTTTGAGAAATAATTTTTTATCATTATTTATTTTTTGATTGGTAAAGGCTAATTGTATTATATTAATATTAAAAAACTCACAGTATCTGTAGGTGGCTTGACCACTGGTAATGACATCATTTTTATTCCTTATATCACCTTTTTACAAAAAAAACTCTCCTATCTTTCCATCCTAGCTTCATACAAAATTTACATTTGGACAATTCTTAATTCGAAAGTCTAATTTCTACTTGATATTTATAGGAAATTTTTCAAACAAAATTTTCCAAAAAACCTGCAAAATCAGTCCTTTCTTGCTTCCTTTTCCTGCTCCTGCTACCAGTAGTCTGCCTTCGAGAATTTTTATTTTTCCTTTCTTGAGATCTCCTCATCTGAAGCTCCTGTCCGTTGCTCCTCCTGTTCTTGAACATGTTTCTTGATAAATTCCAATCACTGTTGAACTTGGGCCCTTCTCTGCTCTTTACCTTCGGCTGCACTCCATAGAGAGAAGGGACTTAGGGGTAGTGTAAACTCCGAGACGTTCAACCAGGTTGCTTCCCATGCCTTGAAGCTTTCTCTGGGATTGGAGACTGCAATGAAGGTCTCCGAGCCTCATTACTATTCATCTTTGACGCATAAATGCATTATTCTCCTTGTATTTTCTTTGTCACCCAACTCCAAGCACCATGCTAAAAATATGAAGGCCACATCCGCATTCGTACTTAAATTCTGCAGTCATGTACTCCCCAAACATTAATTTTACCATTTGAAAAAACATCAGATCATCCACCTTAAAATTCTTCTTCAGGCAGTCATCGGTGACTTTTCCTCAGAAGGCCAACCGTTGTTTCTTGGTCTGCAAGCTGAAATTAGCCTCCATTGTTGATCAGTTTCCGCTCCTTGTCTACGCACAATGTTGCAGAACTTTCTCAACACTGTATTCTTACCGTCTGTGGGCCAAAAAATGGATGCTTTTGTTCGCAAAATTGGTCAATTTAATGGCTTCACATGGATTTCCTTTTTGAAAGTCCCAATCAATTTAATGCAAAGGATTTCTGAAATCCTTTGCGTGCTCCCCATACCATTCTTCATCCAGCAGAGGGCCTAGAAAATCTTCAAAGTATTCCCAATTTGCCATCTTGTCCACCACCAATTTGCCCACACATAAAGTGTGGGTTATTTGAAATTCTTTGAAAATTATGAGCTTTATTCATATTAGTTTAATTAATTTATCGAGTTTCCAGTCTTGAACCCCATTATTAATAATTGTGTTTACAATAATCTGAGAATTACCTTCTATATGTAATCTTCCAATCTTCAGTTTGCTCACTAAGTTCATGGCGAGCAAAGCAGCCTTTGTCTCTGCTGTATTATTTGTGCCCTCTACTAATTTTTGAGCTCCTATTGCCAAAATGTTCCCCTTCTCATCTCTCATTACACTTTCAGCTCCAGATGGTCCCATATTGCGTTTAGAGGTACCATCAAAGTTAATCTTTACCCATCCTTCATCCGGCTTGACCCATTCTACTGTCTTCTCGAAAGATGGAGATGGATGAACCCGTGAAAGCCAATTTTTGTATCACTATTTACATTAAATAATGTGACAAATTTCATAGTGAGACAATTGAGCTTGCATTGAACGGGTTATACCCGGAGACAATGGGAATTGTAATGACTCTCATTAATTTGTAATCTATGTGTATTCTGAAACAAAATTTAGTTTTATGATAGTAAAGTACTGATCTGTTCAAAATAATCCGTTGGTAACTTGGTTGTAATCTTTGCATTTTCAAATTATTTGTTTTTAGATGTCTGAAATAAACTTCAAAATTTCCTTCTCCTATTTGGTTGCAGACGGGAACTACAATGGCGGATCAGATGGACCTTCTTAGAGAACAAGTGAAGATGTTGGCTGGGGAGGTTGCTCTCTGCACAAGTTCCCTGAAACGCCTTTCTGAGCAGGCTGCTAGCAATCCAGATGACATACAACTTCAAGTAAATGGATATGATTTCTACGTAATTAAATTGTTTATTGAAACAAGCTTACACATCATCGGCTATTGACATTTGTTTGTTTAAAAGGTTCAAATGCAAAACATGAAGGATGAGATTCAGGAAAAGAAACGACAGATGCAGGTTCTTGAAAAGCGCATGCTAGGCTCTATTGAGTCTTCACCAAACACTACTAACATTTTAGAAATGTCACAGGTAACATATTCAATGCTAGAGATGATATGCTGGACAAGATTGATTTTTTAAGATTGTTGATAAACTGTTACTCTAATTTTAGATTATGTAACGGGGATTGGCAATGGGGCCCCTACCCCTCATGACTAGGAGGGGTACTGCTTTCTGATGCTCCCCCAGTAGAGATACTGCTAGACTTTAAATTCTGCTTTCTGTACTCCTATGGATTGAACACCTCACCTATTTCCCACCTGTTTTCTTCTCTTAGAGAGCATCCAAATTCATCTTCTACATGCTTTGCTAATATAGCTTGAACACTTATATCTCCTACTACACGGCAACTCCTTATTCCTCATTACTCTCCTCCATTGCCTATGGGCCTACTGTACACTGCCACTAGTGCAGGAGTATTGCTCCAACACTGGTGCTAAGATGTCCTTGGGGAGAATTGAACCTTGATCTCCAACATGAGAAGCAAGTGGTCCTACCAATTGACCAAAACCCATTTGAGAATTATTTATTTACATTAATTTTGCAATAAATTATACTTAGAAATTTCTGTGCTTGCTTGGCTGTTATTTGTGGGTCAGGTGAAGATTATGCTGATATGCATTTTTTCTTCCAGAATATGGAATCATATCTACAACTAATTTGCTTGTTTACTTTTCCAGTGTATCTCAAAACTTACAGCTCATTTGAATGAGAAAACTTTTGAGCTTGAGGTAATTTTGAGAATGTCAATAGTCTGAACATTATTCTTTATTGTAGTTGCAATTGACTGTAGTGAATTAGTTTGCTACACGTATATTATTTTTGGTTTTTTTATTATCCAAATTGTGGCTATCTCATTACATAATTTGGATTTCATTTGTAGATCAAAACTGCAGATAACAGAGTACTTCAAGAGCAGCTACAAACAAGGGTTAGATCATTTCTTTTAGTTTGCTCCACTGCATGCATTTTTTGAAGTGAGATTACTCGACGCTATATCTATTCTCATGTGATTTACAGTTTTTCCCTAATCCTGTTTCAGGTGTCTGAGTTGAATGAGATGCAAGAGACAGTTCTTTTGCTCCGACAGCAACTTACTGTTGCAATGGAGAAGAAGTCTCTTGATGAATCACAGTCTGCTACTCCTTACAATACAGGTGGTTGGCTTAATACCTCCAGCTTGTCTGGAGAGCTTCGGCATGTTGAAAACAGCTTAGATGTTGAGAGGCCGGATTTGACCAATCAATTGCCAAGAGGATCTTCAATTATTGAAGAGGATATTTCATTGCAGTCACAAGTTCTAATGCAGGCAAGGTTCTGATTGTATAATGCAACTGTATAGTCTTTTGGTCTTCTAGAATGCGTTATTGCAGTCTCTTCAATAATTTAGTTCTATTAGAAATTTACAGATTTAGTAATAAATATCCCTTTCCACTGATTAAGATGGTATATTTTTTATAATTGCCTATCTTATATCAAAGAGCAAATATTTATTCTTTTTAAATTTTTTTTTGGTTTATTGACCCATCGTTTTTGTGCATGTCAGGCTGCTGAGATTGAGAAGCTAAAACAAGATAAAGTTCATCTGGTTGAAGAAAAAGATGGACTTGAAGTTCACAGCCAGAAGTTGGCAGAAGAATCAGCTTATGCTAAAGAACTGGCCTCAGCTGCAGCAGTGGAATTAAAAGCTTTAGCAGAGGAAGTAACAAAGTTGTCATACCAGAATGCTAAATTAACATCTGATTTGGAAGCGGCACAAGAATCAACCTTTCGAAGAGCTGCCAATGGCTCTAAGTATGGTCAAAATGATGAAGCCCTAGACATACACACAGGTGGCAGGAGAGAAGGACACATGAGAAAGTATGATCAAGGTACAGTTTTGAGTGATATTAGGAGGGACCTAATTGCATCTCGTGAAAGGGAAGCAGCTTTGGAAGCTGCACTGATAGAGAAGGAACAAAAGGAAACAGAGCTTCAAAAAAAAATTGAGGAAGCAAAACAAAGAGAAGCAGACCTAGAAAATGACCTTGCAAACATGTGGGTGGTTGTTGCGAAACTGAAGAAAGGTCGAGAGAATCCAGATGAAGTTACTTTGGGATTGAATGCAGGTGAAGGCAGTGCACCTAGAAATATTGGAAATGACAACATTGTGGCTAATTCTGTTGAGAGAAGCAACAATTATGATGAGAAAAGGCTGGATCAAACCATGGAGGATAGGGTTACTGCAGAAGAGCTAAAAAACTCTCTTGATAATGAGAGGAAAAAACGTGTGGAGCTGGAATCTTTAATATCTCAGCTTAAGGTAAACTGATAGAAACTACCATTTGAATTTATGCATATATATAAACTTATAGTAGAATACAGATAGAATTCGGAATGGCATTTGTTGATTTGGTTGAGATTTTCAGGCTTGGATATTATTGTGTTATTAAGCAAACTATTTCTGATATTAGCTTAGTGTTAGGAAAGAAAATTAGTCTTTGTTATTTGAAAACTCCTTTCCTATGTAATTTGTTTCAAAAATGGCTAATCAATATCTTATCTAAGCTTAGTTTTCATTGCATGTTATAGTTTTTATCTACTCTATGTCTGCGATTTTGAATTCAATAGGTCTTTATAAATAAAATCTAGATCATTGTTGTAAAATTTGGGCTTGGCAATTACTTGGTAAGCACAGAAATTTTAAAACTTGGGACTTGGCAAAAAATTGGGGAAAAAGTCAGCAAATTTATCAAATGTTTGAAAATACATAAATTTTAAAAAATATTCTTCAAAAACACATATTACTGAATTTGTAGAACATATTACTGATTTCCATCATATGTATATCAAAGTTAGAGTTTAAAACATATCATAGACCAAAAAATGAGTTCAACATTTGAATACATATGAACTTCAAGTTTTTGTAACAATGAAAATTATAAATCATACATTCCGTCTATAGCGAAAGTGCCAAAATGCTTGTCGCTATGTGGGTTTTGTGTAAGGGGATAGAATAGTTGCAATATCCTCAACAAGTGCCCCATCCATAGTGATACGATTACACTGTGTATGCAAGGAACCCATCTATGATGGCTCACCAACCTTGCCTTTTGCCTCATATGATGCCACATTCATTTCTTATTCCGTTGCCTACCCCCCCAAATTGTTCGCCCTAAATCACCAATGGAGTGCTAAATTGCTTGTTGTGTGGCTGAAATTTTTTTAGTTGTAGATAAAAAAGAGATTTGATAGTGGTTTGGGCAAAGATTTTCCCAAAAAATGACGAATTTTTATTGGGTAAACTGTCGCAAGTTATTGAAAAACTTTCTGATGAGCTTTTTGAAAAGCTACTCCCCAGCCATTTTGGCTTGCGAATTCTTGAGAGTTCTATCAGTAACCAGTGAGTTTTGCAGCTATGATCTAGAAATTGTATTATAAATTTTAGGATTGGCTTTTGACTTCAGGAGAATATCAACTTGAAATAAAGTAACTTATCATGCAAACCTTCTCAAATGTAGGGGGTACATGACTCTCAAGTGATACTTTGGACATTTTCTTCACATCTCAGTGTTAGATAAAAAATTAAAACATTCCAAACTTTCCACATCACTACCACTGCTATATTCAGCATGGCACATACCTTGCTGCTCACTATTTGATGTTGGACTTCTTGAGGCTTGGGGCAGTCGAACAGAGATTTTCCACATACCATCCTCAAGCAAATAGATTAGTACTATGCTTAGTTTAGTTGTTATCTAAATAAAAATAGTTTACTTTTTTAGAATTTTATAATATAGGGGACTAAGCTCCCGTTGGGAGTAAGCTCCCATTGGGAAGGGGGAACAGCACAGACATGAATCTGTTTATGTCTTCTATAATCCTATCAGGTCTCCTACACATGCAAAAGAAACATTGAACTAACAACTTTTGTGCTATTCTAGTGGTACAATTTTTCAATTGGGTATCAAGCTTCAATTAATTTTAAATTTACCAGTAATTTGAGATTGTTGGCTGTTTCCATACAGTAATAAATATACACCATTCAGATTGGGAAGCATTCTAGATACCATTTTTCTTGCATGCTGTCTTTTTCCAATTAGAATATTTTTAAAAGTAATTTTTTTTGGCTACAAATTTAGTCAAAAATTACATATTTCTAATGCACATTATGTTAATACAAGGATTTAATGTATTATTGTATATCAATCTATTTCAAGGATTTAGTGTATTATTTAATGTTGATTTATCATGTGAATCATGTATTATAATATTTGAACAGGGCCTGGTGTGGTGTTTTGGAGTTTTTAAGAAATGCATTTTAAGACCTTCCCGTATTCACTTATCATGCGTAAACTTAGTTGAACCTTGAGCTAGAAAGGAAATTTTCAAATAGTAAAAACATATAACAACTATTGCGCATTGTATGTCATTATTGTCTGACACACTGTCATTATCAGATTTAGTTTTGCTATAAAATGGGTTTTAATAAATTTTAAATTGATTCATAACATTTGTTCTTGGCCAAACTAGCTATGTTGAGGCTAATGCAATTGCAAAAGCAGCTTTTTGTCATCTCAAGGTGCATTTTATTCAAATCTCTTCTACCAAGAGGATTTAGAGAAAAGAAACATGCTCCATTTAGTATTTTGTTCTGAATCATATGGTATTGGTGTTCCAGAATTGTTCTAGGTTAGTTTCCATTTAAAGCAATATGAATGACCATTATCAATGACCTTTTAAAGCAATATCTATATTGAATGCTACTTGCTCTGTTGGCTTTATCAATGACCATTATGACTTGGGCTTTGGTGTCCACTTTATGCTGTATTTGTTTCATTTGAAATTAGAAGCTCAAATTCTATTAATCAAGATTGGAGGAGGATATGTTTGAAATTGATACACACTGCACACTGTAAAATGGGGCCATTAGCCCCTGAAGTTATTTAGGCTATTCATGCATTCCGAAGGCATTTGAGGTTGTCGAGATGCTATATCATATTGTGTATGAGGATGTATACTTTTTCATAGACTGTTCTCACTTTCTCTAAAGATGCTGCACTAGTTTATTTTATTTATTTATACATTTTTTTGATCAAATATTTTGTGAAGGTTTGGTTAGGCAAGACTTCTGTGTTATTTTAAGTGCGTATTGTAAGGGATATGGAAACAATATGGCCTGTTAGTCAAATCTTCTTGTCCAACATTTCCATGGATACAATTGACACTTGACAGTAATACTTAATGCTGTATCTTTTTAGTAAATAGAGTGACAGAGATAACTTTATGTAGAACATTCTCACATCCATCTAAGATGGTGCATGAGTACATATAATTTCTTAATATATACTTATGATTGAATTAAGGATGGTGTATTTTTGGTCTGTCTAGATAATGTTCTGCATGAGACTTTATACATTTTTATGAGGAATTGTTAATTTTTGATAGAATAGTGGAAGAAGATTATATATATGTTGTGATCAAGTAGTTTTGTTTACTTTTTCATAAAAACAAAGTAGTGTTTGTCTGTTTTCTGTGATGCTTGAGTTTTTTGCACATTTCTCTCATCTTCTTTATTGTCTTTCAAGAGTGAGGACATTGATGGTTTGGATCTTGCAACTCTTGATGATCTGCAAAGTCTTCATGTGGATGCGATTACCAAGCTTTGCCATGCAAAGGTATTTGTCTTTCTATAAGATATCTTTTCCTTCAAATTGTACTTCCATTACTCAACACACATGAATGGAGAGATACACGTGCAAAGTTACCAACAATTTGTTTTAACTTTTAAGCTTAACATTCTCTTTGTTCCCCGGACACTGTTTGGTGCTCCTGTTGTTGGTGGTTGCCTTGTTGTATGCTTTCAGTCCCTTAGACCCTTTTGGTGGTCTCTTGTTAGACATTAATAATTTATCTTATCTTATCTTATCTCTCTTGCATGCTTTAAATGCAAAATCATTTAGTGCAGTATCTGAAATTAGGAGCATTAGGGATAATTTAGAAGTTAGCTATCTAATAACAAACATTTTCCTACTCAATCTCATTCATGATATATGTTGCTTGTGTATTAAAGCAGTGACTGATTCTAGCTCAGTTCTAACATAGGTTTTTTGAATGGAGCAATTAATTTTCTTTCCTATTTGTTTATTCTAAGATACAAAGTTTTTTTTGTTATATCCTTCATCTGGAATCCTCTTTTCATTCCCTTGGGCATGTTAGTGACAATCCACGTAACTTTGTTTAGGTGGTTTTTCCCCTACATTGTTTGTAGCCAGTGAGATCAATGACAATTTTTTGCATAGATTGTCAACAATGTAAATTTTAACATGATTCAGTGATTTTTTTGATGTTTACAAATATAATAGAGCTATCATTCATCATATAGCTAGAACATTGCTGCCAGGTTTAAATATAAAAGAGTAGCTGATGGGCATTACTACATTTCCGACTCTAGAATATAAGGCTTGAAAATGCATATCTTACTATATCAATTCCAATGTATCATTTCATGTTTGACCTCAAAGAGAGCTCCCTGTATGTGAGCTTCAGGTTGTAATGTTGGAATAACCCTTACGATTATGTTTGCAACCTTTGATGTGAAGAATTCTGACTTGGTCGACCTGATGGGGTGATTTATTCCTCATGATTCTAAAGCTGTATCTATAAAAATAAGACTGGTTCCTTTGTCTGAAGTATGAGTCCGGTGTATAAAGCAGAGGTAAAGGAAATGTTTAAATTGTCAACTTATATCTAACCTTTATAAGACAATGCATTATTCTTTTAGTGTAAAGGTCCAACAATACTTAATATATAAATTTACATCCAAATTTACCTAGGATATTAATTTTACTAGTATAACAAGCATAATCAGCTCAGTTTGAGTTAACCTTAGAATCTTATGACACCTTTAAAATAGTAAATGGCTTACCTACACAAAGAATCCATCAAGGAAACAAGCAATCATCCTCCATGGAAGAGACCAAGATAGGATAATATATCAAGAAAATATTGTTTCTGTGATATCCCCGTTGGACATAAGAATTAATAATATATAAGATTTAAACAATTGAAATTTTAATAATATTAACATATATATCAAATAAAAAATAATATAATTATAATGTAAATATTATATATTTAATCTCTTCATACATTATAATATTAATATAAATGTAAATATTATATATATCAATTATATTTATGTGATATACTATCATACATCTAAAATATATATTAATTAAATATATAATAAATACACATACTTTTGAAAAAATAAATCTGAAAAAATATATATAAACATAAATTAATATAAAATTAAAATATATAATAAAACCTATAATATGATATATATACTTAAGTAACAATTAATAATTAATGCCATTGTGAGTAGACATGTTTCTACCAAGAGACATAACTGTTATATATGAGGGAATTGATTCTCATTCCCTAGGCACGAAAAATAAGAAAAGAATAACGCAGCAAACAAAATATTATTAAGGAAAAAAAAATGCTATAACAAAGAGATTAGAAAAAGTAATAAGAAGAGGCATATACGTGGGACAAGAAAAGGAATAAAGAATCAATACTATTAAGGTATGAAAAGTCATTCCCTTTTAAATTAGTATGGATATAATATATGAATATGAATTAATAATAAATAATGTTATATATAAATATAAAATTAGTATTATTATAAAAGGAATTCATTTCTCATAGTAATTATTAAAGTGTATAGATGTAAATCAATAATTAATAGATATGCATTATAATTATATATGGTTTATATATAATTGCTAAATAATTATAATAACGAAAAATAATTAATAAGTAATCATAATAAAGAAAATGTATTAAGTGATATATATATATATATATATATATATATATATATTGGTAATAGTGATAAGATAAATGCTTAGAAATAAATCAACATACTAATGTATGCATTAACAAAATATAGATTAATAATTCAAAGATAAACTATATGGTCTAATCCTTAATCTCTATTAACCTTTTTGGAAGGATAGGTTGGTGTGTATAGGGAGAGGCGAGTAAATCCATCCCAAATTAAGTGAATCCCTGGAGGTGGTATTGATGGGTGTTCATGAAACCCTTGGGCTTAATTATGGAGGTGGTGTCAAGCATCCTATGACAGTAAATCCCCATCCTTCATTAGGGATTAGTAAAGAAGTAAGGACTCAATTCAATATAGCATTCATCTTTGTGTTAGGGTTAAATTAACTATCTCTTAATCTAACTTAAGTCCAAAATTGTAAAATATTATCCTACTACTAGGATTATGTGCATTATTGTTATATCTCCCCCTTAATCCATAGAGGCAGTGGTAGAACTACTATTTTTTTGTGAAGTGGGCAACTTGTTTATGGCACCTTCCTTTTTGATATGAAGCTCTAGCATTCTGCAGAAGGTTTTGCTTGAGTGATTCTCTTCTGTAGTTTTTCAAGAATCAAGATATGGGCTTGGTATATAGACCTAAGTTTGATTTCTCATGTCAACTTTCCACGATGCTATATCCCATTTTAAGAAAATATCACTTCAGTTTGCTGTGAAAATTTTCACCATTATTTTTGTTTTGACTCGAGTAATGAAATTTACATAATAAGGCTATTGAGTTTCTGTCTTTGTCACTTCTATGAGTGAAAATGACGAAACGAGGTTGATGGTGCCCATGGTAATCCAAAAGTGTGCCAGCTATATTGTGGCCTGAAGACTAGGTATCTAAGGCTGGTTTTGCCCATGAATAACCCAAAATTGTGCTGAAGCATGCACTAAATGAGCTGACTTTCCCTCAAGGTGAAAATGTGAACCACTTGCCGTCCACTATATCGACACAAAAAATTGCTCCCATGGTAGGAAACACTGCCAAAAATGAAGGTACATGAAGATATTGTTCCATGCATAATCGTAAAAAACCGAAATGAAGTCTGCAATGTTAGGTGTTCAGCTGCTGAGCTGAACATTACTTTCTGAGATGTATGATAAGTGGCAATATGTTGCAATGACAAGTTCTCAATGGATAATGCGAGTTATCTCCAAGTACTATGCTCAAAGAGTTCAAAATCTAGATCTTGATGTTTCTCCAAGTACTATGCTCAAAGAACTCGAAATTTGAATTCTGATGCCTCCCCTATAATAGACATTGATGATTTTTTAAAACACCTCGCTATGGTTTTAAATCATACCAAAAAGTAAGTACCAGGCAAAACCTTGAGGCTGGAGTTTGTGATAATTAGCCATTTCAAACTGACTGCCATAAATTTGAAGGCAACCTTTGAAGATGCTTGACCAAATGAGACATTTTAAAATCCATCACTGGAAAATAACTTTTTCATATGCTGGGCATGCGAATAATATGCCCAATATACAACGTGTTAGTTGTTGTGCTGTTCTAGTACAAAAAAAGAAATCTTTGTTCTACCTTATAGGTATTACACAAGTCTAGTAATTAACACTGCCACTGGGATTCCGAGCAACAAATAATGAATCTTCAAGATAGAGAGAAATCTCTGCAAATATCATTCAACAATACATTTCCCTGCAATCATAGTGCTCCACAATGTAGAGCTTGTGGCTATTTCTTCACCCTTTACTATAGTCATGCTCCTCTCCTTTATTCTCATTAACATAATGAATTTACACATTATTATGAAACCAAGGCACTCACAAAAGAAAATCTTCAAGAGTTTTTGGCCAATATAGACGAAAAATTACTTCGTTGCTGAATCAGGATATTTCCCTTATGATTTTGGGTACAAAATATCTTGAAATTGGAATTTGGACTGAATTGCCTATGGTTCCGTCCAGGGTTCGATATTTTCTTTGCTGAAACAAATCCATTGAATGTCGCTTGTACATGTATGATTTGAGAAGTAACATGGGGTTTCTAGACCATTTTAAAGCATTCATTTCACTTTTAAGAAAACAAAAACCCTAAACTGAAGCATTTCATGGACTTCTTTGATGACCTTATTTTTTCCTTGCACGAGAGGTGACAAGCGGGTTTTTTGCAATTGTGTAGTAAAACAAAAGATGTGTTTCATGTATTTTCATGTAGCCAACAGTCGAGAACAATTCAGGTTCATCCCACTAGGGTAACTATAGATTGCAACTGCAGATCTCTGTTTATTTTTAATATTAATTTTACAGAGATCTCATTTATTTTGAGTATCAATTTGATATTAAAAATGTAGATTTAATAAATTTTTTATTTTCAATATTGTAGTTGCAGTTGATTCTACATTAAATCTATATTTGAATCAATCTTTGAACTACAACAATATTAAATTAGATTTGATTTTTTATAATGATTTAACAAATAATTACTTCTTAAAATTTATTGTAGAATCAATTGCAAGTATAAATCACTACTTATTTTTAATATTAATTGAATATTAAAAGTGGGCATCCTGTCCCGATACGGATCCCTACGCAGTAGACCCATCATTTCAAGAGCCATTAGTAGCATAGCGTAGGCATAGACATAGGTAAAGGCACAAGCAAAGGTAGATCCCTTATTAAATTAATTTTCTCTCTTAATTTTATTGGAATGTCACAAATAACTAAATAATACGCAAATACATCAATTTATATATATATTTTTGTATAAGATAAATTTATTAATGTCCAACAAATGACTGCAAAATGGGTCAACGGGACTGCCAAGAACACAATAGGAGACCAGCCCACAGTAGGGTCACCAAATGATGCCCGAGGAAACAAAGCAGAAGCAACAAGAAAGAAACAATGAACCCAAATAGACTAACAAGAAAACAGGAGCGGGGTGGAGCCCAACAGAGAGACCACGTTGCCCCTAAGAGGCCGAAGCACCAACAAAGAGCTCACGAACTGAGGGGTAAGACAAAGAACAAGGAGGGGCCTTGGGTCGTCTTTGAGAAGTCCTGGAGGACGACCGCTGTTGGGGGCTCCTGTAGGAGGTGGGCTGTTGCTGAAAAGATCCCTTGCGGAGTTCATCGGATCTGGAAAAACCCGAGGGACCAAGCTGACGTTTGGTACCCTGAGCCAGGGGGAGCCTAGCGAAGGAATAGGTGATAAGTCGACAAGAGTGTGACTGTGCAGGAGCCTGGTGCTGAAGTGAGTAGTTCCGAAGCTTGGTGGCTTGTTGGATGTAAAGGGCAAGACACCTCTGATCTGTGAATCTGCAGGTGGAGAGATCCTAAGACTCTAAAAAGACAGTAGAACCTCCCCCTAATCTCATAATAGATAGGACAACGAAATATGAAGTGCTCCTCGATCTCAGGCTCACTGATGCTGCAGAGTTGTCAAACCCTGTTCTCTCAATGCAATTGATGATTCGTCTCAATGTAGAGCCAATATGAGCCCACCTTGAAGGAACCGAGGGGAATCTAGAGGGAATGAGACCAATGGTAGGATAGGTACGGAGGGTGAATAATGATCCCGTCCCAGATCTCAAGAAAGTGTGTTGCATAGAATGCCATTTTTGGGTGAAGACCCTTGTGGGGGTTGACCCAAGTAGTGTGAATGAATTGTTTGTAAATGTTGGTTCTGATGCACCTGTTCAACTACTGCCTAGGGGGAAGGAGATGAGGGGGAGCCCCAAGTGAGTACTGGTAAGGGAGGAGACTATCAGTCTTGATACCTATAGACCCAAGTGTTAATATTAGTTTTTTATTTTCAGGGTTTCTTATTTTTCATGTTTATATTATTTTTAGATAATTTTAAATTTAATGGAGTAATAAGAATTTTTTTATTATTAGTATAAAAAATTAATCAATTAAGATAATGTCACCATAAAAAATTAATTATTTTTATGGCAATCAAGTATTATTTCTTTGGATTTATTATCTTCAGTAAAGCTAAAGTTTATTCAATTAAGTGGAAAATGAATGTTTAGGCATTTCATTCAATCAAGGAGAAAATGAATGTTTAAGCATTTATATTTATAGTCCTAAAAAACTAAAAATCAAACTTTGTATACACGGGTAAAATCTATATCCCATAAATATATCTATTTAATTTTTTTGTTACAAAATACTTAGTAATGAACATTAAACTACTTTGTTTCCTCTTCCAATCTTAATTTGGAATTCTCCCCGGTGTACGAAGGATGAAAGGACACAAAAGAAAAACTAGCTACGAAGAAAATGTTGAAGTGCTCTAATTGTCAAGGTAGAAGCATGGAGTCTATATGTTCATTGTTTAGAAATGATAAGTGTTTGCAAGTGTTATATCAAATTATTAAAAATAATAATATAATATTATAATTCGATTATATAATATATTTAATTGTTAAAGATTATAATATACTATTAAAGTATTATTATATTATACTAAATCATATAGTAATATTATTAATTTTTTTTTAAATTTTATTATTATATTATATTATAATATTTTATTTTTATATGTTAGCATAGATGTAAAGACTGACTATGTAAATAATTTCAATTGCAATTATAAAATAAATTAATAATTTCAACTTTGTATGATAATTAATATAAACTATTTAAATTATATTCATGTAATTATATAAATAAACATCATGTAATTATATAAATAAACATCAATTTTAGTATTATTATTAATGATATTATAGATTAATATATTATTTAAATACTACTTGTATTACCATTATATACTATTCAACATAATTTTATTTATTTCCTTTTTAGAATAATATAAATCATATTAATTAAATATTTGTTTCTACAATGCCACTTTAATATTTTTTCTACTTATTATATTAATTGCTTCACAATTTACTTAACTATTTCAACTCATCTTTGAAAATAGATAAATATAATTTTAATCACTTCGAATGTAATCTCTCCCAACAAATACAAGAGCAAAATGGATTGAGCAAAATGAACTAATGCTAGATAGGTAATCTCATTGTATACAAATCACATACAGATCTTATTGATATTTCAATATATAATAGTCTTAATAATTTCACCTTTGTATGATGTCAATTAATATATTATATCAATATTATAATTTTTAATAATTTGATATAACACCTATGCACACTTATCATTTCTAAACAATGAACATATAGACTCCATGTTCCTACTTTCATGGTATGTAATCTATACACTTAAATAAACTATTATTCCAACTATATATTAGTTTAATGTTGATTAGTAAAGTTTTGTAACAAAAATGATAACAATTACAAAAAAACTTAAATAAATATATCTATTGATATAGATTTTACCTATGCATACAAAGTTCGATTCTTTAATTTTTTAAGCCTGTAAATATAAATTCCTAAATATTCATTTTCCTCTTATTGAATGCCAAAAAAAAACAAAACTTGGCTGCCATAAAAATCATTAAATTTTTACACAACACATTACATGTTAAATGCAAAAATTAATCATGTAGTTTTCTTATTAACATATGCAATTTTTGTATTATCTTAATTGATTAATTTTTATGTACTAATAATAAAAATTTCTTATTATTTAAAGTATATAAAAAATAATATAAACATGAAAAATAAGAAATTATTTAAATATATTTACTAAAAATAAAAAAATATTTTTACCGATCCATTTTTTCTTAATATTAGCACTTTTTATCTTTATTTATGTAAAGTTAATAAACTATATAATTAAAAAAAAATAACTCATTTTCATCCAAACTTTTACCATAGTCATACTTTATATAAAAACAAATCATAATATTTTTTGAAATATTAGGGAGAATGAATAGATTTCTTAATAGTTAAAAAAGTTAATGTTTAAACTTCCATTGGGACCCACCAGTAGTACTTTTCCTTTATTTTAACTCTATAATATTAATGACCTGTAAACTTTCACATCCGTTCTGAGCAAATTTATTTTCACATCATTGAATGTGTGTGTGGCTCAAGGTGGATGTGTATGGTGAATGTTGTAATCGATGGGAACCATGCATATGAAGCCAGTGCAAATATGTTGCATCGTAGCTGGTGCCTCCCAGAGGAGGCAGATGTGGCAATAGACTCTTAGGAATAGAGGGCGAGGTAGGGATACCTTTTGCGCCCCTCATAGGTGTCAGCAAAACTGGGAAGGCGGTGAAGAAACCAAACCAGATAAAAAATGGCCTTAAGCCTGAAAGGATAGGCCCCAAACTCTATGAGGATGATATGATGTGGGATAGATTGCTTGCACGATAATACGCTGAAGAAGAATCTGAACCCTTTCCGTAGAAACCTAGTTAGACTCCAAAAGGGAGGGCTCCCACACAATAGAATCGCAAAGGACGGCAGGTCCGATAAGAGTGTCCATGAGGGTCATCTTGGACACGGTGTACTGAAAGTGATGCTTGAAAATTGTCGCTCAAGGAGGGCCAAAGAACCATAACCCTTGTTGATACGTGGCTGAAGGGCGACTTTCATGCTGAACCTCGGGCCGGAGAACTTGACCCCCAAGTATGTATAGGACGAAGAAATCTTCACCTCCATGCCCTTGAAATAGAAGTGGAGGTGAGAAGTCTTGAGACCATTGAAGACCATAACCTTATTCTTCCCCAGGTTGACCGTGAGATGTCACTGGTCACAGAATGAAGCGAGACCGTCTAACTGTCTCTGTAAGCCCTCTAAAGAAGAGGCTAAGAGGACACCGTCATCCACAAAGAGCAAGATAGAGATCAACACTTGGTGGAGGGGGCAACCATCGTCCACCAAAGAGTACTCTTGGAGAAAAGTCTCCAACTCATCAATGTAGATCCCAAACAAAGAGGGGGAAAAGGGTTTGCCCTGCTTGATCCCAATGGTACTCCTGATGAAGTTGGAGAGTCGGCAAGGGGTCTTGAGATGGCCAAGAACCCTCTCATACAATCTATCCATCACCCCCAACAAAAATTATCCATCACCCCCCACAAAATTTGTTATATTGGTGCATCGTACCCACATTCCTGTACTCGTATTTGAGCCAGCTCGGCAAGTTAGAGAAAAAATGATAGATTTTGCATAAGAGAATCCAACACCTTTAAACAAGGCTCCTTGTGACACTACCACTGACCCTTTGTGGATTCAGTGGTATCCTGCAGGTTTTGTGCTTCAGGATCTATCTTGAGCACCCCAAAAAAACCCTTTGACAAGGTTACCTCAAGTTTTTGGGATGGGTGGACGCATTTGCTTGTCCCCTATTTTTCAAGAGATTTTTGGGGACACCTAGGGGATGACATAGGGGACGACTATATAAATTATATAAAATTTAAAATATATAGGGATATTTTAAATATTAATAAACATGGATAAAGCATGCGTATATACGTTATAGAATCTTAAAATTTTACATGTGTTAAATAACTTAAATTGAGAGTGCACATGAGAGTCAAAGTCAATTAAATTATCAAAACCCAAACTATTAATACTACGAGGCATCCTTGCGTCCCCGAGATGGGTCAAATAGGCCTAGGGACACATCCCATGGTAAGCTTGCCCTTTTGTGGTTTGTCAAAATGTCTTCAAGTTTATAAAAAATTATAATGCTTCTGCTGTGCAACATTGATTGGTATTAGAGCTTTGGCTGAAGGAGAAGGATAAAAGAGTGTAGGTTTATTTTGTAAAACTTTTAACAGTCATTCTTATTTTGAATGTTAATTCTTTTTGCTAGGATTTCATTGTGCTAAGGAATCTACCAATGTATTGATGTAATGTCCCCTATTGGGACTTACTCTAAATTGCCCTAGATTTCCCAAATAAGGTATGGACTATATTTATGAATACAAATCATCAACTTTATATCTCGATTTAGAGCCTGCAATCAGGTTAATTATCATTAAGAAAGATGAATAAGCATATCATCCAAGTAAAGTTACAAAGAGAATTCTGCTATCATTATAATTTACATAATGTACATGTGGGATTCCTTTAAGGATTTTCCCAACAACCTATCCACATTATGAAGCACCATGGGAGATATACAAGGCACCTCAAGCCTATCCATCAAGCCCAGGAGCATGGAATGACACCCACCATTCGGCCTCCCATCCCAAGTAGTGGTTACCACTAGTTGAATAATTGTGCATACATTAGAAGCAATAGAATATCTGCATACATTTCTACTTCCTACAAATGGAAGAAAAAAACAAATTAATCAGATCAGACTGCCATGTATTTATGCATCATACCCAATGCTTGAACTGCATGTATAACTACTGTATCGTTTATTACTTGCAATTCTGAAAGCTCATTCCTTGATTGAATGCATTCTGATTCTGCTTCTTCAATCTGTCTGACCTGGTGCCTTCTCTCCCTTTGCGGTTCCCTCCATACATATATATCTTAACCATTTATGAAGTAAGGTGTCCTTTGGAAACAACTGCCTTTCCATAAATGGACATATTAATAATAATTGTGTTTATATACTTTAATAGTAATCAGTGCTACAGACATCGTTAGGGATCACTGTTACAGACAGTGATCACTGTTAACATTGACAATTACATTGCTGGTTTAATACTAATCCAGTCACACATGATCACTGCTTCTTGTAATTTAATCGCTATGTCTGCTTGGTGGTTTTCCTCTGCTCAAGTCTGCTCTTACAACTTAGAATATTTTTCTCTAAATTGAATTATATTCCATTATATTTCCTCATGTTCTTACCATATCTTATCTCCTTTTATATCACATCATATGCCTCTTAAGAAGAACATGATCCTTCACAAGGGAGGTCGCCCAATAATTAGAACAGATTAATCTATTTAACTTGTCTTGCATAAACATGGGCGCCAAAGTAAATGGAGTTGGCCAAGCATAGATATTGCAGAGACCGTCGGCCATTCTGATTATGGTATTTATTCTTTATAGCAGGTTGGCCAGCATTTTCATGAAAATCAATTTAAATTTATTTTGATGAACACCGATAAGAAAGGGAGTCATCCTGCATACATTTAAATCTGTCTTGCATATAGGAAGAGGGTCAGCCAAAATGTTTTATGCAATACATTAAATGATTGCTGCCTTAGACATCATAAACTTGTCCAAACAAACAGTCGACATGTCCAAACAGGCGGCCTTAAAGCAAGTTGATTGTGTTGACCATGGCCTAAAATAATTAATTTTAGTGTTTGGAGAATTTAGCCTACATGAGTATATAAGATCCTTGGGAGTTAAATATTTGATCATCACTTCGAATTATCTTTTCCTTTTTGCCAATTTAGAACAGATCTTACCAATGAATTACTAAGTAGAGTATCATTGTTTGCAACACAAGCTACAAACATGATTGGCAAATCACAAGCAAGTTGCATCTGAGTCTAGCACATGCACCTATGGCCTACCAATATGTTAGGTCTTCCCTCTCCATCTTACCTTCACCTATAGCTATCTTACCATTTAATGTGGTTGCTCTAGTCACCTATACAACATACTTCTTAGTCTAGCAAGTTTGGCGATGACGAGCCTAATAATGTAGAAACTAGGTTTGATTCTTTTGAGTTTGCTGGAGTCGTAATATATTAGTTAATGCATGCTTTGTATTCATGATCTAGGTGGGAACTTCTCCATGAGGATAGTAATGGCAATGGAGTACAAGTTGCCAATGTGAATGCAATTAACGTTTTATGTATGTGTATATGTGTGTGTGTGTGTGTAGAGAGACAGAGAGAGTCAAAATTAAGACAACAGTATAGCAGCAATAAATATATTGTGACAGCAGTATAACATCAATAAAATTAACCATGTTAGTAGCAAAACAGAAATAAAATCAACAATACTATAACATCAATAAATGTATTATGATTTAGATTCGTAGCTAGTGATATTAGTTACATAACAGTTAACGGAAACACGAACAAGTTGAATTTCTTATTTGATTGTTCAATATTTAACGTTTTTGATAGACAGCAGCATAAAAAATTATAGTTCTACCAGCTACTAAGTACAACTATGCTTCTTTTGTGCTATTAATTTCGAAAGGGCTATCTGTGTCATTCTTTGGCTGAAGTTGTGGATCATCTGATAGAAGCCTGACCAATCACAACTGTAGCTCCTCATCAATCTGCCTAATATCTTCAAAATTATCATCCCAATGTGCAGTTGGAGTCAATCAACACTGAAAGTAGTCTGCTGATCCTGAAGTTTGAAGGCACAATGAACTGTAAGTAGCTTTCCAGTTTGTGCATAGGTAAACCTGATCCTCTTAATTGAGTGGATGAAGCCATAGGTGGATCAATTTCTCTTTGTAGAAGAGGACCTAGCAATCTCTGAAGAGTAGATGAAGTGTAAGTTGCTTTAGCTCCATGTGTCCTTTCCATGAAATTTCCCACTTTTCAACAGGTTCTTTTGTGCACCAGCGGCCCTATCTGTTGAATGTAGGGCCTTGATGATTAGTAAATTGAAGCCATCGCTCATGAAGTATGGTTGCATCCTTAGCACTACACATCTTACAAAAGGCCTTCATAAATTGCTCCATTACCTCATCATCCTAAGAAGGAAGAGCTTGGCTAGGTCTAGGTGTGTATGATTTGGTGTTAAGAATGTAGGCAACCATATGAAAAGAAATGTTCGTTGTGTTCCACTTCTTTGTAACAATGGGCCTAATATGCTCCTCATAGAATTGTAATCAAGGATCGTTATAAATTAATTACTTGATTCATTTGATCAAGCATGCTATCAGGAGTCCCATAAATCTTTCCCATGCAAGGAAGTTTGTATCATCATATTGGATTACCCCCACAACAAAGATATGATAGGGCAAACATATTTACAGCCAACATTAGAAAAATTAAAAGACGTTAACAATATTACAAATTTAAATTAAAAGTAAAAAATAAAGTGCAAATATATTAATAGATTTTTTTACTTGATATTGGACCACCAAGTGTTGTCAAGCACCAGTACCCTTCATTTTATTTTCCCTCCTATTTTTGATCCAACTCACTATTTTCACTTGTCACAAACCATCATGAATTTTAGAGCATTTCCAGATTAAAATATCTTGCAAATCTAGTCTCAACTAGTTTGAGGAATTCTTTCTTTGAATAAGATCAGAATAATGCAAGTGAACTGTGGTGGTTACATACACACGTTTATATGTCTCTTTGGCCACTGCTATCTTCACCAAATCTATTTTTTCAATGACTTTCAAAGCATGTTCTCGACATGGAGTCTAAAATATATGTTTGTAGGTGCTTTCAACCATCAAATCAACTAACTTATAAATATGACCTGAATCTATCATGACTTGCACGATACTAGAAGGCCCAACCTCCACTATAACCTTGTTCTAAAGGCCAAATTAGTGATCAACATCCCTACAGTTTTTAGAAATCAATATATTTAAGAAAATATGAACTAGCAGGACATGTTACAATAATATTAATGAGTGGTTGATGTTTAATATCAGTCCACCCATCCTTGGCGATGGAACAACTATTCCAAATCTCTATCTTTCTCATCTCCTCCATCAACATGTTCACTTTTAAATATTGTTTGTTGGGGAGAGGGGCATGCAATTGATGTTCTTTAGTGGGAACAAAAGTGGATCCAACTACGATTGCATCTCTCAACATCCTTTCTAAATGAAATGGGATGTTACGGGGAAAAAAATCTGGCCATTGAGTCGTTGGCTTACACATGTATTTGCAAATTCAACAGCCCTACCAGCGGATTTTTCCCAATTGTAGTAGAATTGGCCTTCCTTTTGCCTTAATCATAACCCTTTAATACTTGTCAATAGATGGCAATTGGGTGGATGGATGTTTCTTAGTAGTTCAAGTAGTTTTTTCCTCAATCTTCTCAAAAACTTGCCCATTTAACGTACTCATCAAATGATATATCCCCACAAACTCTAATCCTATTTCTAGTCACTCAATAAAGGTTGTCCAACACTATTACAGCTTCCATAAAAACTAGTTTTGCAAACATGACTCAATCAATGCTTGATGCCCCTTTTTATTTCTTATTTTTAGTGCTTAAATTGGTGACATACTGCAGCAATGGATTTTTGGACGCTTCCTACGCCCCTCTTGCTTCCGAGTAGTATTTTCTGTTGTATAGTCATGTTTTGATTCCCATTTTGTGTACGTTGTGGGGGACGACTTGTTTTTTTGGGGGGGATGATGTTGTCTGTGAACTTGTATGTACAGGACTGTTATGTAAATAAAGTTGTGGTAAACGGTTATGTCATGATGGTTTAGTCGCATCCCTTCGGGTAGTATATGTATCCTCTCGGAGGAAAGAGATGGGACAGACTGATTATGTTATGCTTACATTAGATGTACGTGGCTATCATTAATGAAGACTCTAGCAGTTCTCTGATATCTTTTTGCACTTGTTATATGTTATCATTTCCTTCAACAATATGCATTGAACCCAGTAAACATCCTGCAGATGGATGGCCTCTTGCAGATAAAGAGCAACACATCTCTGATTTGTGTACCTAAAGAAGGAGAGAGACCGGGCCTCTCGGAAAAATACCGTAGAACATGCCTCTAATCTCATAGTAGATAGAATAGTTGTTAGCAGAAGATAAAGTGCTACTCAGACTCCACCTTGTTGAGAGTACAAAGCTGGCAAATCTTGTCACACCTGTCCAACTGGTGGTCAGTCTCAACACGGAGATGATGGGAACCCACTCTGAATGACCCAAGGGGAATCTAGAGGGAGTGCAGCCAATGACGAGAGGTATGAAAAGGACAGACGATGATGCCATCCTGAAGCTCCAAAAAGTGCTCAGCATAGAAAGCCATCTTCGGGCGAAGCCCCCCGTGGGGGTTGACCTAAGTGGTGTAAATGTACTGTCTGTAAATATCATCCCTAATGCACCTGTACAACTCTTGCTTGGTGGGGAGGGGCGTCCAAAGAGTATTGGAACGGGGGGAGATGGTCAATCACAACCTCGAGAGTGTACTCAGGAGGGCCGTGGCCCCAACAAACTAGTAGTGAGACAGATTGGAGGGAGCAACCGAAAGAACAAGGGACTTGGAGGAGCAGTAAGCGAGCTAGGGATACCTCTAGTGACCATTACAGGAATCAACAAAACTACGAAGAGGACGTAAGAACCAAACGAGATTAAAAATGGCCTTGAGCCTGAAGGAGCAGGCCCCGAACTCTGCGAGAGCAATACTGTGAGGTGTAGACTGTCTACATCTGATAAACTGCCAAATAAGGAGAATTTGAACCCGCTGAATGGAAGCCCAATCAAACTTTAGAAGGGAAGGCCCCCAGACCACGGAGTTGTAAAGTACAGTGGGCCAAATAAGAGTATTAAGAAGTCATCTTGGACGGGATGTCCTGGAAGTGATGCCTGAAGTATTGTCTCTCGAGAAGAGCAAGGGACCCAAGGCCCTTGATAAGCAATTGTATGGCAGACCTCAAGCTGAACCGAGGTCCAAAAACTTGACCCTAGGTAGGTATAAGAGGAAACAATCTCGAGCTCAGAGCCACTAAAGGTGAAGTGAGGCTGAGAGGTTTTAAGGCAATCGAAGACCATTACCTTTGTTTTACCCAAATTTACGATCAACCAAAAAGAAGCCAGGCAATCTAACTGTCTTTGTATGCCCTCAGGGGAAGAGGCCAAAAGAACCACATCATCCACAAAAAGCAGGATATGAACCAACACCTAGTGAAGAAGGCACCCATCACCCTCTGGACAGTGCTCATGAAGAAACTCCTCTAACTCATCAATGTAAATCCCAAACAAAGGAGATAAGGGGCACCCCTGCTTCACCCCAGTGGTGCTACTGATGAAGCTGGAGAAACTAGTGGGAGTCCTAAAATGACCTAGGACCACCTTGTATAGTCTCATAATGGAGGTCAAGAGAAGAGTCGAGATGCCAATATCACGGAGCCTCTGAAAAAGGGCCCACCGAGAAACCGTGTCGAAGGCTTTGTGGAAGTCAACAAAGCAGCAAAAACCCTTTGAGGAGCGAGAACGAGCATCCTCATTGATAATACGGAGAGTCAAGATGTGATCCATAGTTTGATAGAATAGCAATAACAATTTTATTTCTTGTCTTTGGTCTTTCACTTGCCAATAGAATTTGAAACGATCAAATGATTATGTTGTGGCTTGTTTTGTGATTTTATGGTTGATAAGGGACGTGGGAGGGTTTGTGGGAACCCCATCTGCTATTAAATACAATTTTTAAATTTTTTTTAATTTAAAAAAAAAATATCATGGTGGATTTGTTTTGAACATCATAAAAGGTAAGAATGCCATGTGGAATGTTTGACCATCCTTGGGATGGTCGAGGGACAGTTTAGACATTGCTGGCTGTCTCAGCAATGATCAAAATGTCCTAATGGCATTTCCTGTCCATGCTTTGTGTTTCTGAAATGTTTCACCAGTTTAAGATTTTTGGGGATGGTTAGGTGACCCAGGTCATCCCCTGCTGTCTCACCAATTTCAAAATGCCATTGAGGGTGGGGATGTGCTTCCCCGTGGAACACAACTTTTGATGGTAGCACATTTGACTTTGTTGACAGTGCGTAGCTAATTTATTCCAAGGCTTGCTGCCTTTGCAGTCCTTAAGCAAGCTCAATGTTGCTGACAAGTAACTTGTTAGGGTGGTCCACAAGGAACTTATGCTCAATAAAGCTTGCACCATCCAAACAGAACTGAGGCACACATAATTTCTTGTGCCAAGGCAAGACATCTTTAGATGTTTTTAATACAAACAACTTATAAAACACACTTATGTTTTTCAATACAAGCAACTTACCAAAACACAAATAACAATACACATCCAATAGCAAAGCCAATCTAATTCGCTCACTTTTGATTCTAATGGGCCATATTTATGAATTGGACATAATGATTTTCATGAACCCCTTTATGCAGTGCAGCAGCACCATCCATTTCGCTTATAGAAGATCCTTGCTTTTCCATTCAACATATTCGTGCCTAATCTGAAAGATAAAGCTTGAACATTGCTAGCACCTTTCTGATGACTGTTGAGCTCTCAGATTTAGCATCAGAAGACACAAAGACTATTTTTGCCCATGGCTCAAATCTCTGAGATTTATTTACCATGACAAAAGCTTCTTCTCCATAAGTTTTGAACAGCAGACTTCAAAGCCTTTAGAATTTTCTGAACATGATTATGATTTGTAGATTTTATTGCTAAGTAGTTAAGGTAAGGGCCTATCTATCATTGCATTTACTTAAGCATATATTTAATTTATATGTAAATTAATTTACTACCCTAGGATTGCATGTTTGCAGTAATTACTTTAGAATGTTTTAAACTTTTTTTGAAATTGATGTTAAGGAAGGCCAGTATAAGTATATAACTATGCTAGTGTTTTTACTTATGGCCTTCCTCAATATGTCATCTTTATATATTTTTTAATTTTTCTTTACAGTTTACAGTATTTGAATCTTATTTAATTTGCACAGTACATCCCTTGACCTACAATTGAAGCACTCCGTATGTTTTTCTGTAATTAAGGTTGATCCATGTATGTTCTGAGTTTCCCCTTTTACAAGATTAGCTATTGCTATGTTAAATAAGCACTACCTCGATAATTTAAAAGGTGTGTTCTATTGATAATGTAAGTGAGTACTGTATTAGTTCACAGAAAGCAGGCATGACATCTAATTATAGCTTGTAAATTTAGATTTGTAATTTGATATGCAGTTCTGTTGCTTTGCAATGGTGAATGTGACAGCTACCTCTTTGCACTTCACTAGAATAAAGCCTATGATGAATGTGTAACTGTACCTTTTAAATCACATGCCAAGTTTAATAATTGGTCTCATATTTTCTCATAACAGTTACTTAAGGTCCAGGGCAAACAACGATTCATGTTTGAGCATCTACTGTGATTTTCATGGTTACCATTCTTCTTATAGAGGAAAGAGAAATTCTTCTCTACATATCTCAATTTGTTTGTATGTTCAAATGTGGTGTTATTTTAGGTTCGGATGCAAGAAAAGAGTGAGAAAGAGGGATTCAGATCTAGCAAGGTTGAATCATATGATGAATCGAACACCAGCTTCTGTAAAGTTTGCTTTGCTGCACAAACTGCAGCAGTTATCCTTCCTTGTCGGCATTTATGTTGTAAGGCTATCCTAATGCATTGAACTCAGAATTTTTTTAATTGAATTTTCGTTTTAAAAATATAAGTGCTACTTGTTTGTTTTATCTCAACACTTTTAAGTTAGTTATTTGCATATGGTAATTTCATTTTTGATCTCACATTTTGTAGTTATGTGTTATATTTTCATGTCTATTATATGCATTACAGGACTTATTTAGGTAGTAGATTTAGAAGGTTCTGCCTTTATTAAAATTTAATTAGAGCATTTTTTCTACTTTTGATTTGGTTGCAGTATGCAAGACATGTGCTGTAGCCTGCACAGAATGTCCACTTTGTAACTGTGTTATTACTGACAGAGTCATTACATATAAGGCTTGAGGTGAGACTAAGGTTTTTTCTTTCTGATTATTGCTACATTGATGAGCTTTATTTCTTAATGTTGATGGTATATCGTGGAGGAGGCAACCTCAAGTTTCAGCACAATTCGTGCATTTTTAGGAATTATAACCTCATGATCTACATTTGGCATAAAGTGCTTGTCACAATTGCGTCTTGGATTACAATTCTTTTCAGTCTTTTCTATCTTTTCTATGTTTGTCTTGGCCCCTCTGAGAATTCATCTGAGGCATTATCAACTCCGAGCTCAATGCAATTTTTTGTTTTCCTCCATCATATGACTAAATACATATTACATTCTTCAAGCATATCCTGGCTGGGCCATGCATCCACTGAACACTGATATGTTGTATTATTCTAGAGAAGAATTGTGTTTTTGAAAAGAGCTGAAAACACAAAGTGCAGAACAGCATTTCAGCTATTATATCATACAATGATTCTCCACAATGTGATGTATTCTAAGAAAAGTGCACGAGAGACATTTACATTGGGAAGAGCATTTTGATGGTTGTTTCTTCTCAACCAGTGTTATATTGTTGGTCAAATTTGGTTTTCTTTGGACCTGTAGATTATCCAAAATTTGCCTTCATAGCGAGAATAATCTGCTTATTGTGACATGTGACATTTATTATATGACTGGCTCCAATTATTGTATCCTTCTTGGTGGCCATTTTTTGTGGGAAGTAACTTGCCACCAGATTTGATGTTCCTCTTATATAGAGGAAGGTCTTTGTGCTTTGGGATTTTGTAAAGCTATTTTCCTTGAGGAAATATGCAATAACTAATTGCCAAAATCATGTACTAACGTCTTGGAAATTGTGAAGTATGGCTGTCTACGAGTTAAAAAATGTAGCTTCTTTTTCCTCGAGGAAACTTGCAATATCTAATTGCCATAATCATTTATTAACATCTCCCGTCTATGTGAGTTATAAAATGTGGCTTCTATATCCAATGAAATCTTACTAGGCCCGTTTAATGGTAAGCAATATGAAATTTATAATGCAGCAATAAAATAGATACATAATAAGGGAATGGGGCTTACCAGAATAAAAAAGTACAATTTAAGGACTATGATAAAGCAGTGTTTTTAAGATCACGAGAAAGAAATGGTGCATTTCTTTGCTTTCACTAAACTTGTCATTAAGCCTGATCGTGGTATGAAGCTTTCACTTTTATCTGGGTTTTTTTTAATAAAAATTTCAATATAGTGCTTTGCTTCTTTAAAAAAACATACAAGCCCAGTTATACAATTGGACGCTGATATGGATTTTATGACAAGTTGAAATCAGTCATTAAAATCTACAGATATTAAATATTACTAATTTCAGTGCATTTTTACACATGTTTTCATTATATTTTAACTGCAGGATTACCACTTCATTTGTATTTAGTAAATGTTACTCACGACAATATGTGAGCTCAGGAATACCTATAATGGCAATAAATAGGATGGATATCATGGGGTTGGAGCTTATGAATTAATAAACCCCGAACCCATTTGAGAAGATGTCACAGGATGACAACAGATGTCAAATAGTTCCTGTCAAGGATTGCTACAGGCCGGCAAAATCTCCAGTTCTCAATCCTCACGGTTGAGAGGCACAACACACGTCTTTTGTACCTGATGATGCTTGAATAGGATAAACATAGCCTGATATATATGCAGGGGTAATAAGCTCAAGGTGGCAAATATTTCTTTGAGGCAATCTTCCTTCCATTCAAACTTGGCGCTAGCTTAAAGTTCAAGTCAAACCCTATATTTGGTCACTAGGAATTAGTTTTAAAACTCTTATTAAATGGAGTGGATATCTATTTTTAAAGCTACGTTGATATCTTGACTTGTTTGCCAACTGTTAAATTATATTAATAATTTTGAAGCTAAATGGAAATATTTCGAAATATGATAATGTTGTTGAATACAAGCAATGCAAGCACAAAACAAGATAAAAAAATATACAACTTATATAACAGCTTAACAGTTATGAGTGTGTCAAATTGTTCAGGGTGAAATAATAAATTGTTTTATTTACTTTGTCAATCCTCATCGTTCCTCCCAAAAACAGATGAATTGACCTCTAATTGCAAAGGGTACAGAGAACTATTTTTAAGCATCCTTCCAAATGTCTAGTGCGTGAAGATGATGAGCACCAAAATATATGCAAATGTTAATCTATGCGAAACCCGCCTCCGAAAATTAAAATGAATGACAAGATGTAATCTAGTAGAAGTAATATAATCTCTGATGGTAGAATGAATGACAAGATGTTGGAAAATGTAGGCAACAATAAGTTTCGCAGGTGTACATTGAGGAATCATAATGAGAAAATAATTCCAAGAGCTTTCAAAGAGGGAAATATAAATCTGAAAAATAAACTAAAGAAATTTGGAGACCTCAAAAAGGCATCATGACAGCTTCGAGGACAATGGTTATAAATATGAGTGACCTAAAAGAGTAAGTAATCTTCCCAAAACTCAATGGAGGGTTACGACCGTTAGCATCTGTTGATATACTTATCCGGAGACCAAGTATAGAGACAATTCACAACAGTTGTTAATTAATGAGATTGTATAATGCAAATGCGTGTCAAACAAAATGTTGAGGTTACAGGAGCAAAGAGAAGACTGAAATATCCTATTTGTTTGAACATGAAATGAGTGGGGATGTGATTGGGTATTGGCTAAATTGTAAACTAAAATGTAAAACATATAAGGGAAGTTTCAAAAAGTTTGAAAAAAAGACTAAGCGTCCCCTTCATGTGATTGAAGGACAATGCGAGCTTTTGAAGAACCCGATTAGCATTAGCCAATCTTATAAAGGCCTGATAAAAGTGTGAAGTAGGAGGCCTTCCAATGACCACATGGATTGCTTAAAATTACCAAAGAAAGCCTCTCTCATTTTATAATTTTCCATTGAGATGGAATGGCACTGTCTTCAAATGCACGGCTTATGATGACATTCAGGTTCAGTACGGGGACATTCTGAAAGATGACAGCATGTACAGTTTATTTGAGGAGGATAAGATCAAGCAGACAGCTAGTTTGATTATCAAGATTCACAACAGGTGAACGACTATGGAAAAGACTATGAAGTTAGTTTAGGGCTGTGCTCATGTGGTCCCTTAGACTGATGGTCTCGTGGACGTCATTAACATTCTTCATTCATTCATTCATCCATTATGTGATGAAGCTCTGGATTCCATCGGTAGTATGATTTTGAATTGTGTGAAATAGTCTTACCTGTCCTTGTCAAGCTCTAGAACTATAGAAAGATTGCCTCTTACATAGGGAAAGAGCACTAGTCGCTGAGTGTGGTTGCACTTTTTATGCACCCAACCTCCCAATTGCTAATTCTAAAGGACCCAAAAAAATGATAACTAAAACTTCATTGATAAATTTTACATGTACCAATAGCCGATTGATTTTTAGCTTTTTTGGTCCATAATTGGCTTGTTTATGCACCATTGTTGGGATGTTTATACACAGCTATTGAGATATTTGTCCATGAGTATTGACAATTTTGAGTGCACGGTTATTGGGGCATTTTAAATAGGTATCGGGTTGTTGAACAAGCCGAATAATTAAGAGGGGGGTGAATCAATTATTCACAAACATTTTCTAAAATTCTATGTCGGTAAACTCAAACCATACAAATGATAATTAGTTATATCTATATTAACTTATGTTCTACTGGTAGTCACATCAAGCAATTATAACAGATGTAAACATGAAAGCTCATAATCATCAACACAAAAAACACTAGAACTTATGTGGGAACCCAAACTGGGAAAAATCACGGAGAAGATAATTCTCATGAAATGAAATATCGATTAAGGTGACACCGATTAAGGTGATTTTTACAAAGACTCATTGCTAGTCAAGCTAAGTACCTTAATATATGAATATGACTAACTTGCCAATGCAAATAGGTTCACTGCCAGAATATAAGAAATGAGATTGAATCTACCACTGAGATCACTGTCACTGATATTCTACAATACAAAAATGATATATCAATTTCCTAGCAATTGCATCCACGCACACGACCATCAACACATAGATATTCTCTTGTCAGATTCATGTTTGCTTGCATAAAAGCATCACACAAGCCACACAAACAATTGGAAATATCACTTTTCTTATACTGCTTGATGCCATCAACCAAGTCAGCCTAAACTGATTTGAAATAGGTCACATTGAAACATTCCCATGGTGGTAAGGAATGAAATGTGGACTACCTCGCTCAATACAACATGCCTTGTGCATATCAACACACTACACCATCTCCAAGACTTTCGACACCAATGGATATGCTCAAGATATTACACGATAGCTACTAGGATCGAAATGTAATGAACATGCTCCAAATATGACCAAACCCAAATAATCAATCCACCATATGTTGCACACGAAATAGAACCAACACAGAAATGGATAAGAATAAACATTTGAAGCCCATCCGTCGGTGAACACCTTTACTAATATGCCAAGAATATCGATACACATCAATCAATATAGAAAAACAACTAAATTATAAATAAATCTCCTCTATGTATTGGATATGTTGAGATCAATGACAATTAATAGTGACAACAAAATGAACATCATCAACTTCAAATTCTAACAATCTCCCCCTTTGTTATTAACGACAATATTCATCAATAACAAAGCAACCAACTCACTATCAAAATATATTAGCATCAAAGTTTTCTCATCTTCTCTGATTCTCCATTCTTCTCCCCCTTTGACAATAATGAGAAAGGGCCAAAACCCTCAGTCACTCACTCTGCTCCCCCTGAGAGGAAGCCGCCAAGCATTGATGTAGAAAAAAATAAGCATGCAATTCATTGGACCAATGCACACACTGGTGCATTTAGTGAACACTAGGTAGGGGTAGAGTGCCCAACTTCCCCCTGAGATTCTCAAAAGTATCCTTGCACGAAGGTTTTGTGAATATGTTTGCTATATGTTCCTTTGTAGAGGTACATACTCAAGCTTCACTTCACCTTTCAACACCTCTCTTAAGAAGTGATATCTGATAGATATATGTTTCATTTTGGAATGTTGTACTGGATTCTTTGAAATGTTTATAGCACTGGTATTATCACACAATTGAAATTGGCTCATCAAAGTTTACACCTATATCCTTCAAGGTCTATTTCATCCATAATACTTGAGTACAACATGAGGATGCTACAATGTATTCTAATTCAATAGTTGATAAAGTTACAAAATCTTGCTTCTTGCTTGACCAATCAACTAATTGGGAACCAAGAAAGTAACCTACACCACTGGTACTTCTTCGATTATCCAAACATCATGCCCAATCTATATTGGTATAAGCTATCAATGTGAAATTTGAGCCTTTTGGATACCATAATCTAAATTCCTCAGTTCCTTTCAAATATCTAAAAATTCTCTCTACTACCACAACATGTGATTCTTTCGGTTCTTGCTGAAATTTGGCTGCTAAACATACTGCATACATGATATTTGGTCTAGTAGCAGTCAGGTACAATAATCCCCCAATCATTGACCTGTACATACTTGCATCTACTTTTGGTGAATCATCTTCCTTAGTCAACTTACATTCGGTAACAATAGGAGTACATACTGGTTTAGAATTCTCCAAACCAAACTTCTTCAACAATTTTTTGACATACTTGGACCGTGAAATAAAAATATCTTTACTACCCTAATTTACTTGCAATCCAAGAAAGAAATTTAGCTCACCAATCATAAACATCTCAAACTCATTCTGCATCTCCTTTGCAAATCTCTTGCACAAGTCATCTTTTCCTCCAAAAATGATATCATCAACATACACAACAAAATAGCTGTTATGATGACGCGCTCTGCTCCCGCTCCTATTCAAACTAGCGAAGTTCCCGCCTCTGCTCCCGGTTATTCTGAGGATCTTTCCGCCTTTGCCCTTGAGGGGATCCCTGGCTGTCACGTTGCTGTGCGTTCTGTAGGAGTGTCTGATGGCGTCTCACCTGTGGGTGTTGCATTGGTGGCTGGGTCGACATCTCCCTTGTCCGCCCTTGTCGGTGTCACCCCTGCTTTGTTGGTGTTGGGCGTTTGTTCCAAGCCTGGGATCTCGACTGCCCATGGTTTTGCGATCTCTTATGCCGACGTTGCTGCATTCGAAGTAGACATTCAGGGTCCTGGTCCTGCTTCTTCTGGGCGTAGGGGATCCCTTCCCTCTTCCCTTGTGCCTCCCGTACTTGTGAGTAAACCCATTAGGGTTCTTCTTGACTCTGAGATTGTAGATGAGATTTTGAAAAATAAGGAAGACTTCTCTTGCAATGCTGCCATTTTTCGTTTCAGGGGTTTTTGGCCCTCTCTCTCGGCCTTGCATGCTTGGATTTCCAAGCATTGGGAACCCATCTTAAATGATGTTGTTCAGATTTACCTTGTGGCAAGGGGTTTCTTTATTGTTAAGTTTGATAAAGCTGAAGATAGGAATACCATTCTATGTAATAACTGCTTTATGTGGGAGGAGCATTTCCCCCTGATGGCCAAACCCTGGTATATGGCGTTTGATCCTCTTACTGAGTCCTTCAATAAAATTCCTTTATGGGTTAGACTTCCGAATCTTCCTCTTTATCTCTGGTTAGATTCTGTTCTGGAAGTGGTGGGTGAGGCTATTGGGGATTTCCAAATGGTGGATCCCGACTCCTCTGATATCTTTAAAACAACTTATGCTCGTATTCTTGTGGAGGTTGACGTCTCCAAGGGTCTTCCTAAGAAGATCACTTTGGCTTCTTCTTCGAGCTCTTGGACACAGAATCTTGATTATGAGGGTATTTCGTTCTGATGTTGGAAATGCCACATGACTGGCCATCTCGCCGCGGTGTGTTTCAGACAAGGTTAAATCAAAGAAAATGCCTACTTGGTGGTCAGGGGTTGTTGCTCATCATTATACGGTCCGGAAAGCCCCTATTGGGGGGTCAGATGTTGTCTCTCTTCTTTTTGATAAAGCTTTGGATGATGCTTTTGTGGATGTCTCAGATGTCTTTGTTGCTATTGTCGCTACTTCTGATTCGGCCTTGGATAATACTACTGCTGTCCCTTTCCTGAGTGCTGCTGCTAGCTTTACTGATGCTGTTGGCCATGTTTTGGCCTTGGATAATATTGCTGTTGTCCCTGTCCAGGATGCTGTTTCTAGCTTTACTGTTGGCCATGTTGCTGTTTCTGGCTCAGGTGTTCGCAGTGCTGGCTCTAATTCTGCCGCTTTCTTGGATGTTGTTGCTGCGCGTTCTTTTTCCCATGTTTCTCCTGTGGGGGTTCGGGGGAATGGTCGGGGTGCTATTCCTCCCCCTTTTGGGGTTTCTGATGTTACCTGCCCTTTTGTGGGCTTCTCCACCTCTTCTGAAATACAGAAGGCTATCGGTAAGATGGAGGATGGATGGACTACTGTGAAGGGAAAAAAATCTAAATCATCCACTCCCTCTTTTGATATGAACTTATGTTCACATAAGGATGGGCTTAAATGTAAATCTTGATCGCCCTTTGTTGTACTTGGTTTGGGCTTTTGTCCATTTTGTAGGAACTCAGGTTTGTTCCTTTGGTCTGTTTGGTGGGGCACCACATTTGTATTGGTCTTTTATTGCTATATCTTTTTATGCTCTTGTACAAGGTTTCAGGTCCTTTCAAAACCTGCTTTTACGTTATCAAAAAATACACAACAACAATTAGAATATGATTTGAATAAATCTTGTAATACAAGTTACTGTTTGCATAACCTTTCTAAAATACTTGACCAATCAGATACTCATCCAATTTTCCATACCATACGCTCGGTGCATGTTTCAAGTCATACAATGTCTTCTTCGATCTGCATATTGTATTTGGGTCCTTTTCTAAACTGAATCCTTCTGATTGCTCAATGTAAATTTCTTCCTTTAGTTCTTCATTCAAGAATGTTGCTTGACATCCATCTGATAAACTTTGAAATCTTTGTATGTTGCAAAAGCCAAAAATATCTGGATTGCCTCTATCTGGGCAACATGGGCATAAGTCTCGTCAAAGTCAATTCCTTGAATTTGAGTATAATCCTTGCATACTAACCTTTTCTTGTTCCTTATCTTACCATTCTCATCCAACTTGTTTCGGTAAACCCACTTTGTACTAATCACATTTTTATCAGTCGGTTTGGGCATGAGTTCCCATGTTTGATTCTTTTCAACATGATCAAGTTCTTCCTTTATTGCTTTAACCCAATTCTGATTGTTACATGCTTCTACAGATTTAGTCTCAACTTCTGAAAGTAAACACAACAAAGCATGATATTATGTTGCTCTACTTCTAGTAATAACTCCTCTTTTTTTATCACTAATAATTTGATTCTCAAAATAATTTTTTTGTGCATGTTAGGATTAGGTAATACTGAGAGGGGGGGGGGGGGGGGGGAGGGGGTGAATTAGTATTACTGAATTTAGATTTAAACTTTAACCAATTGTAAATAAACTAAAACACTGCTGAAATGAAAAGAACAATAAAACATAATACATAACTCATGACACCATGATTTGTTCTCAAGGAAACCCTGACCAAGGGAAAACCCCGGTGGGGATGGTACCCACAACTATGCACTAAAATATTGTATCCCTGTTAGGAGTTGATGATTACATAGTATATTTCCTTGTTAAAGGATTACAAAACCCTGTTAGGGGTATACAAAACACCTGGTTAAAGGTGGTGAGCAAACAACTCTTACAATAAAAAACTATTACAAAGAGTTCTCCAAAATGTGAACAATACACACACTTATTTTGCTTAGATAGTTCCACTTATAGCTCTGTCTCTTACTAATGTCGTATCCGATCTCTGCTCTCAGATTTGCAACCTTGCTTCATCATCATAATCACCATTCATATCGCTTTCATAAAAGCACTCTATACTTATACAAAAATTGCCATCTAGTCGGCTTCATAAATATCATACAAAACATAATAAATAATTATGTAAAGGATAAGTATGAAGTTGGTGATCATATATTACCCAAGTGTTGGCAATATACTCCATTCACCTGACTTAGCACGTTACCATACCAAGTAATCTTATCGCAATCACCGTAACTGCTCATATGCCATGTTATACTGATTTACTGTCTTCACATACCTTCCGAACACTGTATCTCACTTATCTGATCACCAAAACTTATGTGCTCTTAACTGAAGCATATACATATACCAAAATACCTCTGGTCAACTTCGCAAGCCATAATACCTTATATATCTTCATCGCTGACCAAAACTATAACACTGTATTCTGTTACTCCGATTCTGGACTTAGTCATTTTCATGATTGTGACTCTAGTACTGAACCTCTCATCATGTGATTACTACAGCATAAGTGTTGCCATAAATGAAAACCCTCAAGTGATCCCTAGTGCCCCAAAGCATCACTTGCCAGCAATGCATACCTTAGTTTCTGAGTTGTAGATGTTGGAACCTACACCGTCTCTTCTTCCTTTTTGTCTTCCTTTCCTTTTGCCTTTGTATTTGATTCATATTCAATGTGTTTCTTAGGAGCCTTCTGGAAATCCTCATTAACCTTCACATTCATACTTTCAACTATCTTATTTAGTCTCTTGTTTTAACACCGGTAAGCCTTGCTTCTTGTAGAATATCTCAAAAAATATGCCTTCATCAGCTCTGCTGTCAAATTTTCCAAGATTGTCTTCATCTTTCCGAATGTAACATCTGCTTCCCAAAATTTTGAAATACTTGATTGTAGTTTCTCTTCCATGTCATAACTCATATGATATCTTTCCATACTTCTTCCAGGTAAAATTGTATTCAGAGTGTATTTAATAGTATGTACTTTGTCTCTCCAGTAAACTTCTGGTAAACTTGCTTCCTTCAACATAGTCCTTGTTGCTTCTTGAATTGTTCGATTAATCTTTTCCACTACACCATTCTGCTGTGGTGTTCTAGCTGCTAAAAAGTGTCTGTAAATACCATGTTTCTCACAAAAACTTTCAAACACATCAGAAGTAAACTCTCCTTTGTCAGATGTCAATCATTTAACATTTCTACCACATTCATTTTCAACTATAGCCTTTAATATTTTGAACTTCTCAAGTGCTTCTGATTTTTCTCTTAAATATGCAACCCAAGATAGTCTTGAATAATCATCAATGAAGAGCATGAAATATTTCTCACCTTGTAAATTCCTTGTTCTAGTAAGACCACATAGGTCGGTGTGCACTAGACCCAGTAAATCGGTAGATAAATAGTCTTTTGCCTTGAATGATTCTCTCCTCTGTTTTCCTTCCTGACATCCCTTATAGATAACATTGTCTAGTTTGCATAATCTAGGTAAGTCTCTTACTGCACGTGATAAACTTATTTTTACCAAATTGTCAAAATTGATGTGGCAATCCTTCGATGCCAAAGCCAATTGCCATCGGTCTATGATAGCAAACACCCTTTTGTAGCTCCTTCAAGTTGATACATGTTCCTTCCAATTCTTTTGCCAATTGCATTCACTTCTCTAGATCTTTTTCAAATCTCATAGCCTTCATTCTTGAATACAACATCATAGCCATTCTCGCACATCTTTCCAACACTCAAAAGACTGTGACACAAATCTTTCAGATAATAAACATTGTCAATGTTATTCTTTCTATCAAAAGTAAGAGAACCTCTACTAAAAATATATGCTTCCTTGTCATCACCAAATATAACAGGGCCCCTATCATATTTGTCAAGTGATACAAATTTACTTTTATCTCTAGTCATATGATGAGAACAATCACTATCAATGAACCATTCATTTTTAGTTCCTTCTAACATACAAAATAGTTTCAACACCATCATCAATTTCAACACAAATGTTAGAAATATCAATTTTGGTTTTTCATCTTCTTCGACATAAAACAAACAATCTTTTGCTTTTGATTCATCATCCAAAATATTAGCATCTTCATTTACATAGTAAGCCTTCTTATTGAACTTCTTAAACTTCCGTCTAGGACCTATTTCTGGACATCTAGTAGCCAAATGACTAATGTTTCTACATCTAAAACATTTAAGAGATAACATACCTTTGTACTTGCCATCACATTTCTTCAGTCTACTTGCAAAATTTGCATCATAAACCTCCTCTATAGATGAGATCTTGTCATTGTAGCTATCTGATAATGTCATCAAGATCTTTTCTATAAAATCTTCATTGGTAATATTTCCTCCTTGATTCTTGACTTCATTAATTACATTCTCAACTCTTTGAAAGTAGCTCCTAATGTGTTCACCTTCTTCCATTCTCAGATTCTCATAGTGATGTTTGGCTGTTAGCTTCTTAGATAACTTAACCCTATTATTTTCTTCATAAATCTCTTTAAATTTTCCCAAACTTTATAAGCAGTCTTCAAGGAAATAACCTTAGCTAATTCAACTTTTGATAAAGCACTAGTGATAGCATGCCTTGCTTTTTCATTCTCCTCATACACAATGATTTTGTCTTGAGTCTTAAGGCCATTTTGAGGGAACACCTACTTTGTCTCCACATTCTTCTAAGTATTGTAACCGATAGAAATCAAATATCCTCCCATTTTCTCTTTCCATGAATTGTAGTCAGATCCATCAAAAGTAAGAATATTCAATTTGTGTGCCATCGGATCTATCTCAAACGGTTAAATTTTATATTGAGGAACCAAGCTTTGATACCAATTGTTGAACATGCCGAATAAGTGAGAGGGGGAGGGGGGTGAATCAATTATTCACAAACATTTTCTAAAACTCTTTGTATGTTGGTAAACTCACAAACCATACAAATGATAATGACAATCATATCTATAGTAACTTCTATTCTACTGATAATCACATCAAGCAATTATAACATATGCAAACATGAAAGAACATAACCACCAACACAAAGAACACTAGAATTTACATGGAAACCCAAACTGGGAAAAACCACAGACAAACTAATTCTCATAAATTGAAACACCAGTTAAGGTGACACTACTTAAGGTAATTTTTACTAAGGCTCATTGTCAGTTTTCTCATTGTGGGTTGGCTCACTACCGGTCGGGATAACTACTCTAGAATATGTATATGGCTAATTGCCAATACAAATAGGCTCACTAGAAGAATATACGAATGAGATTGAATCCACCACTGAGATCACTGTTACTGATATTATGCAATATAGAAATGATATATCAGTCTGTAACCGATTACATCCACACACATGATCATCAACACACATATATTCTCTTGTCAGATTCACATCAACTTCACATAGAAGCATCATGCAAGCCACACAAACAACTGAAAACATCAATCTTCTTATACCGTTTGATGCTATCAACCAAGTTGACCTAAACTGATTTGAAATAGGTCACACCGAAACATTCCCATGGTGGTAAGGAATGAAACTTGGACCACTTCGCTCAATACAACATGTCTCATGCATATCAACACGCTACACCATCTCCAAGACTTTTGGCACCAATAGATATGTCGATCAACACGTTACACGGTAGATGCTGGGGCTGAAACATAACAAACATGCCCCAAATAGGATCTAACCCAAACAATTGATCCACCATATGTTGCACACGAAATAGAACTACCACCAAAATGGATAAGAATAAACATTTAAAGTATACCCTTTGGTGAGCACCTTTATTGATATGCCAAGGATATCGGTGCACATCAACCGATATAGAAAAATAACTAAATTATAGATAAATCTCCTCTATGCATAATATATGTTGACATCAATGACAACCATTAATGCCAACAACATAAATAGCATCAACTTCACATTCTAACATGGGTGACACTTTGAAATGACACTTTTTGACACTTCAACGTTTAATAAATTCTACAGGGAGCATCGTTATTACCCAGTAGCCATAAATTATTTTTTTAGTAGTTAAGTTGTATATGTTTTAACGAATTCTACAAGGAGCATTGTTACTACCCAGAAGCCATAAAATATTTTTTAAGTAGTTAAGTTGCATATGAAAACAACAACAAAAAATAGTCGAAACTTGATGTATAATTTAGGCTTTTGCTCTCAAACTCATAAAATATTTTCTTGCAAAAGTAGAACCCACATTTTAAAAAATTCTATAACTAACACAATGGAAGAGTCAGTTGTGTCCATGTCCCATTATGCATTCTTATGTAGTATTGCTTTAGGTTTATGGACTTGTTATATGATTAATATTTTAATATTTTAATTTTTGTTATTTTCTTAGATTGACTTAAACAATGCAACTTATAATAAATATGATAAGTTTTTTCCAAGCATCATAAGTTATAATATATAATGTCGAATTTCTATTGTTATGTATTGATTTTTGGAGGGTATTCTCTTGAAATGATGATATTTTATTCATTTTTATCTTTATCTTAAGAATTATTCTAACAAGTGGTATCAATGTTCAGAGTTATGATTTGGACATAATTTTTTTTTATAATATATAATATTGAATTTATATTGTTATGTTTTTATTATCGCATGTCATTCTCTTGAAATGAATCATTCTTATGTAGTATTGCTTTAGGTTTATGCACTTGTCATACGATTAATATTTTCATTTATTAATTTTTGTTATTTTCTTAGGTTGACTTAAACAATGTAACTTATAATTAATATGATAATTTTTTTTCTAAACATCATAAGTTATAATATATAATGTTGAATTTATATTGTTATGTATTGATTTTTGGAGGGTATTATCTTGAAATGATGATATTTTATTCATTTTTATCTTTATTCTTAAAAAATATTCTAACAAGTGGTATTAGTTTTCAGAGTTATGATTTGGACATAATTTGTTATAATATGTAATATTAAATTTATATTGTTCTATTTTGATTCTCGTAGGTCATTCTCTTGAAATATGGGTCAATGAGTTTGACACAAAAACTACATATTGAATCCTAATAACAATATCAAAATTTAATTTGTTATGGAAAATATCTCCTAGTTATCAAATGATGAGATTAAGGGGCTTTATAATGAATGGTTTATAAGGCACAATACTTGGTGAAGATTTTACAAATTGGGTTGCAAGTAGAGTGGGATTAACCTTGGAGGAAACTTCATGGTTAAGCGCACTTGAGCTGGAGTAGTACTGGGATGGGTGACCTCCCGGGAAGACCTGGTGCTTCACCTCTGTGAGCATCACCTAGATCCAATGATTTCTAAGTGTTCCATTCATTCTCATGAGAGATGGATTCTTGTGAACCACTACTCATGAAATATGGGTCAATGAGTTTGACTAAAAAATTACACAGTTGAATCCTAATAACAATATCACAATTTGACTTGTGGAAAATATCTCCTACTGATCAAATGATGAGCTTAAGGGCTTTATAATGAATGGTTCATAAGGCACACCACTTGGTGGAGGTTTTGCAAATGAGGTTGCAAGTAGAGTGAGCTTAACCTTGGAGGAAACTCCATGGTTAAGCGCACTCAAGTTGGAGTAGTATTGGGATGGGTGACCTCCTGGGAAGTCTCGATGCTTCACCTTTGTGAGCATCACCTAGATCCAATGAGTGCTAAGTGTTCTATTCATTCTCATGAGAGATGAGTTCTTGTGATCCACTACTCATGAAATATGGGTCAATGAGTTTGACTCAAAAATTACACAGTTAAATCCTAATAGCAATATCACAATTTGACTTGCTATGAAAAATATCTCCTTTTTATCAAATGATATTTTATTATTTTTTATGATTATTTTAAAGAAAATTAGAGTTATGTTTTGGGCGATGAATTTTTTTTTGACCAAAACTTAGAAAAAATTTGAATTTGGCTACAATTACGAAGTTTAAATAATTTTGAGTAATTTTTGCAATTTATTATTTTTCATTTATTCTATAGATCACAAATTTTAAAATTTGTTTACATCTTGAAATGCTCATTAAATTTTTTTATGGTTAGTTCTTTATAATTTCTAATTGAATGTGGAATTTCATGTTTTAAAATTCTATGGACATAACTTACATTTAATATTTTCCTCTCTTATCTAATGAAAAATTAGTGAAATGAACAAACACATTAACAACCACGTCATCTTTTCTATAAATATCAAATCCAAAGTTTCATTTTATTATTCATCACCTAAAATCAAAGGAAAATCAATGTCAATGGGCTATTAATTTATTGGTGCAGTTGAATGGTTCTAAATGATCATATAACTTATCAAGTCTTGTTGAGTGTAAGACCTCAAAAATGTAAGGGTTGGGGTTGTGATCATGCCGCAAGAAATTTTGTTAGAAGGGATACGTTGGTCCTTGGTTCTTAGCTAAAGAAGTTTCAACCTAAAGGCTTGTGCTCCCATAGCTAAAAATTGATTGTAGATGATATAAAATCCTCCATAAAAAATTAAAAATAATTCACTAAGATGTGGAAGAAAAAATACATTTTATCGAAAATAATTTGTTTCTCACATTAACAAAATCTTTAAATAAGGATTTGGATTTCTTCAAATAAGAACTATTATTTGAATTGAAGCCTTAATTAAACAATTGAGGTAGGTACAGTCTTACCAGACAAAATTAAGGGATCAATAACCTTACCTAGATTGAAAATCAAATTTAGCCAAAATTGACATCATAATTTTGATGATACAAATATAACTTTGTAAACAAGTCTCGTGTAACAAGCTCCATAATATTTTAGATAATGCAATGATTAATATGGTCTAGCTACATATAGAATTTTAAACCTTGTCAATGGAACTAGTGGATGATGATTGATGAATTGATGAGTAAAGAGTGTTTAGTTGGAAACAATTTATTACACACTTTGCAACTTAGTATGCACAACCATAGAAGGGAAACTATTTTCTTGGTTGACAAATTTAAAATAAATAGGATATGCAATAAAAAATTATGTTGACAACAAGAGGTTTCCAATCTAGACTTGAAACATGACACCTTATTACACTAACTCATTTGGGTGGATTTTTCGACGAACATTTCCGATGAGCTATGGGATTTCTTTTTCTTTGTCAAATTTTACGAGGCAAATTTGATTTATTTTTGTAAACATTGCTCATGTTTGTCAGAATTCTGATGACATAAGCAATGTTTAGAAAAAAGTAATGTATGCGGGTTCATTATAATACGCAGACACATTCAAAAAATTGGTCGGAGGCACAATCGATGTAGAAGCACACATGCTAGGTGAGTTCAATAGGAAATCCTTCAAAATATTTTCTTAGATATTTATCCATTGATGCTCTATCCAATGAGGGTTTCATAGATATTTATCCATTGATGCTCTAAAACCTTGTGTTTTTATACACACTCTTATAACACTGCATCTCTAATCATTATTTCATGCATCTCTAACCTATCTCTACTATTTTTCCTTCATTACAGTGAATGTGTGTTTCTTAAAAACTTCACAGTGCATAATAGATCACTCATCTCATCCAAATGCTAATAAAATGGTATACTCATATAATCACACTAAAAATTAAAAATAGAGAGACACAAAGAGGTATACTCATTATCTGTTCTAGAGTATTTTATAAAAGACAATGAAATGAAATCTCTTACAACATATGATGTTAGTTGAAACAAGAAACCCTACCCTACATTCAGTTCATGTATTAAGCTCCCTTCAATAGATTTCCCTTATCTTGATTTGATTCACAACCATCTCCATGAAAGTTGAGTGTTCCTTAAGATATTACTTATTTTTAACTCAAATGAATTGTTGTTCACACCGTCCTCTTACTTTGATAAATTCGTGTTTCTCTATGCATGGGGTTTTGGCATTCTTCTTTAGAAAACCATTATTCTTTGAGAAGATGTTATTTCTTCATGAATTTCTATTAATGGAAAACAAGAGTGTTGTTTCCTTAATGAAATTTGTTGGCTCTTGACTTTGTTGCTACTCATTCATCTAAAATTTCTCTATTCTTTTGGAAACTTGCTATTTGCAGCGATTTATTTCTTTCCTTTCTTACGGACATTGACATGGCATAAAAACCTTAATCCAAACCAAGGAGGAAGTTGAAACTCGGGTTTCCCTTGTGGGGTTAAGTCAATAAAATACTTCCCTTCAATTGTTGAAATGAACTTGAATTTCACGCTTTATGAATTTCACACAAAGTGCACAACTTATTTTTCTCTTTAAGAATTTGAATCTCACCAACTAATATAGTGAAATAAACTTAACATTTTAATATGTGAGCATCCTTAATTTATTTTACTATCATAGATTAAAGAATTTTTTAGTGACTTGTTTTTTTTACCATTTTAAAACACATGAAACCCACCTAGAAATGTCTAGGATTCACTTTAAACAAATTTTCCCATGAAGAGATAAACTAGGTAATAGTGACTATTTTGATTACTATGTGTCTCACAGTGCTTCATTAATTGCTATTTTGATTACATTTTCATGTAATCTTTACCTTCCCATGAGAACTGAAGAAAAATCCCATAACTAGCCCTCTTCAGTCTCAACTATGTTAATCTAAATGACATGATTCCTCTACTCTTTCATCTTCTTTGATTTCTATGTTACACTTAAATTCTTTTTCATTAATTACATATCACTATTTTATGTTCATGGATCCACTATGATAGTGAATGGAAAGCTTCCTAAAAGTAATGAGTATTCTCCCTTACATAAGACGATTGAGATGTTTTGGTGCAGGAGCACCTTGGATAAATTGATGTCTTATAAAGTATTTTGTCATGATTTATTGTTTTTTGTTGTGTCAAGATGTAATAAGGTACCTAAGGACAATTTGGAGTCATTTCCAATCATTTCAACTCACTTTGTAAGGCCTTTGATGCCAATTGTGTCATATTGACCTACAAGGTCCTAGTAGGTCAACCTTGGTCAAACTATGTAAAATGTGCCCATGATGGGTGAAAATGATGTAATATGTGTCTTCAAATAATTTATAGCATGTTGGAAATTTTTTTGGTAGGTTTGAAGTCATTTGGCAAATGTTGTCAAAAAGATGTAAAAGTTGGTTGACAACTTTTACAAGTTGTCAAGCAACATTGACAAATTATGGTTCCAACGGCTAACCAAATTCAAATTATAGTTAGAACCATTGGAAAGGCTCAAGAAATGTATAAAAATTCTCTTTGGTTTGAGGCATGGGGTTGGAGATGATATTGGTGAAAGTTTGCAATAGAAATATAACTGTTTCTGCACTTTTTTTAAATGTAAAATTCGTTGTTGCAGAGCTTGGCCCTATTTTTTATGGAATTTTTTACAATTGGAAACCTATTAGAATGTTTAGGAATATGAATTATCTTTCCAAAAAGTCCATTTTAATTTATTTTTATGGAATATTAAGCAAGATATGACCATTTTAATGACTGCGGGTCCAATTTTTTGGGTTTGTTTTTCCTAAAAACTTACTGTTACAACGCTTGATACTCATGAGAAAAAAAAAACACTTAACTCCTTAAGAGTTTGGTATGCTTCTAGAGGATGATCTTCATTGTGAAAAGGTCACGATAAATTCAAGGCTCTAAGGTTACTCAAGTGAACCAAGTGCCACAAGAGTACAAAGGTCATCTTTGCCACAAATTAGAGATATGGTGTTGTGTTTGATTAAATGTTGATGGCTAACCAAGAAGTAATTTTTAGCTTTGTGAATTGGGAATTATAAAAAATAATCAAATTCAAGTTGATAATCTTATAAAAGAATCAAAATAGATAGGGACATCTTTAAAGAGTTCATGTTCATGTGTCCCTCTTGATGGGCATTGTTACAAGATACTAGGAGAATGCCACATTTGTCTAGGGAATAGGTGTGAATCCAAGCTTAGGAGAAAATATATACCTATGCTTTGAGTTTAATTATTAACTTGAAATTGGCATTATGTTGATCTCCACAAAACCTCGAAGTATCTGTCCCCGGGACGTCCCCGCACTGAGTACTTGGAGTACTCGAGTACTATGTTACTATGCTGAATGTTCAATGGTTTTGGTTTTGTTTTGCAATTTTTCTATGTTTAAGTATTTCAATTTGGTATATTATACTAAAACAACATTTCATAACTAACATTTCAAGTTCTATATAAGTACTTCTTGTTACTCCTAATGAGCATTAATGGTTGTCATTAGTATCATTCAGTCATAGAGTGGGTAAAGGAGACAAGACATGACAATTGGTCAATACACATAGCCTTTATACCGAGCATGACACAAGGCATATACCTAAGTTAACCGAACATAGCTTTGACCGAGCACTCTTACTAAGCACAATGATCACCGAGTACCAAGCACAGTAGTCACCGAGCATTCATATGAACCGAACACCAGTTAATTATCGAGCGATGAATGTAGTAAACACTGAGTAAAATAGGAAACAACATAGCAATTTGGAATGACACAAACATCAAGGCAAATGGTTTACATCGATCAAAAAATGTTTTACTAAGATCGAGACAACATTTAATACAGATGTAATCATTAAATTGTTGATGATTCCTATGTATTGTTAATCTAGGCTATTTATTTTTACCGTTGATCTTAGGTTTTCTAAGATATTGTAAAACCCTAATTAGGTCTAATTAGTTTGATATAAAGTTTGTTAAGATGTCATTTTGATCAAGGATCATCAAGAAGTAGCTGCACTCATGACATCAGAAGATTAGACAAGGTTTTGACATAAGGATTTGATAGAAGTATTCAGTTTATCAGAATAGACATAAGGCTACCGAGCAGTATAGAAGGACATACACATCACAACAAGGTGATATCTTTTTAGTACTTTACAAATCTGAATCATGCAAGTTTGAGTTGCTATTTACAAACAAACTTTACTGTTCCATTGTAGTAGATTTCTAAATCTCTTAACAAAGTGAACTTAATAGTTCTATTGTAAATCTCTTAACCAATTGCACACTTGATTGTGTTGCTAAAATCCTCTAACAAGGTAGATCCAACCATTCTTATTGTTACTCCTAACAGGGTAAGATCACCAGAAGTGATCACAATCTTTGTAGCCTTAACCGACATACTTTGTTACTGCAGTAGTGAAGCTTTGTGGGTGTCATCCCCACCATAGTTTTATCCTTCTAAAAAGGGTTTCTGAGATACCAAAACATTTGTGTTATTTGTATGAAGTTTCATGAATGGTTTATTGATTAGGTTACATGCATTTACATTTCAGTTATATTTGAATGTATGTTACATGCAATGAATTCAGTCGGTTAATGATATGTATGCTTACAAAGTTTTTAGTCTTGAAAAGTTTTAAAGGTATTGATTCACCCCTCCCCTCTCAGTACATATCTTTCCATAATCCTAACAATTTCTATTAGAGCTAGTTCTCTTGTTTCAGAAAGTTTAATAATTAAAGAGAAAAGATCTAAGGATGGAAAGGTATAAGCTTGATAAGACTATTGAGAATCAGAGAATACATATGCAGATCTACATTGAACAATTCAAGGAAGCCAAATAAGAACTAAAAAATTTACTGATCAAAAGGAAGGATATGACACTTCGGAATAATGAGACTAACTATCATGAAGAAGAGATAGATGATCCATTTGAAGGATCTGGGTCTGGTAGCATATCTGATGCATCTGAAGGAACCATATTAGATCTATTTGAAAAGAATCAACATCTTATTGAACAAGTGAAAGTACTGTAGATCAGTCAAGTGACACAAATGGTCAAAATAATTGATGTCATGAACAATGCAAGGCAAGAAGAACAAGAAAGAAATTTGGCTATTGAAGATAAGAGGCAAATGACTGATAAGTTTCAAGAGAAGGAATATGAGATATTAAGACTCACCAAGCATCACTTTGAAATCTCTAATCAGATGGTTGTCATAAGTCATGAAGTTTACCGAGTAAACATTCAGCTTACTAGGAAGTTGGCGGTGAATTAAGAGAAGAGAATGAAATATTGAAGAATGAGGTAAAGATTCAACAACATAATGAGATGATAAAAAAAGCTAAAGACAATACTAAGAGAATGGATGAATTTATGAATAGTTAGAGAAGACTTGTTAGCACTACTGGATTAGGCTATTGCGAGCAGGGAGAGTCATCAAGACAAGCTCAACAAAAGAATGCCTATGCTAATCCAAGGCCAAATAAGCTATCATGTTATCATTGTGGAAAACCAGGACACACATCAAATATTTGCAGAAGCAAAGAAAAAGGTATTCCAAAATCCACTCCTAAATTTAATGGTTATTGCTATAACTGTAATACGTATGGACATCAAGCACATGAGTGCAAATAAAAGTTGAATAGGACACCTAAGAAACCTTCTATGGAAAAGCACTGTCGCACTTGCAACATGCATGTACACATATCACAGGAATGTAGGATAAAGATGAAGCAAGTCTGGAAACCAAAAGAACAAAACAAAACATATCAATCGAGAAGGAAAGGTAATGCATATACTTGGGATTACAATACTTTGGTTAATTGCACAACATATGGAAAATATGGACATATTACAGAAAATTGCATGAGAAAGAACTCAAGAGGAAGATCTCGTAATTGGACAAGTATTGGTATGACATGTTTACATCGTCACAAGGTCGGTTACTTAAGTAAAGATTGTAGAGACTGAGCACCATAGATAAATGCTGATTCAAATGGAAACACAATTGAAAAAATCATGAGGATAAGAAATCAAATGTGGAGAAAAGCATCAAATGACAATGCTGGATCAAGCACTGCAGTCGGTGTCACCTCATCCATTGGATTAGGTGATATCACCACCTCCACCTAAGTAATTAAGGTATGTATGGAATTGAATTTCAATAAGTTATATTTTACAAAAGTTCCTTATATTTAGTGAATGAACACCAAATCAACATGAAATGAGATGCACTATGGCACTATATGTTTAGAACTTAAAATGTGTACAGTTGGTAAAAGCATGACAAAGTAAATGTTTGCTAGTCGGTGAATATTGGCAAGGTTAACCGAGTTGAAGTATGAACCGATGTAATATCTAGTGTTAACCAAGCTGAAGCCTTTGAAGTGTTAATTGAGCGTAACTATGTCTACCGAGTTGTGGTAGGTAAATAATTTAATGCAAAATTTTGAGCGGGAAAATAGATTTTTGGTTTAAATATGCGATGAAGTTAGTCATTTCATCACACAACAATCACGAGAAGAACCAGAGTGACTTGAGCAATTTGAGAAAAGAATTTCGAGAGTGTTTAACTAAGATTTAAGGAGATCTCAAGCAAGTTTATCACTACTTCAAGTAAGTTCCTCAGCCACTGAGTTGTTTTACTGAAATATTCGCGAAGCCCTAAATTTGAAGAAAAAAATGGCGTCTTCATCCAAGGTTGTGAAATCGAAGTCCGAGGGTGACAAGAAGGTCACATTGATTAAGTCTACGACTTATGAGGAACCCAAATACAAGTTAGACCCTGAAATTGCATCACAGATTGATCAAGTGGGCACATTTTCCAGTATACCACTTAGGGTTTTGTTGGTACAAGACATATGCGCATATATCCATTGTAAAGTCAGTGAAATTAGAGATTTTGAGCTTCAATCCACTTACCAGGAGCTGAGTGAGAATGAAAATATCAAGGATGAGCACACACACCTGGAAGTGAAGGGACTGATGAATGCCCTATATTTCCTAAGATAATTCAAAATAGAATGGATTAGGGTTGTTCTTAGCCAAGTGCATGAAGGTAAAATGTGGCTAGATGAACCGGTTAAAATATCCAAGGACATTATTCATGCAGTCACCAGTTACCTTACTACCGATAAAGCTAAGGCCATAAGGAATGCACCGAGAGCAGAGAGCCAGAAGCTCACTGGAGTTGAATGAGATGGAAGAGGAATGAGAGTTAATACAATCGTTGATTTGGAAACAAGGTTTGGAGCCTATGTTATTGGCTATAAGATATTTCAATTGAGTAGTCCAAACAATGTACCTTGTGGAGTTGTAGATATTGCTTATAAGATTGTTAAGAAGGGTCTTCAATTGGATCTCGTTGAGCTACTGGTGAAACAACTGGAGGAAAATATGAGAACCATTTGGGTAGAAAAGACAAACACATGTAAGTTTGGTTCTCAACTGGTCTGTATATTTTTCTACATACAAAAATTCTTTCCATCTATCGGTAATGTTGACTGGGATGTCAACCGACCAATTATTATGCAAATAAGTGAGTTTATTCAGAATATAGGTCAAAATTTTGTTACTGTTATGGATGATTATTTTGGACAATTCAAGGATAGAATGCATAAAAGAAGAAGGATACTAGGTCAGCTCGTAAAGAAACAAAAAAAGATATCATTTTACTAGTGGATACCAACACCACTTCAATCAAGGTAGTTGAACCGAGGACTTCTTGGTTACCCCCAATGGGCTATGAACTTGATATTGACCGAGCATTTAGGTCAATAAAGGAAAATTGATGGACGAGCCCAAAGATCCAAAAGCTACTAGGTGTGGAACCTATGAGGAGGCTAAGTTAAGAATAAAGATGGATCTAGTCAGAGTGAAAGTAAGAAGAAAATCCAAAAAGATGATGGAAACACTGGAAAAACAATTTGGAGATGATGAAGAAGAAGAATTAGAAGCTAAGCCGGTTAAAGAAGCAATCAAGGAACAACTTCTGATTGGCAATAGTGAACATAAGGAGGATACCAAGTTAGATAAGGATATTCAAGCTGCACCGGTAAAGGCCATAGGGAAGAGGAAAAAGCAGATACACCTACAAGAGAAATGGAAAGATCCTCAATATTTGCTTCTCCACCCCTGAAGAAAGGAATTGCAAAAATAACAAGGCAAACTCCCACAAAGACATTAGAAAAAGAAAAGAGGTGCCCTAGTCATCACTGAGCAATCTAAGAAGAGAAGGCTAATAAGAGCTAAAGATGATGTAGACTCCGAGGAAGAAGATGAAAAAGGTAAATTTAAGGTTGTTGTAAATAAAATTCAGTCTGTAGATGAGTTAGCTAACAATATAAAGGAATCATGAGTCTAACTCACCCTAAGATGAGTCGGTATGTACATATGTTTATCGAGGATCAAGAGAAAATAGAAGAAGCTATCATTCAAATGATGATCAAATTTAAGAGAATACCTATTGAGTTTGCAAGATATGTTCCTAAGGAATTATATGAGAAGATTTTGGCAAGGTGGACATACGCCCTGCATACAAAAACAAAAATGAGGGAACACTCATTAATTTTGGCAATGCCCGCCTTATCTGTTACCGAGATTAAAGAGATAATGATGCATTATTCCAAATGATTTTTGATGAAGGGTAGAGCACTTGATATTTTGGTAGGTAACTTTGAGGTAGTTGATGAGAACAACAAACTTCTATGGGATAAAATTGTGAAATCAAGAGTAGAAGCTGATCAACTTGCACTAGCTATCATTCTTGAGAAGAAGTATAAAAGTAAAGGAAAAGGAGTTCACTTGAAGTTCACTACTGAGATTAGTGAAAAGATAAAGAATTTTGATGAAAAAATATAGGTTAGTGCAAATAATTCTTTAACTGAGCCCAATGCATTTCATAAGCATTATTCAAAAGTTTAAGAACTCCAGTGGTTAATAATTGACTTGAGGAAGCAAGAGGATATAATCAGAGAGCAAGTAACCGAGTTTCAGGCTGAATTGCTTCCACATCTCAAGATAATAGAGAGACATGTTTCATAAGGAAAAGGAATTAGTTGCCACCCCGGAGATATCAGTTTTAGAAAATATTTTTGATATGCATGCACAAGTCGGTGTAGAGCACATTTCTCTTGAGAACCTTAAGGAGGAATGGGAAAACCTCTTGGATACACTGAAGAAAACCCATCAAAATATTTTTGACAAGATGTGATTACATTATTTTTTTGACATTAATTTAAAAAAAAGGGAAATTATATGTATATATATGCTTGTATGTACTTCACACCGAGAGCATGTACAAAGGGGGAGTTCACATAAGATTCATATTTTTTGTTAAGTACAAATTTTTTGAAGTCGGTACATATACAAAAAGTTTTTGATACTAATGCAAAAGGGGGAGAATGTTAGTCCTATTGAGCATTAATGGTTGTCATTAGTATCATTTAGTCATAGAGTGGGTAAAGGAGACAAGACAGGACCATCGGTCAATACAAAGAGCCTTTATACCGAGTAGGACACAAGGCAGATACTTAAGTTAACCGAACATAGCTTTGACCGAGCACTCTTACCGAGCACAGTGATCATCGAGTACCAAGCACAGTAGCCACCGAGCATTCATATGAATCGAGAACCAGTTAATTACTGAGCGATGAATGTAGTGAACACCGAGTTAAACATGAAACAACATAGCAGTTTGGAATGGCACAAACATCAAGGAAAATAGTTTACACCAATCAAAAAATGGTTTATCAAGATCGAGACATAATTTAATATGGATGTAATCATTAAATTGTTGATGATTCCTATGTATTTTTGATCTAGGTTATTTATTTTCACCGTTGATCTTAGGTTTTCTAAGATATTGTAAAACCCTAATTAGGTCTAATTAGTTTGATATAAAGTTTGTTAATATGTCATTTTGATCAAGGATCATCAAGAAGTAGCCGCACTCAGGACATTAGAAGATCAGACATGGTTTTGACATAAGGATTTGACATAAGTATTCAGTTTATCAGAACAAACATAAGGACATACACATCACAAAAGGTGATATCTTTGTAGTACTTTACAGATCTGAATCAGGCAAGTTTGAGTTTCTATTTATAGATCAACTTTACTATTACTCTTTAACCATTTTAGCAGATTTATAAATCTCTTAACAGAGTGAACTTAATAGTTCTATTGTAAATCTCTTAACTGAGTGCACACTTGATTGTGTTGCTAAAATCCTCTAACAAGGTAGATCTAGTTGATCTTATTGTTACTCCTAACAGGGTAATATCACCAGAAGTGATCATAATATTTGTAGCCTTAATCGACGTACTTTGTTACTGCAGTAGTGAAGCTTTGTGGGTGTCATCCCCTCCGCAGTTTTTACCTTCTAACAAGGGTTTCTGCGATACCAAAACATTTGTGTTATGTGTATGAAGTTTCATGAATATTTTATTGATTAGATTACATGCATTTACATTTCAATTATATTTGAATGTATGTTACATGCAATGGATTTAGTCGGTTAATGATATCTATGCTTACAAAGTTTTCAGTCTTGAAAAGTTTTAAAGGTGCCAATTCACCCCTCCCATCTCAATACATATTTTTCCATAATCCCAACACTTCTAAGAAGACTTTAGTACTTGAAATATCATTTTTCTTAGTTTGTGAAGGTTATAGATTGAAGTTTCCATAGCTCAATTGTTTTGCCTATGAAGAAAGACCATGTCAGATAATATTAGCGAAGAACAAAATAAGGAGAAAATTGCTAGATTATGGTCTAGCTTGAAAATAAAACGTGATGAAAAATGTTATTGTCCCTACAAAAATTTTAAGGGCTTAAAGACTAGAAAACTTCTAATTAGAACAACTAAGAAACATTGTAGGCAACATGGTCACATTGAAGAGGGTCATGATTATTGTCCATTGGTAAGTTGTTCATTATATTGTTTTAACAATTTATATACATAAGAAATCACTTGATGATGAGATCATGATCATGGTTTATTTACGTTGATCATTTTTATATAGGTGGAGCACCCTAGGGCACATGATATGAACCACCACAGCCCAAAGAATGTGGTTTCCCAAGTAGAGGAACATGAGGGTGTGAATATCGAAGCTGAAGATTATGATCATATGGAAGATGATCATGTGCCAAAAAAAATAAATGAAGATGATGGTACAAATACATTGATCCATGACACATTTAGTACTGGTGTAGTTGATCATGATGATCAAGATGACCTTGATTTTTTTCATGATTTACCTCTACTTGAGAATGCATACGAGCCCCTTTATGAAGGCTCCCAAACAACTCTTCTCTTCGCTGTATTGTTGTTGGTGAACTTGAAGGTTATGAATAGTTTATCCAACATAACAATCTCATGTATGCTAAGGTATGTAATATATGCCATCTTTTTTCATATATTTTTGTTGTAATTTCATTATAGTTAATAAAGGCTGAAACATGTACTATTAATATTCTTTATATTAACAAATTATATTTTTTGCTGTAGATTGACATGTGATTTTTTGTTACCACCATCAAATATTCTACATCACTCATACTGAGAATTATCTATCATTTTAAAAGATATTAAAATGTAGTATCAAGCAATAGATGCATGTCCTGATGATCATATTATATATCATAAACAACATGAATTTGCAACATAATGCCCTAAATGTCATATCAGTAGATATCAAACAAATCAACTAGCAAAAAAGGTGCCTTGCAAGGTTGTTTGTTATATTCCCATTATTCCACATTTGCAATGATTAATCAAGTGCACTAGCTTGACACAATTTATGGATTACCATACACACAATAGAAGTCGAGATGACATTATTCAAATTCTTGCATATGGTTATGCGTTTATGGACATAGAGGAAAAGTGGCCACACTTTAATGAATAACCTCGTAATCTTAGGCTTTCATTGGCAGTAGATGGTGTCAATCTATTTGGAGAGTTGAGCTCTATTTACTCGGTGTGGCCTATGTTTGTTATTAACAATAACATTCCTCCATAGATGTCAATAAAGAGGGAGCACATAATGTTGGCATTGATTGTTCCAGGTATTTTTCTATTTAATAGTCATCTACATTAAATTATAAATATTGTAGTAAAATGGTCATAATAATTATGTAATGTTTTTTTCATTCAACTAGATAAGTACAAAGTTAAAGATATGAATGTATATATTGAGCCTCTTATCAACGAGTTGCTGGAGTTATGGAATGGTGTCACTATGTATGATGTCTCTAGACCAATAGGACAAAGACAATTTCAATTCCATGCAATGCTTGTATGGACAATTCATGATGTCCCAGGGCTAACACATTTTTGTGGTATGTTATAGTGTTCAAGTTGCATATGATAATTATAATTATAAAAATTAGCATATTTAATCCAATTATACATGTTCTTGTAGGTCTTCAAAAAAAGAAAAAAAAATTGCATGTCCAGTTTATGGTCCAAAGATGAAATCTTGTCATTCAAAAAGTTTAGGAAAGCATGTGTTTGATGAGTATAGACACTTCCTCCATAGAAATCATAAGTATCAAAATACTGAAAACATCTTTTCAATGGGAAATAAGAGACTACATCAAAGCCACAAAGAATGACACCTCGCCTATGGAAGTTGGAATATAATAGCATTAATCCTCAAGGTAATGCCATTCCATCTATTGGTTTATGCTTGGAATTTATATTTTTATATTGTGTTTCTTTATTGATGATGTAATTGATGATCGTGAAGGTCTTCAAGGCATTAATGACCACCTTCCAAAGGGACTAAAAAGTCATCCCAGACAATTTAGTAGGTTTCCCTATTACGAGAAGCTACAAATTATGCATTTATTTTATACTATGCATATTGGAAAGAATATTATGGAGACATTATGGAAAATATTGGATGGAATGCGTGACAAAGAAAAAAATGTCAAAATTTGTAGTGACATTCAGGAATCCAATCTTGCAATGAAAAATATCATTCAATCAAATATAAATGGAGACCAGATTAATACAAGTGCCCTTCCTTGGTTATTAATAAAGCAAAAAAATAATGTTTTGATTACGAAAAAATAGGTTTTGAAAGGACCCGAAACCTTTTACATCAAGATTACAAGATAAGCATTAAAGATCCATAAAAAATAGTGCATCAACACCAAAAAAAACACACCAAAAAACTTAACAAGTCTTTAAACATAAAGACAACAATAAAAAGACATCAGAAAGACAACAGGACATCAAACAGCAAACAGTAGGCTAGATACACTTCATAAGATTAGTCGCCTATTCATCCAGCATCTGCATATTATGAGAGGAAACTTTGAGCTCCTCAATATCTTTGTTCTTATTATCCTCCAGCTTCCTGAAGCTTGCTCTCATTTTTTTGATGGATCCGTGGTCCTCCTTGACCTCAATAAGCGCACGCTCCCCTTTTCCTTGATCCATTTTGTCCACGAGAATCTTGACATGATCAGTCAAAGACTTGAGAATGGAAAAACTCTGCTCAGTGATGTTACCCACCGTCTTCTCTAGCTTCTCAATTCTGTTTTCCATTTTGTCAATTCTCTTTTTAACCATCTCCCCATCTTTTATTTTCTCCCCCATAGCCATGATTTTTTCATTAAAGGCCATAATCCCCTCAACCTTTCCAACAGTCTCCTTTAGCTCATCAATGCACTGTCCCATAGTCTTCTCTCCCAGATTCATTTTTCCAAGGATCCCTATTTCCTTTTGTAGTTGATGGATATGGGTTTTGATATTGCTGATATCATTATTCATGGTATTGAGGTTGACAAGGAAAGTAAGACACCCCATATTTTTAAAGTCCTTATTCACACCCACCGTGTCCTCCTTGGAGCTCTCCACCTTATCCCTTTTATCAACTTGACCATCCTTCTCAATGTTAGCCACATCCTGGGAAATTTCTTGCATGATGTTGTCATCAACCATAACATTTTGATCTAACTCATCTCTTTCCTCCATGATAGGATCCTTCTCCACCCACTTTTCCTGTTTTCCCTGGCTATTCTCCTGTGAGGCAGAACCATCATCGAAAGAGATGACAACCCTCTTACCCTTCCTCTTCACACTGTCATCCCTACTCTCCTCTTCCTCCACCTCCATATCAGTAACCAAATCCTAAATCATGGTCTTCTTTCTTTTGGATGAGGATTAATGATGCCTGGAGGGTTTGCCGGTTTCCTCAGAATCACCCTCATCTTCTTCAGTGTCCTCCATAAAGGGCTCCTCTGACTCTTTGCCATCTGTGTCATAATCTTCCAGGGCCTTCCAATTCAGCCGGGACCTCTCAACCTTCTTAGACTTAAGAACCTCATAGATAAGGACCATCAACCCATCATGATAGGCATGGTCACCATCAGGGTCCCTCTGCCAGCTAAGAATCGTAGCAATCAAAGAGATCAACAAATAAAATGGAAAATTAACTTTAACCCCATGTCTAAAATGATTTAACAGAATCAGATGGTGATTATAAATTTTGGTATATCTCCCATCCAGTGTAATGTAACTAATGATAACAAAAAGAACCAGTCTCCACGGCCTAGAGATGCATTTATGGTTAAAGTAAGAATTATCTACCTTAACCATGTGCTTCCTTTCCTAGTCTGTAGGCTCAAAAGCCTCCAGAGCTTTATCTGACACCTTCTTGTCCCTATAGAAGTTAATCCATTCTATCTTAAGATCCGTCACCTTAGCGATGATCTCCTCAGTCACCTCCATGCTCTGCGTTCCCACCATAATTTTCCCTTTGTTCCAAGTCTTGATGAAATGCTTTGTAACAATAATCTTCCCTCCATGCAACTTTTCCAAATAAACCGCCAGTCCCCCTTCCTTAACAATGTTCCAAACCTCCAGATTCTGGTTCCACTCATTACAATTCCCCAACTCACATCTTTTCTTACGACCTCCCATGGCTTTGCAATTGTCAAAAATTCCTCTCTCAAAACTTCTCATAACACTCTGTAGCATAGGCTTGAAGTCATAATAATACCCTCTAATGCCTCGAAAAACCCATAAATTGTGCGAGTTGAAGGCAATAATCATCTCGAGATCACCCCAATGTCCTTCGTCATCCTCCCACGAGCCCTTGCACTTATTATCTGTTAATGTGATCTTAATTAAGTACATGTTGCCTTCTATGCAATCGATCCATATCAATTAATGATGCCCCTTCAGGAGGAAGGACAATCCTTTCATCCCATTCAATGTCCACTTGGTTATGACATGCGACATTCTCATCCTAGTCAGCAGTTGAATTGGCTTCCCTATAATTATGAGTTATCACACACACCTCAAAGGATTTTATGATATTTTTGGATTTGTTAATTGCATTAGCAATTGTCCATGAAGGGGTCATGATATTATTAAGACACTTAATAATATTCAGAGAATCCCCTTCAACCCAAACTTTTCTATAATTTTTCCTTTTTGCCAACATAAGACCAAAAGGAGGAGCATTGGCCTCAACAACATGGTTAGTATTAAAACCTATAGGAATGGCCTTTGCACCCTTGCAATTCCCATTATCATCTCTAATAAAAATGCCACACCCAATAATCCCTGGGTTGCCCTTAGAGTCACCATCAAAATTGATTTTCATCCAGCCATTAGGGGGGCAATCCAAACGGGCCTCATCCCTAAGATTTCTCTTGATATCACAGACCTTCTTACCATCTAGCTTCCAATTTTTGAAGACTTTCACCTCCGAGTCATCTCTAGGAATATTTTTTTGAAGGAAGGGGACAGAAATTTGAAGTACTTTTTCATGACCACGATGAAACATAGGATGGGAAATAAAATCTCTAGACTTAATATTAATGGAGCCATTAGTGAAAAAGAGGATGAGTTCAGGGGAGAAGCCAATAAGTTTTTCAGTGATCTCTTGAAGAAAGCTGATAACCTGAACAAGGAAAGTCAAAAGGAGTTGTTGGATGGTATTCCTTGTATTTTGAAAGAAGAAAAAAATAGATCAATTATTGTTGTCCCTTCAAAGGATGAGATTCATAAGGTGGTCTTTTCCTTTGAAGGTGACAAAGCCCCTGGCCCTGATGGGTTCCCTCTTTTCTTTTTTCACAAGTATTGGAGTATTATTGAGGATGATGTTACCAATGTGGTTAAATAATTTTTTTGCTCAAGAAGGATTCTTAAGGAACTTAATGGGACCTTTATTCCCTTGATTCCAAAGAAAGTGGGGGCGGATAGTTTGGATCAGTTTAGACCTATCATCTTATGTAACTCTATGTACAAAATTATCTCAAAAGTTCTTACTTCAAGAGTTCTTTTCCTACCTTCCCTGATTTCTAGACAACAGAATGGCTTTGTCCATGGGAGACAAATTCTGGACTCAATCATTTCTATTCATGAAAACATCCATTCCCTGACGATGTCTAAAAAAGAAGGTTTCATGTTGAAGCTGGACTTGTCTAAAGCCTATGATAGAGTGGACTGGGATTTTTTGATGGCTACTTTAGAGGCTTTTGGTTTCAACAAGAGAAGTAGAGATCTTATACATTGTCTGGTCTCCTCTTCTACTTTCTCAGTGATTGTGAATGGATCTCCTACTCCCTTCTTCATGTCTTCGAGAGGTCTTAGACAGAGGGATCCTTTGTCTCCTATCTTGTTCATTATTATGGCAAATTGTTTGGGTAGATATGTTGGCCGGTTGGTTAACAAAAGTGAATTTATAGGGTTGCAACCTTCTTCAAAAGAGTAGATTTTCTCTCACCAATAGTTTGTGGATGACTCTATTATTACGGGGGAAGCCTCTATAAAAAATGGTAAAATCATTAAAAAAGCCCTTGATAATTATGGTGCTACTACTGGACAGATTATAAATTGGAACAAGAGCTCTATTTTCTTCATTAATGTTCCTGAACGAAGACAAGAAAGGATAAAAAGGGTTATGGGATGTGAGGTGGGATGCCTTCTTGGGTCCTACTTAGGTTTTCCTCTATGCCTTGATCCCCCTGATTCTTTTTGGACAGCTATGATTGATAAATTCCATAGGAGCTTAGCTGGTTGGAAGGGTGCTCTTTTGAGCCAGGTTGGTAAAATTTTAGTTCTTAAGGCTACTCTCCAAAGCATCCCCCTCTATGCTTTAAGTATTTTTAAAATCCCTAGGAAGTTTGCTGAAAGTATTGAGAAAATTCAAAAGAACTTCCTTTGGTCTGGAGTGGAACACAAAAAGAGAATGGTTCTCATTGCTTGGGATAAGGTTTGTAAACCGGTTAAGAAAGGAGGTCTCGGTCTTCAAAGTATAAGAAGTATGAATGATTTTCTTATGGCCAAACTCCTTTGGAGATTTTTCAAGACCCTAGGAGAATGGAATACTATTTGGCACAACAAGTATAATAGGGACATGAGTGACTTCCAAATTTTTTTGAATCAGGAATCTACGCAAGGAGGTTCTTGCATTTGGATTAATGCTTTGAGAAATAAGGATTTGATCAAGAAGGGTGTCAAATGGAAGGTGACTCCTTATTCCTAGACTTTCACCTCCCAGTCATCTAGGGTGTCAAATTTTTGATCATACCCCAGCTAGACTCCTTATTCCTAAAGATCCTATCATTCCTCTCTTTCCAAACCCCGCAATAGATATAGGGTAAAAGGAAGTTCCAGATAGATAATAAAAGATCATTATTAGTAGGAGATCTCTAGGAAGTAAAAAGCTCTTGAATACCCTATGGAAAGATCCAATCCATATCCATCAAATCCAAAAACTTCTCCCATATTTTCCTAGAAAAGGCACAATTAGGTCAATATCAGTTTGATATAAATTTGTAAGGATGCCATTTTGAAAAGTATCACACATGTAGTAGCCACCGCAGTGGAAGACATATGGAGATCATACATGGTTATGATTGAAAAACATTGAAGGAACATTTAGTTTATCATGAACATAAGGCTACCAAGTAGTATTCACAAAGGAGATCAATCACATTAAGGTGATAACAGATAAGTACATTACAAATCTGAATCACCCAAGATTAAGTTGCTATTTACATATCAATACTACTGTTACTCTTTAGCCATTGTAGCAGATTTTAAATCTCTTAACAGAGTAAACTTAACAGTTCTATTGTAAATGTCTTAACCGAGTGCACAATTGATTGTGTTGCTAAAATCCTTTAACCAAGTAGATATAGCTAATCTCATTGTTACTCCTAATAGGGTAAGATCACTAGAAGTGATCACAATATTTATAGCCTTAACCGACAACTTTGTTATTGCAGTAGTGAAGCTTTGTGGGTGTCACCCCCACTATAATTTTTACCTTCTAACAAGGGTTTCTGTGATACCAAAATAATTGAGTTATGTGTATGAAGATTCATGAATGGTTTATTGATAAGATTACATGCATTTACATTTCAATTATGTTATGGATGCATGTTACATGCAATTGATACAAACAGTTAGTGATATTTATGTTTACGAAGATTCACTTTGAAAAGATTTTAAGGGTACTGATTCACCCCTCCCCTCTCAATATACATCTTTTCATAATCCCAAAAATTGGTATCAGAGCTAGTTCTCTTGTTAAGGAAGTTTAACCACTGAAGAGAAAATATATTAAGCATGGAAAGGTATAAGCTTGACAAGACTATTGAGAATCAAAAATTGCAGTTGCAGATCTACATTGAACAATTCAAGGAAGCCGAAGAAAAACTGAGAGAGTTATAGATCAAAAGGAAGGATATGGAATTTCAATATAATGAGACTGATTATCATGAAGAAGAGATAGATGATCTATTTGAGGTATTTGGATCTAGATTTGGTATCAAATTTGATGCCTTTGTAGGAACCATATCAGATCTATCTGTAAAGAATCAACATCTTACTGAACAAGTGAAAGCACTGCAGATCGGTTAAGAGTCACAAATGGTTAGAATGATTGATGTCATGAAAAATGCAAGACAAGTTGAACAAGAAAGAAATTTGGCTATTGAAGATAGGAGGAAAATGATTGAAAAGTTGGAAGAAAAGGAATCTGAGATAATGAGACTCACCGAGCATCATTTTGAAATCCCCAATCAGATGGTTGTCACGAGTCAGGAAGTCAACCGAGTAAACAATGAGCTTACTAGGAAATTGGAAGACATCGATGAATTGAGAGAAGAAAATGAAAGATTGAAGAATGAAGTAAAGATTCCAAAAAAACAAAATAATGAGATAATTAAGAAAGCTGAAGAAAGTACACAAAGGATGGATGAATTCCTATTCAGTCAGAAAAGACTTGACAACACTACTGGTTTAGGCTATACCAAGCAGGGAGAGTCATTAAGACAAACTAAACAAAAGAGTGCCTATGCTAATCCAAGGCCAAAGAAGCTCTCATGATATCATTTTGGAAAACTAGGCCACACATAAAATATTTGCAAAAGAAAAGAAAAAGGTATTCCTAAATCCACTCCTAAATTTGATGGTTATTGTTATAATTGTAATAAGTATGGACATCAAGCACATGAGTGTAGAACAAAGATCAATAGGTAACCTAAGAGGCACTACATGGAAAAGAACTATCACACTTGCAACATGCATGGACACATATTACATGAATGTTGGACAAAGATGAAGCAAGTTTGGAAACTGAAAGAACATAACAAGACATATAAACCAAGAAGGCAAGGTAATGCATATACTTGGGATTACAACACTTGGGTTAATTGCACAACATGTGGCAGATATGGACATATTGCAGAAAATTGGATGAGGAAGAACTAGAGAAGAAGATCTCAAAATTGGACAAATTATGGAATGGCATGTTTGCACTATCACAAGGTCGGTCACTTGAGAAAAGATTACAGAGACTGAGCACCAGAGGTAAATGATAATGCAAATGGTAACACAATTGAAGAAATCACGAGGAAAAGAAATAAAATGTGGATAAAATCAATGAATGACAATGCTGGATCAAACACTACAGTCGGTGACACCTCATCTTTTGGATTAGGTGATTTCACCACCTCCACCTAAGAAATTCAGGTATGTATGGAATTGAATTTCAATCGGTTATATCTTACAACAATTCCTTATATCTATTGAATGAACACCAAATCAACATGAAATAAGATGCACTAGGGTATTGTATGTTTTGAGGTTAAAATGTATATAGTCAGTAAAAACATGACTAAGCAAAAGATTGTTAGTTGCTAAAAATGGAAAAGTTAACTGAGTTGAAGTATTAATCGAGCAATATCAAGTGTTAACCAAGAAGAAGTTTCAAGAGTGATAACCGATCGTCACTATGTTTACCGAGATGTGGTAGGTAAAACATTTAATGCAAAAGTTTGAGCATGAAAATAGATTTCAGGTATAAATACATAATGATGCAAGTCATTTTGACACACAACAAACATGAGTAGAACTAGAGTGATTCGAGTGAATTTGAGCACGAGTTTCTTGAGCATTCAAAAATGATTTGAGAAGATCTCGAGTAGTTTATCATCATTCCAAGTAAGTCTCTTAGCCACCGAGTTATTTTTCTGAAGATTTTGTTGTATCATCTTAAAATGGAAGCACTTCCATGATAAGAGCGTTTAGCCCTCCGAGTAAGTGGTTTGGGGTCATGTTAAGTGCCTTGATCGGGTCTTTGCATGTATTTGGATTTCTCCCCGCTTTCTACTTCTTTCCTGGATTTGATTTCTTCATTTTAGGTGAAATTAGGGTTAGGATCCTGAGGATTCTCCTTAATTTCCCTCTTTCATGGCTCTATTTTCTAGGTAGGATTTAGAAATAGGTCCTCTTGGCCTTCATCATAGTAATCATAGGATTTTATGTCTATCCCTGACATTCTTCCCTAGTCTGATATCATTTCTAGGTTTTTGGGAATCCCTGGGACCTCCTAACCTGGTTCTGACTGAATCAAGGCTCAGGGTCAAATTCAAGGTTGATCCTAACTAGGTCAGGATCAAGCTCAAACTTGACTAGGTCAGGATCAAGCTCGAACCTAACTAGGTCAGGTCCAACCTCGATTTTTCCCCCCTCATTCAAATTTCCAGAATCCTTGAAATCCGAGCATTGAACTTTCAGGATATTTATTTTTCCACCTCCGAGTTGGCCATTTTGGGTTTCGGGATGGTAAATCCTCTAATTGCATTTAATCTAGGTATATTTTCTAAAGGTTAGGACCTAATTGGAAATTGCTCAACTAATACTGGCATGATACTAATACTATTGCTCAACCATCTGCTATGGAAATTGTGTATGATTCAAAGATGGATGATCTCAATCATGTTGTTAACCAAGTGGAGCATGTTGATCAGTCTATATCTCCACCTCAACCTCAACCTCAACTTCAAACTCAACCTCAGATTCAACCTCAAGTCCAATCTCAACCTCAACCAAAACCTAAATTTAAAATGAAAACTCAACCTAAACGTTGACAACAATTTAAGAATAAAAGACCTCGGGAACTTTTGATTACCTTTGATGACTCTGAGATTATTAAAGCTCCTGATGGTCCCCTTTACATTGCTTCTAGGATTGCTCAGAAACCTACTTGTGGTTGTCTTGTTGATCCTATATCCTCAGTTAATGTTATCATTGAAGAAAATATTTTTATGAAAAGCTTACAACGTGACTTTTATGATACATCAGATGTGTGGATTCAAACTTGTAATGGTTTTCTTTATCCATCATTTGGTTCTATTAATTTACCTATTGAACTTTGTGGAAAATTTGCGAACACTACCTTTGTTGTGGTTCCTACTTTTGATCAATTTCAAGTTAAGCTAGGTTTGCCTTGGTTGACTACCATGCATGCTATTGCTTCACCTATCCATAAGTGTCTTAAGTTCATTCATGATGAACAGGTGAAGACGATTAATCATAGTCTATATCAACCTTCCAGGCCTAGAGATTGTGCTGCTCTTGATTTCTTTTGGCCTTCATTACATAATTCATGTCCTCATCGACCTGATAATCTTTTTCAATCATATCAAGCTTATAAACATCATAAAATTTTGGAATTAAGTTCACCTCCTAGGGATCTTAATCGTGGTCTTTTACCTACATTCTCAATACCTCCTTTAACTATGGCTTCTAGTTCTGATCCTCAAGTTCCTTATATTGAACCTATCAAAGATCCTGTGATTGTTTCTACTATGGATAATAATCCTATTGATCTTCCTAAAGAACCTGTGAAGGATCCTATGTTTGTTCCTCCTAGTTCTCAACCTATTTCAAATAAATCAAAACAAAACCGATCTGCTAATCAACGTCGTAAAAAGCATCATGCTCATGCTAAAGCTCAAAGATCTCTACCTTCTATGGATAAACCTATGCATAATGTGGTAGAACATTAATAATGATGTTCACATGCATGATTATGATGATTCTATTCATATCTTAGATCCTATTTTGATTAATTTGGATGCAAAAGATACTCTTGATGATACTGATGATGTTAATGATGAATATGAGACTATTGACATTGACATTGATTTACCTAATATGCTTTCATCACAATTAACTCTTACACCTAGTGTTGAACATTGTGATTGTCAAGAGGATCCTTGTTTGGAACTGGCTATCATTCCTACTGTGTTGGATATAGTCCCTCTTGCGAGTTACCCACCTTCCCTAAATGATATACAACGAGATGGGGAGAGTAGGTGGCACGCTTGATTAGCTTGTCCTTTGTGGTAGCTTTGTTGTGTGTTTGCTTGCTGTACTGTGCTTCTCTCGTAATGTGTTTGCTCAATGTTGTTAGATTCTTTTATATGATCCTTGTTACTCAGTTGGTGCAAAGTGATGAAGGAATCCAAACTGTTGTTCAAATTCTTTTATATGTATTTCTATTCTTCTATGCATTGTTCAATGTTATGTCATAACTGTGCTATTGTTCGTAAATGTTTCCTTATGTAATCTGCTTGGATTCAAGATATGGTAGCACTAATTCTTTTTGGTCTCCATGTCATGGTCCGAAAAGATTTTCCTTCGTATATCTTATGTGATCTTTCCTCCTTTGTGATTGTAGTTCTACTTTCTTTGGGGAATGATGTCAATTCATTTGCAATAATATCATATATATATTATCTTATGATCATACTAACCCCACAGTAAGTAGATCCCTTCTATGTTCTCTATATGTTTTTGTGATATTTCCCTTGATTTGTCTTCATCTGGGGGCATCTTGACGTGGAAACGTAATCAGTGGAGTTGTTTATGTTTCTGCTAAAGCCATTGCTCCTGTTAAAGTGTCAGCAATGACTTTAACATGGGGGCATACGCTTTGCTCACCTATTGCACACACGCACTTTCCAATACACACATATTTTTCAAGATACTTTTTCCCTTTTTGGATTAGTAATTAATCCTTAAAGCATGGATTTATATTTTAGGATCTCTTGATCCCTCCAGTTTCAAATACACATATATTTTGATCCCTTAAGGTCGGAAGTGTCCTTAAGATTGGATCTCTTTTTTTTTTTTGGTTTTCTTCTTATGGAATAGAATATTCCTAAGGATGAATCCTTGATGGGTTGACTAGTGAGTAGCCACATTTACTAGGCGGTTCAATTCCTTCTTTCCAGTTGCACCATTTTTCTCTGTGGTTCACAATGGGACATAAGTTCTCATTGGGTGAGGTAATCACACCTTCTTTCTTTCTCTAGATATGTTTCTCTTATTGTGATCTAGGAGTTGACGAAGACTTGAGTCCCTCGGGGCTTAAGGTTTCTCTTTGTCCCTTGGATTATGATAAGATTATCTTTTCATTCTGATCTCCTTTAGCAAGAGTTTGCATCGAGTCCATACTCTTGCTAAAGTGGGGGCTTAATGTATCGTCTTAAAATGGAATCACTTCCATGATAATTTATCCCTCCGAGTAAGTGGTTTGTGGTCATGTTAAGCGCCTTGATCATGTCTTTGCATGTATTTGGCTTTCTCCCCACTTTCCACTTCTTTCTTGCATTTGATTTGTTCATTTTAGGTGAAATTAGGGTTAGGATCCCGAGGATTCTCCTTAATTTCCCTCTTTCATGGCTCTATTTTCTAGGTAGGATTTAGAAATAGGTCCTCCTAGTCTTCATCATAGTAATCATAGGATTTTATGTCTATCCCTGGTATTCTATCCTGTTCTGATATCATTTCTAGGTTTCTGGGCATCCCCGGGACCTCCTAACCTGGTTCTGACTGAATCTGGGCTCAAGTTCAAATTCAAGGATGATCCTGACTAGGTCAGGATCGAGTTTGAACCTGACTAGGTCAGGTCCAACCTTGATTTTTCCCCCCTCATTCAAATTTCTAGAATCCTTGATTTTCGGGCATCAGACTTTCGGGATATTTATTTTCCTACCTCCGGGTTGGCCATTTCGGGTTTCGGGATGGTAAATCCTCCAAGGTGGCCCCTCTAGAGGATTGTGACCTAGTTCACTATAAAAGGAGGCCTTCCTCTCTCATTTTCACATCAAGTTTTCAGGCTCAAGCACTCTCAAGCAAGGTGATTGATCCAACATCCATTATTCATACCTCATCTCAAGTAATTGAAAGCTCTCAATCTCTCAAGTGCAAGCAAGTCTTCAAGCATTAAAGTGTTCAAGCATCCATCCATCAAGGAGATCCATTGTTAGCTATTGAAGGATTCAATCTCTTTGGAGCCCCTTTGATGATCCATCCTTCTACATTCATTCAAGCCTTCTCATATGAAAAGATCAAGTCAAGATTGGTGTAGAAAGATCAAATGCCCTTGATTGGAGACATCCTACATTCATTCTACATCCATTGAAGCATTCCTACTTGTGGATTTGAGGATTCAAATCCTCTACAAGGACTTCAACATAAGCGAGGTGATTTTTTTCAATTACTTTGTTTATACACAATATATTTCAATTCAATTTCAAGGTTAATTCCTAAATTGGGGTTTGACCAAGGCAAACCCCCCATACAACAAAAACCCCCATTTTCTTGTAGGTACAGGTGTAGAATTTTGGATCTGAGAGAAAATTTGGATACCCTTTTCAAAAAACTTCTGAGATCTGTGAACAGAATTAGAATCAGACTTCAAATAAAGAATGTAGTATTTGGTCACCTTTTATGAGGGTCAAACCTGACCTGAGCTCATCTTGGAAAAAGATTTCTGGGTTTTCTCTGTCTTGGCATTTCCAGTCTGAAACAAATTGTAGAATTGCCCAAAAGTATACACATACATCAGAATTTGACATTTTCTAGATCTTCCCTAATTTGAGGTTAGTATTTGTATTTCAATTATTCCATATTTCAAGCATAATTTCCTTTATAGGGAAATATTGGATTTACTCTCTCTCTCTCTCTCTCTCTCTCTCTCTTTCATATTCTTCATAAATTGATTCGATTATGTATTAACCTCTTGGTTGATCAAATTGGATCTCTTCTTTGGAAATTTGGGTTTGAGAATAGATCTCATATTTCCCCCCTTTCCATTTGAATAGAGTTGAATCCATTTTAACCCTATTCATTTTGGTGAATCCATTTTACCCTATTCATTTTGGTGAATCCATTTTACCTCTATTAATTTGTGAAGCCCTAAAATTTGAAAGAACGATGGCATCTTCATCCAAGACTACGAAATCCAAGACCAAAAGTGACAAGAAGGTCACATTGATCAAATCAACAACATATGATGAACCTAAATATAAGTTGCATCATGAGATCGCTTCAAAAATTGATCAAACAAGCGCATTTTCTAGTATATCGCCTAGGGTTTTACTGGTATAGGATATACGTGCTTATATCCACTATGAAATAAGTGAAATTGGAGACTTTGAACTACAATCAACTTACCAGGAGCTAAGTGAAAATGAAAAGCTAAGGAAGAGCACAAACACCTGGAATTCAAAGGATTGACAAATGCCCTATATTTCTTGAGGGAGTTCAAGTCTAAATAGATTAGGGATGTACTTAGCAGCATTCATGAAGGTAAAATATGGTTGGATGAACCAGCTAGATTATCTAAGGATATTATTCATGTGGTTACCGGTTACCCCACTGATGAAAAGGATAAGGCTATAAGGAATGCAACGAGGGTAGAAATCGAGAAGTTTACAGGAGCCGAATGGGATGGTAGAGGAATGAGAGTTAACACCATAATCGATCTAGAAACAAGGTTTGGAGCCTATGTCATTGGCTACAAGATTTTTCAATCTAGTAGGCCCAAAAATGTACCATGCAGAGTAGTAGATATAGCATATAAAATTGTCAAGAAAGGTCTATAGTTAGACCTCACCGAGCTACTGTTGAAACAACTAGAAGAGAACATGAGAACCATTCAGGTAGCAAAGACTAATACATGTAAGTTTGGTTCATTACTAGTCTATATATTTTTCTACTTGCATAACTACTTCCCATCTGTCAGTAATGTAGACTGGGATGTCGACTGACCAATTATCATACAAATAAATGAGTTTATCCAAAATCTAGGTTAGAATTTTGTAACTGTCATGCATGATTACTTTGGAAAGTTTAAGGACAAAATGCAGAAAAGAAGCAAGATTCTAGGTTAGTTAGTTGAGAAACAAAAGGAATATATATATTTTTTGGTGGACGCCGAAACCACTTTGATCAAGGAAGTTGAGCCAAGAATTGCTACCACCAATGGGATATGAATTGGATATTGATCGGGAACAATGAAAATGAGGAGGAAATCGAGTCAGATAAGGAGATTCAAGCTGCACCGATAAAGGCCACAAGGAAGAGGAAACAAGCAAAAACACCTACACAAGCGAGGAAAATATCCTACATGGCCGCTTCTCCACCCTTGAAGAAAGGAATAGAAAAATCACAAGGCCTACTCCCACAAAGAATTATCAGAAGAAGAAAAGAGGTGCACAAGTCACCACCGAGAAACCGAAGAAGAGGAGAAGACTGATAAGAGAAAAAGATGATCAAAGTAAGTTGAAAGTTGTTAATAAGAATCAGTTTGTTGATGAGCTAGCTAAAAACATAAGGGAGACGGGTAGTCTATCTCACCCTAAGATGAGTCGGTATGTACATATGTCAACCGAGGATCAAGAGAAAATTGAAGAGGCTATCATCCAGATGATGATTAAATTTAAGAGATTACCTATAGAGTTTGTAAGATATATCCCTAAGGAACTTCATGAAAAGGTATTGATAAGGTGGACATATGCCTTGCATACATAAAAGAAAATGAGAGAACATTATTTAATTTTGGCAATACATACTCTTACAGTTACTGAGATTGATGAGCTGATGAAACAATATGCCAATCGATTATTGATGAAAGGTAGAGCACTTAACATTTTGGCAGGAAAACTTGAAGAAGTTGATGAGAATAGAAAGATATTATGGAAATTTTTTTTGGAATGAAGGGCAGAAGAAGATAAACTTATATTGGTTATAATACCAGAGAAGAAAGTTAAAATAAAAGGGAAAGGAGTCCACTCGGATGACACTGACATAGCTACAAAAGAGCCAATTCATATATCTGACACTGAGATACCTGATGACACTTATGCCGAGGATTTCTATCTGGTTGGATATACTAAAAAGGACACACATGATGCTCCCGAGAAATTAGTAACATCTGGGATAGATGAAGTTTTGATAGAAGACATTACACATGGAGATCTTGATGATGGTGCTAAGGCTGATGAAGACATCACTATGGCTACAGATAATACCAAAGAAGATCAACCTACTGAGGAAGAAATAGTATACATACCAGGTAATTTGTTGATATTAGTACAAGAAATTGATATTGCTACACAAGGAAAACCTGAGGATCAAACACCCAAGCAATAAAAAGACAACCAAAGGACAAGGTGCATAAGAGAAAAGAGACACAAATGATCTTGAAAATAAAGAGGCAGAAAGAAAATAGAAAAAAATGTAGATACATCTACAATAGACACCAAGAAAGAAGCCCAAGGACATGAAACAGAGACAAAAGTCAAAGGGTAGGATAAGGAAGAGAGTGTGTCTACCGAGCAAGAAAAGTCAAATCCAGAGACCAAAGCTCTAGTACCATATGGGAAATCTCCCACACCAGAGAAGAAGAAAAAGAAAAAACATGGTAAGGGTCTAGTTACATTAGATGAAGTCATAGAAATTCCCACATGTGACCCAAGGACTTTAGACCGTGAAGCATTAAGAAGGTATGGAGAATTGTGCACAAGGAAGTCTGCATAGGAAAAACTAAGACAAGAAAGTAAACATAAACAAGTCTTAGAGGATGTTAGAGAAATTATGATGCAAGTAGTCCCTGATATCAATGTTGATGAGGCAACTCCCATCATTGATCAACTTGCTACTCTAATCGGCCACACAAATGCTCCAGATATAGATGCAAAGAAAAGAATTGAAGAAAGAGAAGAGGCCAAAATATAAATGAAGTTAGCATAATGAATCAACTAGGAAGTGGCCATAAATAAAGTAAAGCTATCTGAGGTAATAACTGAGCTTGATACTATTATTCAACACGTTATTACAATTTTTCACAAGTTATGCACTATAGACCACTTCACTACCGAGCTCTATTTGAGGTAATAACTGAGCTTGATACTATTATTCAACACATTATTACAATTTTGCATAAGTTATGCACTATAGACCACTTCACTATCAAGCTTAGTGAAAATATAAACAAGCTAGATTAAGATATCAATGTTAGTGCCAATAATATTTTAACCGAGCCAAATGCATTTTATGAGCATTATGTAAAAGTTCAAGAAATCCAGCAGTTAAGATTAGAATTGAGCAAAGAAGAAGATAAGATAAGAGATCAAGTAACCGAGCTACAGGCATAGTTACTTCCACACCTCAAGGTGATACAATGACATGTGACTAAGGTAAAATATTTAGTTTTTACCCCAGAGATATCTATATTAGATTTTTTTTTGATCTATGCATGCACAAGTCGGATTAGAGCACATTTCTCTTGAGAATCTTAAGGAGGAATGGGCAAACCTCTTGGCTAATTTGAAGAAAACCCATCCAAACATTTTTGACAAGTTGTGAGTACATTTTTGGCATTAATTTCAAAAAAGGGGGAAAATGTATGTGTGTGTGTATATATATATATATATATATATATATATATATATATATTCTTGTATGTACTTCACACCGAGAGCATGTACAAAGGGGGAGTTCACATAGATTCATATTTTTGGTTAAGTTCAAATTTTGAAGTCGGTACATATACATAATGTTTTTCATACTAATGCCAAAGGAGGAGAATGTTACTCCTAAAGAGAATTAATGGTTGTCATTAGTATCATTCAATAATATAGTCAGTAAAGGAGACAAGATAGGATAGTCGGTCAATATACAAAGCCTAGACACCGAGCATAACACACAAGGCAAATCACTAAGTTAACCGAACATAGCTTTGATCGAGCACTCTTACCGAGCCAGATGATCATTGAGTACCGAGAACAGTAGTCACCAAGCATTCATATGAACCGAGAACTAGTTAATTACCTAGCGATGAATGCAGTATACACCAAGTGAAACATGAAATGACATAGCAATTTGGAATGACACAAACTACAAGGAAAACAATTTACATTGATTAAGAAAATGGTTTACCAAGATCAAGACAAAATTTAATATGGATGTAATCATTAAATTGTTGATAATTCCTATGTAATGTTGATCTAGGTTATTCATTTCTACCGTTGATCTTAGGTTTTATAAGATAGAGTCTAAAACCAAATTAGGTCAAGATCAGTTTGATATAAATTTCTAAGGATGTCATTTTGACAAGTATCACACATGTAGTAGCCACCACAGTGGAAGACATATGAAGATCAAACAAGGTTATGATTGACAAGAAATGAAGGAACATTCAATTTATTAGAAATATAAGGCTACCGAGAAGTATTCATAGAGGAGATCAATCACATTAAGGTGATAACAGATAAGTACATTACAAATCTGAATCAGGAAAGATTAAGTTGCTATTGACAAATCAATACTATTGTTACTCTTTAGCCATTGTAGCAGATTTTAAATCTCTTAATAGAGTGAACTTAACAGTTCTATTGTAAATCTCTTTTAACCGAGTGCACACTTGATTGTGTTGCTAAAATCCTTTAACCAGGTAGATCTAGCTGATCTCATTATTACTCCTAACAAGGTAAGATTACCATAAGTGATCACAATATTTGTAGCCTTAACCAACAACTTTGTTACTGAAGTAGTGAAACTTTGTGGGTGTCATCCCCACCATAGTTTTTACCTTCTAACAAGGGTTTTTGCAATACCAAAATACTTGAGTTATGTGTATGAATTTTCATGAATGGTTTATTGATTAGATTACATACATTTATATTTCAGTTATGTTATGGATGTATGTTACATGCAATTGATATAGTCGGTTAGTGATATTCATGTATACACATATTCAATTTGAAAAGATTTTAAGGGTACTGAGTCATGCCTCCCCTCTCAGTATACATATTTTCATAATCCCAACATAGGTGTACTGGTTTCTCTTCTCCCTCTTTGTTTTCGAGGTTCAATTTTAAATATTTTGGCCACAAGAACCTTTTGTGTCCATAAAAAAACACCAAATGCATTAACAGAGAATAATGTATGAATCTTAAGCATTCATGAGTTCTGAGATTCATAAAACCCTCATGTAATCTCTCCATCAAATATGATGCATAATCAAAGGTCCTAGGTTCATACATTTGAATGTGTGAGGCTAACACCATTGATCCAATACTCATGAGGTTAGGTACTTCTAAACATCCTAAATGTCAAAATAATATACCCTCATGAGGGTAGATAGTGTCTCCACTTCTTCAATGCTTGAACTATAGCATAAAATTCCTGATCATAAACATAATATTTCCTCTTGGCATCATTTAACTTCTCATTGAAATAAGCAACAAGTTTACCTTCTTGGCTCATAACATCTCCTATTGCAGTACCACTAGCATCATAGTCTACTTGAAACACCTTATTAAACTCTAGAAGTGCTAAAATAGGTTGTTCTGTAACTTTCTGTTTCAATAGTTTAAAACTCTTATCTGCCCCAGTAGTCTAGTTAAACTCTTTTCTATCCTCTCTCATTGTTTCAATCAAGGGTCCACAAATACTACTAAAACACCTGATAAATTTTCTGTAAAAGCTAGCCAGACCATGAAAATATCTTACCTCAATAGCACTCCTTGGGGTAGGTCATTCAAGGATAGCCTACACTTTCTCTGGGTCCATTTTTAGACCTTCTGATGAAACTACAAATCCCAGATACACTAACTCCTTCACAAAACTGCACTTTTTCAAATTAATCAACAATTTCTCTTTCCTTAACTTCTCAAACACCATACGGATATGTATCATATGCTCCTCCAATGTCTTACTAAAGATCAAAATATCATCTAGGTAAACAATGACAAACTTACCCAGAAATTCTTTCAGAACTTCGTTCATGAGCCACATGAAAGTGCTCGGTGCATTGGTTAGCCCAAAAGGCATGACTAACCACTCATACATTCCTTCCTTTGTCTTGAAAGTAGTCTTCCATTCATCTCCTTCTCTAATTTGAATATGATGATATCCACTCTTCAGAGCTATCTTTGAAAAATACACAACTCCACTCAAACAATCCATAATATCATCCATCCAGGGCAATGGAAACCTATGCTTGATTGTGATCTTGTTTATAGCCCTAGAATCTGTACACATCCTCCATTCTCCATTCTTTTTCGGTGCTAATACTTCTGGAACATCACATGGACTCAGGCTCTCCCGAATCAACCCCTTCTGTAACAACTCATGTACTTGTTTGTTCAACTCTTCACTTTCTGCTAGTGTCATTCTATGTGCTGCCTTATTTGGAAAACTGGCTCCTAAAATCAAGTTCATCTGATGACTGATCTTCCTTACCGGTGGTAATCCATCAGGTACATTATCAAATACAATATCCTAAAACTCATTCAACAAATCTGCAACTTCTACAGGTACATCTTCTACTTCCTCTTTACCAACTTTTGGAATTAAAGAAAAACACACATGCTCATGCCTCATACCCTCTAGGAATTTTCTTCCATCAACAAAACTTATTCTTGCATTACCACATACCTTTTCTTCTGTGTCCTTCAATGGCTTTAGCTTATGTTGCACTCTACTCTTTGTCAGGGAATAGGTATTCACATGACCATCATGTACAACATGCCTGTCAAACTTCCATGGTCTACCCAACAACATGTGACATGCATCCATAGGTATGATATCACATAGTACCTCATCATTGTATCCACCAATCTTGAACTTTACTAGGCATTGTTCACTGACCATAACCTTGTGGTCATATTGCACCTAGGCGATTCGATATGGATGTGGGTGTTTCTATCTCTTGAGCTTCAACTTTGTGACCATCTCTTCTGACACCAAATTGTCAGTGCTTCCACTATTGATAATCACATCACAACACTTATCCTCACACTTGCACCTAGTGCGAAACAGGCTCCTCCTTTGCTTAGGTTCATTCTCACCACTCAGTAGGACTCTTCTATTAATTAGCGTTTCTCCTCTTTCAGCATCTTCAGAATGTGATGATTTGGCATCTTCATCTACATGTGCAACTCTATCCTGGCCTTTAGTTCTCCTATTTGCCCTTCATTGGCGTTGAGGATATTCATATGCCCTATGAGCTTCTTCTCCGCAGTGAAAACATGTTCCATGAAAGCCTCCTCTTCCTGATCCTTGTCCTCTTCCTCTTCCCCTCTGATCTCTATTATTTTGATCATGGAAATGATTGAAATTGTTTCCTCTCTGATTTTGACTACTACTAGCCTCATCGTTCTTTTTCGGATCTTCATTTTGGCCTCCATATGATAGTCCACCAGATCTTCCACCATGACCTCTTCCGTTTTGTCTACTCTCAAATTTCTTGTTCAATTTTTCCTCTGCTTTTAGGGAAAACTGGTATGCCTCTTCAATACTGTTCTTTCGAAACAAATTCAACTCCTCTTGAATGCTTGGCCTCAACCTATTAAGGTAGCGAGAAAATTTCTCCTTATCAACTTCCACATGGCCTCTTCTGATGAGAATTTGATAGAACTCCTTCGTATATTCCTGAAAGGATCTTCCTGCTTACTTCAAACCTCACATTTTCTTTAGTAGATCAAGCTCATAATCAACATGAATGAACTCTAGCTTCAATTTATCCACCATTCCATCCCATCTTGTGATTTTATCCTTTCCTCTTCTATTTCACTCCAATTGAATCTCTTGCCACCAGATCTTCGCATGACCCTTCAGTCTGGCTTTCGCAAAATTGACTCGATCAGGATCCTCGATATCTTCATACTTAAAATATTCTTTTAATTCATTGATCCAGTCGATCAACTCCTTTGGGTTAAGATTTCCTAAAAATGCAGGAACCTCAATCTTAGGTCTTTTCCCGATCTTGGAAATGGCCCAAAAAAGTCTTTCTTCCTCCCAGTTCAAAATTTTTCCTTCTCCTTCTTGATCATAATTTCCTTCTTCGGCTTCATCCTCGCTTTCGTCTCTGACTATAAGATTCATTCCTATGCGAATCTCTTCTTGCAATGCTCTCACTTGTCTCTGGAGCACTCTAACCTTAGGTGTCACACCACTAGCTCTTCCTCCATGTTCCCTTCGTGGAGGCATTTTTGCATTTTATCGCTGAATCCCTATACCACGGTTGTGGTGCAAACTGCCTCATAGTTGGCGATCTATTTACACACTTAGGAACTCCTGCTTCAATACCACTTGATGAAGGGTGCTCCCCTTAATACCATAAACACATAATAGAAATAGAGAAACAACAATAATTTGCAAGAATTGAAAATGGGATTCTTATCTCCACAAATGTGGAATTACAAATTTCAGAATTACAAAATGCAAAGCCACATGGGCATTTTCCCTTACAATATTCTATAGGACAAAGCCTCAAATTATTACCCAGATCTACTTAGAACTGCCCCAGACAACACTGGAGGCCTTCTTTATATAGGCAATTTCCATCGCCCGAGAAGGTTCCAAAAATTTAGCCCTTAAGGCCGACTTCCCTAAGAATTATTTTATTTTCATTTTATTTTACATATGGTTGGCTCTAAATAATTACAAAATATGTTTTTAGGTACCCCAACTTTTGGAGGCCATAAATTTCTAACTGTAGCTCTGTTTTTCTATTATAACCACTTTTCAAAAATGACAGGACCTGATCTACAATGCCTAATTTGCACAAGCTCCATTCAACCAGGGGTCGATCGAGATCCAGAGCCTCTAAGGCCTTAAAAATTGAGCTCAAATATTTCGTACCCAAAAACCTCAATAACTTTACTGATACAGATGATATGACAATGAAACTCAACTGGTAGGCTAATATGACTAAGATGAACCTCCACTTGTGAAATCAGAACATTCTGAGATCGTATGACCAACTTACTAAAAATAGTAAGTTTCCAAAAATAGTAGCTCTGCACAAGATAACCCTTATTGAAAAGAAACCAAAAATATTTTTGGGTGATGCAAGATTGCTCTTACACCTAGGATGCTCCTGCATCATATTTGAAGGCTGACTTGTTTTGGTAGCCTCTTGTATATAATGTAGTTTTTGGTTGTAGTTTTAGGACAACAGTTTGAGATCAGTTTTGGGAGTTAGAAGTTGGAAGGTAGTTTCTGAATCCTCGCATGTTGGAGGATTGTTGTAATTAAATTTGATGTATCTGGCCCTAACTAGAAAGGCCTTATAGCCCGACATGTATGAATCAATTGATGAAATATAAGGATCTATTATGCATTCTCTCTCTCACTTGTTGTGTAATTGCTTCCGTGTGTGATCTCTGCAAGGAGGATTTGGATTAGGGTGTGCCTTTGGCCCCTCTTCCAGCCCTGCCTTGCGTCATAGTAAATATTCGTGTAAGACTTCTAACGAACACCATAAGAAAATTGACAAGGTTTCCATACCTACAATGACACAAACATCATAGGTATGGAAACATAGTCGTCATCGTTCTCCTTGGAATTATGATGAACAACAAAAGAGAACCGATGAGACGATAGTTAGACTTCTGACTAGCCTTCATCGAAAAAATTCCCTATGTTACAAATATATTTTTCACATGATTTTGTCATAAATACGACATGTACTCCATCATCGGAAGTTCCAACAAAAAATTGCGACGAGGATTCTCCTTGATGTTTGTCAGAGTTTCAATGTATTGTTGTCTGAATTCCATGGAAGAGTTGTTAGAAATATGACCCAAATGTACTAGTGTTAGAGGCTAAAACTTTAGGTCAATGAACCTAATGGTTGAATTAAGCATGAGTTTGAATATAGAAACATTGTATATTTAGTAAAGCCATGTAACAAGCATTGTATATCTAGCATTGAAACTTTGCAACCAAAGTTCCACATAAGGTCAAATCATAGGATGGAAAAATACAAATGTTTCATTTGTCAATACGAATGGATCCAACTTCTTTTAACCCAAGAAAAATAACTAGGTTCTTTCTTAAGAATGGTATAAACAAGAGAAAATGTCTATGTTAGTATTGTAATAGAAAATGACCTAGAGGTCACAAGTGTGTTAATAGTGAGAAAAGATTCACAATGAAGAAGTGAATTCAATAAAAAAACTAAATATGGAACTTTAGCATGACAATTAAGAGGAGGAAAAATCATTAATATCTCCATACATGCTTGAATGTACATAAAAAACATCTAAAGTGATTGGTTATATAATAGATTGAAAGGTGATGGTGTTGGTCAATACATGTAGTACACAATTTTATTGGTTGAAGATTGCCTAATTTGAATTAATTATTTTGTGTATTTATTCCATTTTTTAAGTTACAGTAGTGGATAGAAAGAAATTGTCTTGTGGTGGTAAATGCTATCATATAAACTTTCAATAAGAGATTATTTGTTACATTCATAAATATTTGCTATTATATTTGTGGGAGCACACATAGTTTTATAGTGCAATGACTTAAAGAATTGAGAATACTACCTTTAATTTCAAGATTTACTACAAATGGACAAAAATATAAATTTATAACATTGCAATCATTACCAAGCCAAATTATTTTCTCCATAGGATGAAGAAATAAATTACATAAGAAAGGTTCTTATGACATATTGGCACAACTACATTTTATAGATGTAGAAGACATGAAAACTTAAGTACCCATGAAAGCTTCAAAAGATCATTCAATACCATCAATATGGTTTTAAATAACCCAATAGTTTACCTTCAATCAAAGACCATGGTCACTCCACTGAATTAATATGGTAAATTATATCTGTATGGTGAAAATGTGACCACACTTCTATGAATCCTTAAATGCAAGAAAACTCAACAATGAGCCCTCACAAATCGATCCATAGCTCTCTATGCATGGAGTTGCAAAATTTGTAAAATTGCTCTCAGCTAGAGCTATAAACTCATGACCTTGCTAGTCAACCACACAATGAGAGATTCCAAATCAAAGACAAGGGCAACAATGCCAATATCTCCAATGAAATCCAAATGAATGCAATGCAATGCAAAATTAATCTAAGATGAGCATGCAAGTATGCAAATTAGGCTATGAAAATGGAAATGAAAGAGTTACAAACCCTCTAATTAGACTATGTGAGATTAATCTAAAACATGAAAGGAAATGATACCACGATTATTCAACTATGATGCAAGCTAGGATGTGATGTAGATGCAAGATGAATGTCAATGATGCTCCAAATCTTCAAAAATTGATGCAAGAATGTCTCCAAAAGCTTCAAGATGACTTAGAAAACCTGTAGCATAACAATAGCATAAAATTCAAGTGTATGCAAAATGAAGAAGAGAGCTCTTCTTTTATAGAGAATGAGAAATCAATGGACGATCGAGATTAAGAGGCAAAAGACTTAATCAACGATGGAGAAAAATAGAAGCTTGATCCTTGTGCACAAATATCCTCCAATAAGAAAATTAGAAGCATTTACTTTATGTTGAGCATTTACTTTATGTCCATGTGAGACAAAAAGTACTTTTCTTTTATTTTTTATTTTATTTTTCTTTATAAATAAGAATTAAATGCTTTATTTGTGCAACATAGGATAAGAAGAAAAGTGAGAATTTTTTATTTAAATAAAAGGGGAGGAAATTCCTTTTAATTAAATAAAGGCTTAGGATAAAGTGATTTTATTATTTAATTAAAAGAGATTTTTAATTAATTAAAAGGGAGCATATTCTCTTAATTAAATAAGATTTTTATTTTTTTTCTCTTTTAAATTAAATAAGGCTCAAACCTTAGAAAATATTGAATTGATTATGATTTGATCAAGGAAATTGATATAATTGATATTGTTGATTTTTGAAAATATTGATTCAGGGATTTGATAAATTGCTGAATGGGGGCCCAAAGTCTAGGCGACCATTTTAGGGTGCATACAATATCTCCTATCATTAGACCTTAAGGGTAGACATAAAATTAGTGGTCAAGGAAATGTTGGATTCATGTATTTTTCATCCTAGAAAAAGTGTCTATTCATCTCTAGTTGTCATGGTTAAAAAGAATGATGAGTCATGGAGAATGTATTCATATAATCAAATTTTTAACAAACTCACATCTAAAGATAAGAACTTCCTATTCTTGATATTAATGAATTAAATAGTACAATTTTCTTTTATTAAGTTAGATTCAATTTCAAGTTATTATTTGTATCATCATAAAATGGAAGCACTTCCATGTTAAGAGTGTTTAGCCCTCAGAGTAAGTAGTTTGGGACCATGTCAAGCACCTTGATCGGGTTTTTGCTCGGATCTAGCTTTCTCCCCCCATTTTGCTTCTCTCTATCCCTATTTTCAGTATATTTATGCATTTCCTAGCATTCTGGATTGAGGTCCTGGGTTTTTTGACCTCAAGGTCAAAGATGACCTTGAGGGTCAATGACAACCTAGACCCTAACCTAGGTCAGGGATGACCTCGACCTTGACCTAGGGCGGGGTCTACCTCGTCTTTGACCCAGGGTTCAAATTTCAGGATCCCATGATTTCCGGATGTTGGGTTTTGGAAATATTTGTTATCCCGCTTCTGGGTCGGCCATTTTGGGTTTCGAAATGGTAAATCTTTAAATTGCATTTAATATGGGTCCATTTCTAGGGGTTAAGGTTAATTGGGATTTAATTTCCCAATGTCGGCCTTCTCTAGAGGATTGTGCCCTAGATCACTATAAAAGGAAGCCTTCCTCATTTTCACATCCACTTTTCATGAAAAAGACACCAAGCAATTTCATGATCAAGAGCTCTCAAGGAGATATTCACATTCAAGCAAGCATTCATTCAAGCAATCATCCATTCAAGTTCCTCATTGAAGATCAAGGATTCAAGCATTCATGCCATTGAAGAGATTTGGTCCCTTCCATGGATTGCCAAGATCTGGCAAAATGTCAGTTCTCACCAGAAGGGATAGAATAAAGCATAAGTCAATCTTCCTGCAAAGAATGCTAGTAGAGTATTTCTAGCAGTTAGCAAGGAATGTTAAAGGCTTACGCATCAACATACTTTTGGCCATTAAAGGATGAGGTTATAATTATTTACCCAATAGTCTCATAAGGGTTGGACGTCAACTCCCACCTAGGTAGTATTAATTTCAGTTTGAATCTGATGACACAATACCATTAATATTGGACATTATCGTTGATAGTCAAATACACTGCCAAACATAAAAAAAAAACTTGAAATTCATAACCAACAGCTCTTTGACATCTAGCAGGATATTTTTCCCAGTTGTAGATTCATTAAAATTCTGTAAATGAGTATATTCATTTATTTCCTCATATACATTGATGTTTGTCCTATTTTAGTGCTCCCTTCTAATTTTTAAACATTGCTAATCTTTGTAGCCTTCACGACCAAAGAATATGCTTAGATGCCTTTAATATCCACCTTGAGTTTTAAACTTGGAACCTCTACAATCTAAAATTCCCAAATAATTTTTTATCGATTTCTAAAAACATGTATCAACTCTATCAATGTCCTTATAGTACAATAAAAAATCTTACTCTTAATGTTACCAATTCCAATAATCTTAAAAGAAATATTGGTTCTCTTGAAACAATATTTTTATGAATAGTTTGGTAAGAAGAAAATCAAATCCTACCTCAAAACATGTGATGTGAAGTAACATAATCTAATAAACACTCTTTGTGATATTACGACCTATTACAAATAACTAAATATTCATTAAACATACCTAAACTAGTCTTAGATAGATTATCTTCCTTTGTGATTTTTTTTTTTTCAATTGCCCTAATTTGTTATAGTATTAGTTTTTTTCCTTGTATTTTCTTTTTTATGATTTAGATCTAAATTTATCTCTTCAATCCTCCCCTTTTTCTATGGGCCAACCCCTAGTCACCATTACTTTTGGTGTGGAGATTTCTATACTAGATTTCCTCCGCAACTCCTCAAACAATAAGGATTTCACATTGAGTATGCATATTGTACTAAAGCTAATAGAAATAACTAAATAGTTCTAAGATTCAAGTAATGAACACCAATAATGGGACTAAAGTATCTTTATCTTTAATTTTCAAAGTGAAAAAATTAAATGATCATTGATTTCAATACCTTACTTTATTCGTAAAGGATAAGTGTACCAAGATGGGAGACCAAAAGGTGGTCTTGAGATGTCACTTTTTTTCCAAATTTAGGAAGTTTTGATCTTACACTCAAAATTTGAAGATACAAAGAGAACAAGACTTGAAGTGCGCCAAATCTACTTTCTAAACTTTTTTTTTAAAATGGTGGAGATTAAGGGGTTAAAAAAAGGGGGCACACAAAGAGGTCTTATTTTTATCAAAAAACATAACATGGTGTTTGGTATGCCCAATCTAAAATGTTAACTTCTATTTAGTATTTAAAAAATTAACTAATACCATATAGTTTATGTCATATTTTTCTACTAGTTTTAAATAAATATGTGATTTTTTTTACTAATTTTTGAAGTGGACATATCCTAAAAATTAGAAAATAGAGCATGGTCCCCCTATTTTTTTAAAAACTATTACAATATTTAAATGTTTAATATTGTAGAATGGAGTTTAGTTTCTAAATATGTAATTTGTTTCAAAATTAGACAATCATGTGACCTGAAGACACATCCTCATATAATACATAAGGGAGGAAGATTTACACTCCAATAGAAAATGAAGAATAAACGACATCCAATAATGTTTAAAGTAAACACCTATATAGAAAGTTATACTACATCTTCCAGGTTCTACTCAAGCTATACTAGGACTAGATGCTAGAGATTCAATTAGGGAGTGTCATCAAAGAGCACAAATGAATTAATACTATGTAGAAATGATTACTGTCTCATACAAACGAGGATGCTCGATCATGTAAGTCCCATGCTCCTATAGTGGACATGTCTTCACAAGTCATCATTAGCCCTTACATTTTCCCAAGGCATGTGCAAGGAGAAACAATTATATTGGTTAATTGATTACCCATGCTTCATTAGATTTCACTTGATTAATCAAATCCCACATGTGATTGCATCTCTTTTGTCACTTTGGGTTGGGGACAAGTTGGGACCCACTCACATAACCCTCTCTAGTACCTAAGTCCTAAACTCATCATGTTTTTGAATGAACATGAAATATAAACACAAACAAGTCATATTTCATTTTTCACAAGTTTTGACATAACAATCCATTTTCTCAATTCCTGACAATCTCATGCAACAAAGTCCAAATAGATTCAATTTTTCTTTTTACAAGTATACCAATACTTCCATATAATTATTTATCACAAATTACCACAATGCCACATTTTTCCCATTTTCACAATCTTATAAAAATCAACAAATTTCCAATTCTATGAAAATAGCTTCGAATTTTGAATCAAAATTTAAAATTCATGAAATCAAAATTTGAATAATACTTTTTGCAATAGAAGCTTCCAAAATCTCACTTTTATTGTAAAACATGCATGCTAGATGTTGGTACCCATATAGATTCCAGTATTTAAACTTTCGGTGTAGGGTCTCGAATCTCTTTGAACTAAGTTCAAAGAGGTTCAAAGTGGTTCAGTTTGCATAAGGAGAATCACAGGTTTAGAGTTCAATTCAAAGACATGACTATGGGTGCATTTCAGTGGTTCAACAAGGAAGTTCAAAGGCTCCAAATTCAAATATCAAAAGAAAGGGTCAATGTCAAAGATTTGATACATCCAATTAGCCCCATTTGGATATAATGATCATGATCGGGCATATTCAGTGATTAGCAGCATAGGCAGATGGTTTGATCAAAGACACACCGTCAACAGGGTATGTTACTTTTTCATATAGAGATTCAATTTATGGCTTGGCTCAGTGCCAGAGAGACATGAGCGCCGATGAATGTAGCCACCATGTTTTGCTTGATGGACAAACCTGCTCCAAACTTGTCGAGGAAATTCTGCAGTCAATATTTTAAGTGGGTGTTCAGTGAGAGATCGTGGTGTGGGTTTGCATAATAAGTTAAGCCTCTTGAAGAAGTCTTTACATCATTTTGAAGGTGAACTCATTCCCATATTCAAAACCTTACAAATCGGTGATATGGCATGGGACTCAAATAATGTATGGGTTTTATTTTATTGCTGGAATCAGTTGATATCGAGGATCAGGAACAAGCTCACTATCATTTTTAAAAGCCATGACACGACATCCAGACTACACCCGTATCCAATCTTCCAAGTGCCACGATATGTTGAAAAGGTCTATTGCTGGTATGTGGATGCTTGTACCCCATTTCAAGGTGCAGTTTTATAGCTTCATCAAAGTGTTCCAAAATCATTTCACAGTATCATGAAGACACAAGAGCAATCATTACTGTGAGCTTGAATTTTGAAGGAACCCACATACATTTGCATAAATACATATTCTTATATGTTCGATTAAATTAAAGATGATTATGGGTAGTGACAAAATCTCTCTGTTCTGATCACAACCGAATCTATTCACAATGGAAAAACTAGATATGTTGATGTTCAAGCTCCTCCCATTCATTAAGCAGTTTGATCACTTTAATATGCCAGGGATAGTATAATACCTCCACTTTCCAAAAGGGAGATTATCTAGATACTACGTGCCATTTAATGCATATTGATACTTGCCTCATGATAAAGTCCAGGCGGCGGCAGTGCATGTGAGGTATTGTCTTCAGATTTCTGATGCCGACTCTAGAAAAGTGACTTCGCAAAGGTTGTCTAGAATGGAGCATTTGATGAATCGATGGCCTGAGCTTGTCAGTATTGCGCTCTTAAGACAGAATCCTCACAATGTGCATGAGTGGCATAAGAGAGAAAAGCTTTTTAAGGGAAATCCTACGAGGCAAATCTTAACTTTTATAGAAGCTGTGAAAATGGTGAATCTAATGAAAGTTGTTGGAAAACCACATACATTGTGGGTTTCCTTTGCACACTTATATGAAAATCACAAGGATGTTGGAAATGAAAGGATAATTACAAAACAGTGGATGATTTAGCTAGTGTTTGGTGTGAGTGGGCAGAAATGGATTTGAAGCACAAGAACTTTAAAGGTGCACTTGAACTTATGCGCATGGCAACAACAAAACCTTCTATAGAAGTCAAGCACAGAGTTTCTTTGCAATGAACCACTACAGATGAGGCTTTGGACATTCTTTGTGGACTTGGAGGAGAGTCTAGGAACATTAGAGTCAGCTCGTGCAGTATATGAATGGATACTTGATTTAAAAACTGCAACTCCACAAATTATTATAAATTATGCACATTTACTAGAGGAGAATAAATATTTTGAAGATGCATTCAAAGTATATGAAAGAGATGTGTTTATTTGGGAGTTAGCATTATGATGTAATATTATACTAAAAGAATTATAGACAACATTGCTTGAAAGAAAGTGGTTTGTAAGGGAATTGGTTAGAATATAACCATCAAAAAGAGGACCTTGCCAAGAAACGGTTATGCTAATAATCGAAAGCTTATGGAAGGATAGATATAAAATATGTCGAAGCAAGTATGAGAGGGGGGTTCCAAATTCCGCTTACCCTAGAGACTTTGAGCTACAGGAGGGTGTTAGTTTTTTTTGTTTTGTAGTGGTAGGGAGGGGCATGTTTTTCTTTTGATGATTTGTGAATGTAGAAACAGAGGATCTTAGTATCTTTTTGTAGATTCAGAGGAAGAAAGTTTCTGTGTATTAGATCTTTGAATCCAGACACTGGATTTCTTACTGATATTAATTCGTGAATTAATTCAATTCTCTTTGAAATTTATTCTGTTTCACTTGATCATTAATGTGTTTATCATTTGGACTTTGATCCAAAGTTATTCATGTATTTGGAAGAATTGATGCTTCTTTTTATTTCTGTGTTCTTTGTAATGTTAGCGTCGGATAAATGGTCTTTGTACCATTATTTTTCTATTTTATTTGTTTAGTTTCTTCGCATCTATGTCATGTTTACGAGTAGATGCTTGTTTGCCTTTCTTTGCTTTCAGGTTAAAAGCAATACAGTTTGTAGTTTAAACGAATTCATTGCAAATCTTGTGCGGGGAGCTGTACCTGAAATAATTCAGAGGGCGCTTACGTTGTCTAATCCTGAAGTGACCAAACTGTTATTGCGGATTATGTCTTCTTGTTTGGGTGTTTAGGGTCATTTCGTAATTGTTTTCTTTGAAGATAAATCTGTTCACCAACACTAGAATAATTAGGACATTATGCATTATATTTAATTAATTGGGCCCTTTTATACTTTTTTCACTAAAGCTAAACATGGGCACTTTTTCCTTTTATTAAATTAGGCTAATATTATCTTAATTTATCTCATTCATTATGATTTTGACACTAGCACTAGCTAATTCAATCATGATCTGGAGTTTGCATCTAGGATTTTATTCATCCTTTCATAAGGATTCATTCATTCATTTGTAAAATTACTTTAGTGCAATTAAAAATAAATTAATTCTCAGGTTATTGAACATATTGTTCTTCTTGATTTCCTTTTTTTAATGGGTGATGTGCTTGCAGATGATTCTTGGCTTGTGAGGCCAGGTTCATCAACTTGTAAATGGTATTACAGAAGATTTACTAAGTTCCTCCCTAATATTCTAGAGAGATCTAACCTTTTGAGAATTTTCTATGTACTTTGGGCTCAAATAGAGGTTGTTATCACATTTGCAACGTCCCAAAACCTATCGAAAATAACTATCATTTTTTCAAGATCTGAGCAGTTTTGGGAGTACAACGACAAAAATAATTGGGAATAATGGCTTTTAATTTTAAGATTTACTACAAATGGACAAAAATATAAATTTATAGGGTTGCAATCACACTACCTAGCCAAATTATTTTCAACCATGGGATGGAGAAATTACTAAGGGTTCCTATGGCTTATTGGCACGACTACATTTTGAAGATGTACAAGACATAACAACTCAAGATTCCCCAAAGCATCAAAGGAGCATTCAATGTCATCAACATACTTTTAAAGAGCCCAATGGTCTACCTTCTTTCAAATACTACACGATCACACTATTGAATTAATATTTGGAAAGTATTTCTCCTAACATTTGACCTTAGAAGTTAGAAATAAAAGAATTGGTCAAGGAAATGTTGGATTCAAGCATTTTTTATCCTTGAAAAAATGTCTATTCATCTCTATTGGTTATGTTTAAAAGAATAACGAGTCATGGAGAATGTGCTAAAATCATAGAGAGTTCAATAAGCTCCCTTGTAAAGATAAGTTTCTTGTTCTTGTTATTAATGAATTATTAAATTAATTAAAGAGTAAAGATTTCTTTTATATGTTGGATTTGAATTCAAGTTATTATTATTAGATTTAATCAAAGGAGGATTTGCATTGATGTACACATTTATAATACATTGGCTTATTATAATTTTATAGTTACACTATTTGATCTCACTGATGCTGATGTAAGAAAAAGCCTCATGAATTAATTGAACTGTTCATTTCTTCAACAATTTGTGTTGGCATTGTTTGATGCATCATCATTGATAGTAAAACATGGGAGGATTAACAATTCATACAAAAATATGCAGGTTTGTCAAGCATTGATGACAACTTTTTTGAAGGGGATCAACATGTTACTCTACCTTTTTATCTTCCTTAAGTGCAACAACATGCTAAACACTTGTGTGTTTAACCTAACACTTGTCTGTTTAACCTTATTTTTTCATTTCTTAATTTTAGTTATTCTTTAAGCTGACTTGATTAGGATAAATCAATGCACCCAAATAGTTATTCCTTTAAATAAGGAAGAGAGCCTTTCCCAAACCAGCATAAGTTTTAATGTTAAATTCCTTTCTAGATATTTTGGTTTTTGAAGGTCATCCTTTGGAAATGCTCTAATTATGTTTTTCACCTTTATTCTGATCAATAAATATTAGAAACAAACATATGTGAAAGAAAAAAGGATAGAGGTTCTGAATTGTAGGGAAAATGGTTTCTCTGTCTTAAAGGCCAATATAGGATTGCAAAATTTTCATCATAGAAATTTTAAGGAGATCACAAAGATCTTAAAGATAAAAGATTTTGATATGAATTAATTTAATCACAAACTTTTATTATTTAGTTTAAAAATGTATAAACATTTAATATACAAGCTATGTCAAATTTGAAATATTAAAAAGTACTGATGTAGCTCCTGCTCCTGCTGCTATTCCATCTAGCTATGATTCGAACACTACTGATGTTGGATATTCTGCACTTGGTTCTATCAGTCATGTTTTCATGGCTACTTCTTCTCCTTGTCATTTCTGCCTGGTCATGTGGATGCAAATGGGGTGCTTGGTTGCCTATCCTTTGTGGCCATGGCTTACATTGCTAGTTGCCTTGTTTGTAGTCACCCCTTGTGGTTTGTGGACAAGACGTGCTGGACAATGAATCTTATTATGTCCCTCAAAGTTTGTTTTGTAGGATTAATTATTTCTGGTGTTCTCTAGATATGCATAAGTGGATTTTAAACGCTCAGAGGGCTTTGGTTGCTAGTGCAATCTAGTGTAATGACTGAACTTTCAACACAAGGCCACATTAGAGAATTTCATATAAAGACAAGAAGTCGATCAACCAGTCAAAGGTCGAATGCATAAGTCGACTGGATACAAATATATTGCTGATAATAAATGAATAAAAGTACTATTACAACCATTACTGTCGAAAAGATAAATCATACCTTTGTCCAAACAATAACACATAAAGTCGACCATCTGTCGAATCACATCAGTAAATGATAAGAATTAGATCCAAAATATGTACTTCCATATTAACGACATAAGTAAATAACAAAATTTACCAAATACCACAATGTCGATTACAAAATGGAAAGTCTTTCTTGTAAGAAACTTCAGAAACCTGTTACAAAAGGTCAGCAAGGGCGAGAATATTGTGGGAGTGCATTTCCACCCTACCACAAGGCATTAACGCTTCCCCAGAATCTTTCCTGAGATGAAAGATACCCAGTCGAGCTAGAAATAATCTAATAAAGTAAAACTAAGGAATAATGGAATATGTGTTACTTGATACATCCACAATCAAGTTCCAATATAACATGTCATGGTCTTCCAAAAAACTAACCTTGTAAATCTTATTCCATTTCATATATATGGAAAAGATTCTGTAAAGATTCTCATTTAGTGCATGGTACATCATGTTTCATGGTTGCATTCAACATACATAAAGGAACATAACAACATCCTTTTCCTAACTATCAAAAATATGTCAAACTCATACATTTCCGCCATTATCTCTTTTATGTTCAAATGATAATTATAACTTGAAGTGATCATAGTACATGGAGAAAACCATATGCATCATTCCGATATATATTAAAACTAGAAACATCAATTCTTTCTTGAGCAACATGTTGAAAAAATATTTTATTTTGTATCCAACCAATATAGAAGAACATATACATAGTTCCAACTTAAACACAAGGCTAATGTACATTCCATCCTCTTGGTTCTCAATATGTAATATAATTGAATAAAAAAAAATATTAGTTTCTCTTATAGGATCTTTTATTTGTTTAAGCACAGAGAATCACAAATAAACATTCTTGCATACTTTAGCACATGCAAACACCATTCCCTTATTATTTCATTTGGTATTCCAAGTAATCATAATCTTCAACAGTATGTACTTTGTACCGAATTAAATATTGCCTTATATTCATAGAATCATTCAGTCATACTTAGTATTTATCTACACATAAGCACTCAATGAAAAGATAATGAAAATAAGCCTACACATAGGCATAGTCCTTCCTTGATATATTAACCATAGTCAAACTTGTAAAAGATAGGTTTCAAAAAGCATAACTAACTTGGCCTAAAATCATAGGTATTCATTTCTGATTTCACCTTTCAATAATGGATCAATCACAAAGCAACATAAAATCCATGTTTAACCTCTCCTAACAGGATTCTTATTGAAATAGTCATAAATACTCAACCTCAGAAAAACATACGATAAAGTAAAACCACATTTCATATTTTATATAATCATTCCATTTGTAAAGGAAATTCATCAAGTTTCCTGTCGCAGCAAAAACACCAAGTTTGTTCCTAAGTTTTATCTTTATCCATAAGTTAAATTTGAAAGTTGTCAAAGACTTTTGTTTCTGTTTACTATCTTCTCTGTTCAGATAATATCCAATTTCTTAAATATTATTATTGATTACATATTCTCATAATAAAATAATAACCATCTTCATATTTCTAATCATTCAACAATTCACTGAATTCATTTGCTTTGATATGTTGAAATATGGTTTAAAATTGAGTGTAAGTTTGTAATGAGAATATTTATGTTTAAATCCGGTTTTTACTTTTAAAATCATTCTAAGTTCAGAAAAGAAAAGAGTTTTACTAAAATTTTCAATCATTTCTTGAACTTAGTTAATTTGTTTTCCTTCCAATAAATTTGCAAAAGAATTTCATCAATAAGAATAATTCAGAATTTTAAGACTACTCATAGTTTCCAATCTAATATTTATTTTCAAGAATTATACACAAACTCTTCTTTCTCTATACGTTTATATAAATCCAGAGATCATAATAAGAAAAATAGATATGCAAAATAAATACTATATATCTTTCACAATCAATGTAAACCGAAAATAAAATTTCAACTCACTAAGAAAAACATGAATTCAACAATAAAAGAACTTGGTTTTCATTAGTAGAAATCTGGAGTTGAAATACTTCTTATTCTCCTCTTTTGGGTCGAATTTCTTCCTCCTTCCTTCCTTCTAGTGTGTGTCATTCTTTCTTTCTTTTAAAAATAATCTCCTCCTGCCCCTTCTAATAAAACTCTCCTCAAAATAAAACTCTCTTCTTAAAATTAAACTCCAACTTCTTCCATAAATTTAACTCTTTGTCTTTTTCATGAATGAAACTCCCTCCAAATAAAACTCTCTTCCAAAATAAAACTCTCTCCTTCTCTCCTCTTTTTATTCTCTCTGTGCACTGATATTTTCTATATTTTAATCATAAATATCCTCATTTATTACATCTCTTTTCCTCTTGTATAAATATCTTTCAAGCTTTATTGTGATGTCATTTATGCTGGTGGAAGATGTCAGGGAGGTAGCTAAAGTTTTTAAAACAAAAAATTAAATCTCCCCCCCTTCATAAATACATTTGCCACTTCCTTGACTGTAAAGCACGTTTTTGAGGACTGACAGTGAGTCAAGGTAAATGAATTTATTACCCTCCCCAAATTACGTGCACACTCCCAAAAATTTGCATACATTGTGGATGTATCTTTAATATTTTATGTGGGCCATTGGGTCGTGACATCCTTCCCCTCTTAAGAATGCATCGTCTCGATGCATAATTCAAAATTGGCAATTAGATGCAAAGATAATTTAAGAATTTTACAATTGACATGATGCTAAATCATCTCCCATTATTTAAATATTAAGGTAATGCATGTTTACACTTTTACATTCTAACAGAAAATTAAAAAAAAAATTCAATTTCATTTGCTTACTAGAATGTTACTTTCAACTGCATGTTATCTAACTTTTGATAACAACAACAACAGATAATACACATATGGAGAATCATCAACTATACTTATTACAAGAAATTACATCTAGTATGCTTTAATCCTAAATGAATTCTTAGTTTCATTTGAAAAACAATATAGACACACACATATATTCCTCAAATAAATCATTCATAACAAGCCTCATAGGAAAATTCTAGTGAGTGTGTGAATTCCATTACTATCCTTCAGTTTTACAAGATTAGAGTTACCTCTCTCTGACAATATTCCCCCTCTAATAATAATATGTCGTTCCATCTATGATCCATACGAACAACATCAAAGCATTAGTACTTATTTTCATCACAATCAAGTTATATCATTCCTTCATCCTAATGCTTTTAGTCATAAATCTACATAATACCTTCAATATACAAAACAACACACACATACCTGTGCTTCTTACCATACCTTGGTATCATTTTGACGTAATTAATGGATTGGGGACTTCGTATCAAATTCTTGTCGTACTTATACATGTAGACACTTACAATATTTTCATTTAGTCAAATTACAATTCATCATGGAAGATAATTTCCAATAGTAAATATCCCAGAATAAAGATAATCATTGGAATACTACAAATGTTCAATAAATAAGTTCTAAACCTGAACTTGATCATAAGTAAATAAATCTTTCATATGTACCATCTAACATGTGGTACTTACTAGGTGAGATGGTTATTTGTCCATTTTTCAAAACACCTGAAAAGCTTAGAGGATCCATTTTTTTCTATTTATGTGACCTAGGCCCTCATGCCCATCTTGTCACAATAGTAATTCAAAAGAAATTTTTTAACTCATTTCATCATAGCATTTATATTTCATCTTTCAACAAATATAATTCCTAGAAGTCTTACATCTTATCAAGAATAAGCATTCACATTTTCATTAATGTAATGCAAGTGTACTTCATCTAAGCATAAGCATCCAAATAAATCATGCCAATTCATCACCATATAAAATCAACACATCAAAGTATGTTATACATCTATAACAATGCATTCAGAAGCATAACCATAAAGGTCAATCATGAAACAAGACATTTAATTGTAATTGGACATCTATCCTTTCTATAAGTCCCTGTCTCCTATGCCATTGGATAGTTAATCGTCCATGCAAATCCTGAGATAGGAGTGTAGCTCAGACACTTGTCTGTTCTATCCACAAAGTATTATACTTCCATGGGATTCTACCACAGAATTTCCAACCCTGCAATGCCCAACGAATAAAAGGCAGGGGGTATCTGGTGCAACCATGAAACTAACTACTTTCCACATATGGATAAGTAGAACTAATCATGAATGTGGTAGGGAGATGAAACATGGGCAGCATATTTACGAAAACATATGCGAATAAGCTTTGGCCAAAGCATCTTTTTTTTCACCAGGAATGAACACTGACAGGTAGAGAAACATCCTTTTCTACCCTTCCCTATTTTTCCCCACATTCGGCACCCCTCACCAGAAGGTAAACTTTCCAATTCTCATAAAAAAATAAGAAAAAGATGCAATTCATGCATTTTATATAAATTAGGTTTCATGCAATAATTCATTAATAACAAGAGCATGTAATTCGTACAACAAGAAACTAATCAAAATAATTTTGCCCTTTAAAATTCTCATTCATCAAAGGCAATCACATAATTTGAACCATCTAGTCAAATTAAAATACACATACAAAGAAGGAGGTGTTGACCATTATGTCAAAAACACCAATTATACCTCATAACCAAATAAACTCTATTTCTTTTCCATAAAAATATGTCGACCTACTCGTTGATCATCAAATGCATCAACTAGTACATCTATTTCAATCACCTCATAATAATTTCATGCAAGGTCTCAAATATAATCACCCATATGCTGGTAATATCATATTAATGTCAAAAAGATGTATTTTCTATGGATTCCATCATTCCGTGCATATCCATGCAATGCTTCTCATAGCATCATAATTCACATCTAAGAATATTAATCAATGTTAATTATTTCATCAAATGCATTTCTAATATACACAACCCTTTGCATGTCAATTTAGTTTGATCATTTCATAATAATGGAAACATGTTTCAAGTAACATATGAATGCAAGATTAAGAATGGTATGTTCCTCTCAATCTACTCCCCTTTATAATCTATCAATGTTGTATGTTGAGCATGATAGATGACATCACTTCACATCACATGACTAGCAACATAAAACACATTCTAGCCACGATAAGATCATAAGAAATCACAATCTTCAAAGTTCACAATTTTTAATTCAAAATCTCAAGCATAAGTAAGAAGATTCAAAAGAAGTGTGAACAAAATCTCAATTGATTGAAAAACTCAAAATTGGTGGCTAGATGGTCACAAGAGAAACTTAAGATTTCAAGCTAGTCCTTCATCACTTCAAAGTTCAAAATAAAACATAAATTAAAACCAAACCACATTACCGAGTGACTAACACTAGCCACAAGAAGGGAGTAAAAGCTACATGTCACCATGCATCCAAGGTATGCTACAGAACATGACCATACTTCGAGAACATAAATCTCAAAGTTTACATCATCATGCAATAACACATTCAATTTCCTTAAACAATATTGTTCTTTCCACTAAAGTCAACCCACATGAATTGTTAATTCTCTCTTTTCTTTTGAAGGTAAGACATAAATATATTTTCACAAATTTTCTACGAATTTTTGTTTCATATAAAACATGTTGAATTATTTTTCCTCAAGAATTTCACAAGTTTCTAGTATTAAAAATTCTTTCATAACACTTGCAATATATCTTGCAATAATACATATTGCCATTATTTATCATAATCCAAGTCCTTATTTCTGGCAGACTCTCTTACCTTCATTTCATAACCATCATTCTTTCACTACATAGTATCTCATAGAATTTTATCTTCTTCCTCTGCTACAGTAATGTAGAGTATATAATTTTTTTTTTTTTAAAGTGTATCCCACACACAAAGTACCTCATAATTTTTTTACATATTCTAACATTTTTGCAATATGAAACAGAAAAACAATCACACCACTCAAAGGTGGATAGTTGTCAAGCTCTCATAACTGTTTCAAAATTTCATAGTTCCAAGAACAACTTGGGACATTTAGGAAATTTCACTCACATAAGAAATATTGTTCCTAATGTGTCTATTTCCACAAAACAAGGATCATATTATCCTTTTTCTATCAAGATAATCTGAAATTGAAAAATCATTCTAGTCAATCGAGGGAACCACAATTATGTTCATAGACTAAGCAGTAATTGAATCACAATTTATGCATCTAAGGGTTCGCAACTAAACATAGTGAACTCAAGGCCCTAGTATGGAATCCAGTGCTTTGATACCATATGTAATGATTGAACTTTCAACACAAGGCCACATCAGCGAATTTCATATAAAGACAAGAAGTCGGTCAACTAGTCAAAGGTCGAATGCATAAGTCGACTAGATACAAATATATTGCTGATAATAAATGAATAAAAGTACTATTATGACCATTACTATCGAAAAGATAAATCATACCTTTGTCCAAATAATAACACATAAAGTCGACCATCTGTCGAATCACATCAGTAAATGATAAGAATTAGATCCAAAAGATGTACTTCCATATTAACGACATAAGTAAATAACAAAATTTACCAAATACCACAATGTCGATTACAAAATGGAAAGTCCTTCTTGTATTCTTGTAAGAAACTTCATAAACCTATTACAAAAGGTCAGCAAGGGAGAGAATATTGTGGGAGTGCGTTTCTACCCTACCACAAAGCATTAACGCTTCCCTGGAATCTTTCCTAACATGAAAGATACCCAGCCCAGCTAGAAGTAATCTAATAAAGTAAAACTAAGGAATAATGGAATATCTGCTACTTGATACATCCACAATCAAGTTCCAATATAACATGTCATGGTCTTCCAAAAAACTAACCTTGTAAATCTTATTCCATTTCATACATATGGAAAAGATTTTGAAAAGATTCTCATTTAGTGCATAGTGCATCATGTTTCATGGTTGCATTCAATATACATAAAGGAACATAACAACATCCTTTTCCTAACTATCAAAAATATGTCAATCTCATACATTTCCACCATTAGCTCTTTTATGTTCAAATGATAATTATAACTTGAAGTCATCATAGTACATGGAGAAAACCATATGCATCATTCTGATATATATTAAAACTAGAAACATCAATTCTTTCTTAAGCAACATGTTGAAAAACTCTTTTATTTGGTATCCAACCAATATAGAAGAACACATATGTAGTTCCAACTTAAACACAAGGCTAACATACATTCCATCCTCTTGGTTCTCAATATGTAATATAATTGAATAAAAAAAAAAATATAAGTTTCTCTTATAGGATCTTTTATTTGTTTAAGCACAAAGAATCACAAATAAACATTCTTGCATACGTCAGCACATGCAAACACCATTCCCTTATGATGGGTTTTCACTAACTGATCGGCTGTGAAGAAATCTTAGCCATCACACCTTCATTTCATTTAGAACTTTCAACTTAACCTGAAGTTTACCGACTTACGAAACGTCATCTTTGAAACTGGAAGCTCAACAAATATTGAATGTATCCATAAGTTGACCTACTTTGTTTTTTAGGTTTCCCTTCGACCATCCATTTCTGATTATTTTATTGATTGATAATTGAATGACAACATTGAGTTGATTTGTTTACACACCCTCGATTGGAATTCCGAGGGCAATTTTCTTTTCTGCATCTAGAAATTAGTGAGAAACATATTCTCTACATTCTTATCGACTAGAGGAGTGGCTAGCTTTGCATGCGTTTGACCAATTCATCAACTCTCATGATGCTTTGTGGGTGTGTCTTCTTTGGTAATTTTACATTGCAGAAGAAATTACATTTAAATAGGAAGTTTTAGGTTTGAATATGTATTTCTTAATGCTAATCATCTGGTTAATCTGTTGAGGTGATACGAAGGAGGAGCTTGAGTGCTAGTCTTGTATCAAAGGATGAAGTTTTTTATTAGAAGGATTTGTTATAATTATAGAAAAATCATACATTTTTTTATGAATTTTTAAAGTTTAATTCTGGTTACACATTAATATGTATTTGTTATAGTCTTAATGGAATATTTCCATTGTTAAATATCATTTCTCATTATAAGATAGTTGAATAAGTTAAATGTGCGGTGACAATTAATCTATTTTTATCTAGAATTTAATGAATATTTAAAAAAATAAAGAAAATGATATTATGTCTAATTATCTCAAACATCAAATGAATATAGAGTCAAGAAAGGAGAAATGATATTATCCCAAACATCATATGAATAATATGGAATATAAAGTTTAAAAAAGAGAAATAGTATTATCTCAAATATCATATGGATAATATGGAACATAAAGCCAAGAAGGGGGAAAAAAAAATGTGACAAGAATTAAGGGTGATAAATTAATATTTTTAAAAATGGAGTCTTTATTAATTTCATGAAATAAAATTAATATAAGTACTCATTTTATTTCATGTGTAACCTCAACATAGTTAATTTAAGGACCCAATTGTAAGAGGCTTCTCTTTTATTTCATGTGTAACCTCAACATAAGATGACATATGATTTAACTTATCAATGAGACATTTTTTTATGTATTAGTATGCTAAAATTTAATTTTGTTTTTTTCTGCAATTTTTTTCTTTTTAATTTTAGAATGTATATCCTTATCATTAAAATATTCTTTTATAATTTATGACATGTATAAAATTATTTAGTCTTGAATTGTTTAACAAAAGGCAAGGAAATGAGAGCATGTTGCAAAATTTATTCTAATACTATAGGTTTTACAATAGGTTGTTGCAATAGAACACATTTGATTTTAGGAGATTGTAGAACAACATGCAAGTTAGCTTCAATATGTACGAATAATTCATAATATCAAAATATAAATCAAAGAAGGTATAACCATGCTCATACTAGATCCTCATGTGTTTTAGGTTGAGAAAAATAAGCAAGGAAAAAGAGTACTACTTTCATAAAATAATTATAAAGAAATCAAGACAATTCAAATCATTTGAAAGATTTTCCACCCAAATAAAGTCTAAAATCATTCATTAATAATGTATCATATTCACATAGTCATTGTTAGAAAGTAAGAATGGTTTAAATTGTAATGAAGTCTTTTAAATGTTGGGAAAGGTGTTATACAATTTACATTAGAAATTTGATATATCATAAATTTGGGTTCATCTAAAACTGGGTGAAATACTTTGAGGATACAATATTTTCCTTGGTACTTGTTTTTTTAATAATAAAAAACATGATAAGGGGTTTGACCCTTAAACAACAACTTGAAGGCGTCAAAGAGAACAAATAACACTAAAATAAGGGTGTTGGCTTTTACAGGCCATAAATGGATTAACAACACACAAACATAACAAGTCTTGTAAAAACAAAACACAAAATAAACAATACACTAGCTCACAAAGGCTAGCAGCCCTCCTCAAGAATGAGAGCACCACTCAATCATCGCTTATGAAGAAGAGTGTGAGTTTCAAGAATTATTTTTCCTACTTCGTTGGACAATTGTCCAAGTGGTGTTGTCCATCGGATCCCCACCACAAGGGGGAAAATTGATAAAACTCCATTTGGACATCTATAGATGTATAATGGTCGGAGGGTTGCGAAAGTTGTACATTGTCAGCTTAAGCTTGGACCAGAGTAGGATCAAAAGGAAAAGAATGGTCCACATGGCTAGAGGGGACCACATTAACAAGAGTAGGAGTGGTATCCACATGGTTTACATCTGGGGTATCACCTAGATTATCAACACATGAGCATGAACTAGATGTGTAATAGGAGAATCACCTAGATTTATAGAAAGAGCTTTATCCTCATCATTATCTTGTGAGGAGTCACCAAAGGTAGAATTAGAGAGAAAAATAGAATCTTGAAAGGTCAAATGATCATCATTTGCATCTTTCCACCAAGTGGTAGCACCGTTATGATGCAAAAGAGAATAATTTGTAGCCAGATGTCCAATAGAGAAGCAATGCTAACACTAAAATGGAAGGAACTCATAATCCAATGATTGAGTCCAAGGTCTATCCTTAACCATGAGTACTATGTCCCCCGAAAGTGGTATGGAGATATTCATGTCTACCAAAATGTGGGCGAACATAGAACATCCCAACAAAGCTAAAGCCTCAGCTGCCTTCAAGAAATAACCAATAGAGTTTCCAATGACCTTAAAGAAATAAATCTTCCAGAAATGCAGTGGGAGATTGGGGATATGAACTTGACAAAGTTCATATTGAGAAATTCAGTGAGGGGGTTGAAGGAGATTGTCCAAAGTTTGGCAGAAAGTGAGTAATTCCCCCAAACCCACAGCTTTCACAACACCAAATCATTATCTTCAAAGGAATAAAATACAACAATAAAAAACCCATTTACACAAGGGAAAAGTTCAATATTACCATAGACTAAGGGTTTTCAAGAACTTGTTACCCAATGATGCAACTCTAAAAGAGAAGGCCAAAAGATAGTGAATCTATAGACCAACCCATGTTTTTTGTAAAACTCCACATTATACACCACATCCGAGCCACACATGACCACACGAGAAGCCTTGGCACATGAAATAGGTCAAGCTTTCATGTTTGGAGGAATAACAACAATAGTCTTGGTAGCATGAGCCTAGCTTTGTCCACCAATAGGAGACTTTGGAGGGGCTGAGTGGGAGACCCTTCTCCCAGAAATAGTAGCAAACCTTGAACCATCAACAACTAGGTGTGGATCCAACTCCTACCTAGGAAGAGATGAGGAAGAGGTTTTAGGGAAACCCCCCACTATTTACCGAAAACAACAGTAGAAGCAACCCTATATGTAGGCATAGAAGAATGTCTAGACCACTTAGAAGACATTTTAAAGTGGACATATATTTAAGGCCAGTAGACACGAACAAGACTATAGTAGACGCGGAGGTCCCCGACTGCAAGTCATTACCCTCTTCAACTTCCCTTCCTTGGCACTTGTTGTATGAGACATTAGAGATACATTTTATGTGGTAGGCACATTGGGGATGCATTTAATAGTAAGGATGATGGTTTATTGATCACATGGCTTTGTCAGATCATGATTAATATGGGAGACACATTGGGAAAATACATGGACTATGAGAGATACATTGAATGATTAGATTATATTAAATAAGATATTTTCTTAAAAATATGTAATTCGGGGTCACATGAAAATAAGTTATCTTTTTTTCTATATTGGATAGAGAATTTGGACTTCCTTGGAGGTTGTAATGACTCCTAGTCTTACAATCAAACTTGGGCACCCACCTTGGAAATATAAAAATGAATTAATTTATTATATTATTTTTATGTATTTAATTTAGGTCACATGAGGACAAGTGATCCTACATGCTTATATTTAAGAGAAAAATTTGGGTCCCTTGGAGGTTGTAAAAGCCCCACGTCTTAGAATTAAACTCGGGCACCCACTTGGGTGTACTTTTAGGGTGAATGTGAATATTAGTAAGTTAGTTTTCCTATTTTTGAATTTTACCTAGAGATAGAGAGGTTGTGATGGAGGTTGAATACCATATTATGCATGCTCATCGTAAGTGAAGCTAGGTGTTTAAACTTGGAGATTTTATTTTCCTATTCATCTATGAAACTCATTTTTTGGGGGATTATTGTCATGTGGAATATAACAAAAGTTTTTCATTGGTAGTGAAGACATCCATGTCTTGTACAATTTCCTCCTTGATTGAGAATGTTGTTCTTCTATGAATGCTTGGAGACTAACATGTATTATATTATTTTGTTGCTAAGAATACATTCATTTTGTTGCTTTTGAGGATGAACTTTTTTCTAAGAAGGGTTTCAAAGTCAAATATCAACGTCTTTACCTTGTGTGTTTTTTCTATTATTTATTTTATTTTTAATTCTTTAGTGGTTTTTCTATACCAATTTTTTTTTTGAAATTCAAACATATAAAAGGACGTGTACACAAAAAGGTATACTAGATTGGAAAATTGGCCTAACTAACTTAACATAGAAGTATGTCATTGCTTATTATGTAATAGCATTCAACCATTGCATCAACATAGAGAATTGGATATATAGGAATAAATATATGGGTAGGTGCAATAAACAACACACAGAAAGAAATATATGTGGATGAAGTTCAAAATATACAAGGATGTGTAAAAGGAAATGTATAATACCTTAGAAGATGAGCCTAAATTAACACAAAATATGCCACTTGTTAATATATAGTTTTATTATGCCATTCTATGAAAATGAGAGAAATGAATGTATAGGAGTGAGCACAGGGTAGATGTAGTTAATAGTAAATATACAAAAATCTATGCAGATAAAGTTGAAAATCTAGAAGGATATGTAAATGCAAAGGTATAATAGACCATAAAATGAGTCTAACTTAACACTTGACGATATGCCATTTGTAAATATGTAATTTCATAATGAGTCATATTCCATCAAAATGGGGAAATGGATATATAGAACTAAGTGCAAAGGAAGGTGTTATAAATAGAAACTACATAGAAATATATGTAGATAAAGTCATAAATATAGAAGGACATGCAAATGATAAGGTATACCATATTTAAGGAGTCTAACTTTGACACTAGAAAGTATGTCATTTATTAATATGTAATTGTATTAAGTCATTCCATTAAAATGAGAGAAATGGATGTATAGGAGTAAGTATAGAGGTAGGTGTAATAACTAGTAAAAACATGAAAATACATGTAGCTAAAGTTAAAAATGTAGAAGGATATGTAAATAGAAAGGTACAAAAGATGAAAATTTACCTGACCTATCACAAAATTATGTTGTTCATTATTATATAACTATAACAAGTAATTCTATCAAAATAGACCCAAAACTAAATGAAAATTGACAAAGATAGTACAATACAATTTTTAAAAGTTTAAAAGAAAAAACAATGAAAGACTTATTATTGAGTTCCCCCTAACTCCTATCCTACCAATGCCTATAATGGTAATCCTCCATTGGTATGCTAACCACTACTATTATGAAAATCTTCTGTACGTCTATGCTACGCATATGCTAACCATTATTGTGAATGTTAAAAGACTTAATCTATCTATAGTTCTAGTCGTTCTCCACACAAAATCACATGACAACAAAAACACAATTTAACATAACTCAATATGTTTTCATATTTTTATATTTTTACATCATTATAAAAACATATTATGAAAATCAAACAAGAAACCTAAATTTTTTCATGTTATACAAAATTAGATTTTCATTCGAACATATACAATGGCACTATTTTCTGTATAGAATAACCGCATCCTCTATCCATTCCCTGATAGAAAGAGATAGCCATTGAGTGTTTTTAGAGAAAAGACTCGTTTTCATGGCGTTTAACTTGAAGTAATATGTGGTACAAGACTTCTGATTGACAAAGGCAAGCTAGTGTGACGACTCGCGAGACACTTTTAATATATCAACTACTACAGGACACATTATTTCTTGGAAAATATCATCTATAAATTGACAACTTCCATAGTTGAGAGGGGAGAAAGTGACCACTTTAATATTCTGAAAAATACTATAATCTATGTGCATAGATTCTTTTCGTGCAGCAGTGAGGAAAGTGACTACTGTAAAGAAAATGGCAGAAAACGCGTATATAGAAAACGTGGCCAATTAGGCATGAGGTTGTTAACAAAATATGTCCTCTTGGGGTGACCAAGTTGCTAAGTCAAGTCACCCGAGTATCTCTGGATAACACTATCCCTGATATGTGGAAAAATCATGTATAATATGTGAACTGAAGAAATATCATCAACAAACTGATCAAAGCTCTCATAATAATTTGTGAACTACTTTACATATCTATTATTTTTGGAAATTATTACTTATTTATGCTATAAAAAAAATATGAATTGTTTGTCTGTATTTTGTCATTGAGGAAGCTTCAAAGAAACTTAAAACGTCTTTATGTTACTTCAATTTTATTCAAATGCATGCATGTTAATGAGTAGTTGGAAATGATGTGACAACTACTGTATTTTGATGGTATTGCTAGATAATGATATTAGGGAGTGATTACACATGTATTTGTAAATGGAATTGACAAGTACATTCAACTTACAATTTTATATGTCTTCTTTGTATTCTCAACATCTTGATGATGGATCATAGAGTGTAATCTAAAATGTTGATGAAAGAAAAATGCATACAATCAAATTTAAAAGGAGCTAACTGATACACTAATAGCTTGTTGAAATCTGATATAATTAAGTGCACTCAAATTAGAATTTAGCTTTTATAATTAATAAGATAAACATTATAATTAAGAATTAGAATTAAGTGTATTTAATTTTGAGATTAATGATGAATAGTTGTTGTTCATGTTGTTCTGAAAGATTAAATAATAATAAAAATCTCAATAAAAACATTAAAAATTTCAACATTTTATGACACCAAATGATGAGGTGGAGCCCTTATCTAGGCTAGGAACAAATTAAAAAAGAAAGACAAATTCAAATCAGAATGAAAGACATCACAGGGACACCCGAATATGCCAAGATGATAATATTCTTCCATTTTAAGGCTAATAATTTTCCATCCTATTCAACAATCAACACGACCATGGATCCTTCACCCGCTATTTCCTTCCACGCGTTTTCATGGACGGAAACTTGGATTTTCAAACACACAGTCTTAATCCATAAAATAATTTGTTTCGAGCAGTCTTAATAGTCATAATATTCTTGTTGACTACATTGATGCACAGACTGGATGAAAGCGGCTGCCGAATTATTCGAGTTAAATTTGATCGTACATATAAATTTTTCACATAGATATTTTGTTTTGATTCGTTTTTAACGAATATTTCAAATCAAATTTTATAGTCTTAAGTTCGATGACGTTTCTTACCTTCTCTTTCTCGATGATAGATAAAAGCGTCCATGAAGAAAACTCAAACATCATAAACACAGGTCCACTGAACATTAATGAAAATTAATGGCGTTTATTGATTAATACAGTGCAATAAAGCTTACATAATCCGTAGAAGAAATACATTGGGTTTCCAGGAACATGCAAATTTACAATGAAGTGTATAAAAAATGGGTCTAAAAGCCATTTCATATATTTATGTATTTTCGTCTTACTTCCGTACGTCGATTTCTCTCATTTCAATAAATTGACTTGCTAATAAATGGTATGCATTTGTGTCAATTTACACTCATTTTCCAATCCATTGAAAAGTTGGCCAATTAGGCATGAGTTTGTTCAACGTTGCTGTTGACAAAAGATATGTCCTATTGGGCGGAGCAAGTTGCCAAGTCAAGTCACCCCAATAGCACTTGATAACTCTTGATAACTCTCATATGTAGGATATCATGGATAATATGTGAATTTGAGGAAACATTCTGATCAAAGTTCTTCTATCCATTATTTTCGGATTATTTCTTATTTCTGTCATAAAAATAAAAAAGAATTGTATACAATTGTTTGTCTGTATTTTGTGTTGATGGAGCTTCAAAGAAATTTAAAACCTCATTATATTATTTCAATTTTATTCAACACGTGCACTTTAACAAATAGTTCTAAATGATGTGATGATCATTGTATTTTGATGTTATTACTAGATAATGACATTAGGAGGTGATTAAATATGTATTTGTAGATGGAATTGACAAGTGCATTCAATTTACAATTTTACGTCTCCTTGCATTCTTCAACATTTTGATGATAGATCATGGAGTGTGATCCAAAAAGTTGATGGAGAAAAAATATTTACAATCGAATACAAAAGCAGCTAACTTATACACTAATAGATTATTGAAATCTGGTAAAATTAAGTACACTCAAATTAGAATTAGAATTTTATAATTCAAATGAGATAAATATGATAGTTAAGAATGAGAACTAGGTACTATTAATTATGAAAATTAATGACAAATAATTGTTGTTTATGTTGTTTTGAATCACTTTGTCATTGTTATACAATAATCTGGCTTGGTATGATGGATGTCTTGAATAATTGTTGTTGATGTCATTCAAAATCACTTTTTTATTGTCATTATGCGATTATTTGACTCGGTATGATGGATTCTTGAATAGTTATTGTTAATGTCATTTTTAATCATTCTATTATTGTTATACAAGGGTTTGCTTCGGTATAATGAATGTCTTTGATAGTTGATGTCATTTTGAATCACTTTTTCATTGTCATACAAGTATTTGTCTCGGCTTGATGAATGCCTTGAAGCATTCATTGGTCATTTTTAAAAGTATATTCAACTAGGTCCAACATCAATCGCACTAGTTTTTCTCATATTTTGGTAGGCATCAACATTTCTAAGGCATTTTATGGGGACGTTCTTTGAATGGTTTAGGATAGATATTAGACTTAATTGCTTGATAATGAGTACCTACTATTTCATATTACCAATTTTTCCATTGTAGATAATAATTTTGTATGGGACATCTTGCTTCTAAATTCCTTGTTGTTATATTTGCAAGAAAGTGTGCTTTGCTACATGGTGTCATAACGCCTCCTTGATCATTTGATTTTGGATGTATATAATTTTTTTTAGTCTTCGGTTAATGAGTGCATTTTTTCCTCCCCTCCACTCTTTGGTAGATCAAGATGTGATTTTAGAGTCTCCTCTTTAGGTGGCATCCCCTAAGGTGAGTGTGGTTCAAGTGGTGTCATCAGTTAGGACTTCACCATTTGAACGAGTCTAGACTTGTGTTGTGCTTGACCATATTGGCTAGTTGATAATTTAATGGGGCTATGGGGATTCTTGCTCCTAATTAATTTGTGGACTTTATGTTTCAAGTGAAATTTCTAGTTTGATCACCTTGCTGATTGTGTGTGTAAATTGTCTATGATTGAGACATTTTTTGAAAACTCCCCCGTTTCCCCACATTTGGAGGAGCTAGTAGTGGTGTGCCTTACATGACTCTTCAAAGAAATAAGATAGGTATTCCTACATCTATTTCAGAATTCCATCCTCAAGTGAAGGTTGTGTAGATCATAAGGAAGAGGTCTAGAATAGTGTAGATTGAGATAGTTTCTTTTTAGTGGTAGCTTGGTTGTAGATGTTTTACTAATTGATGTTTTGGTAGTTAAAGTTGTTATTTTTTTGTTCTTTCTTTTTTGTATCTTTTTTTAATTAATATTTTAATACAAAAGAATTTTATTTGAGTCTGATAATACTTATTTACCATTTAGTAAAACACAAAAAATTATAGCAACAAAGACTTTTATATATAGACTTTCAATCCTTACCACAGATTTCCACCCTATTTAGATTGGAATCAATTATAATTATCTTATTGCGTTAAATAGCTTTCAAAATAAAAATAAATTGTCTATGTATTTAGACCATTATTACAATAATTGACCCTTACTAATCTGTCTTTGTCAACTTGAATCACAGTTTTGAAGGCTAGAGTTGAGATACGATCAACACCTTTCTATGGGGAATTTTTCTTTGTCGACTTTCTATTTTGCTATTTTAACCAATGCTTTCTTTCTGATTTACACATTATTTTGATTACATCTCTTAACAACTGAAATTTATTGTCTGTTTTAAAATCTTCTTATAATGTTCACTATAAATTATTTGTTTGTTTTTTGTTTCAAAAACCCAAAGTCTTGTACCGGATGGTAGAAAAATCAGCAAAAGCCAACAACTCTAATTTTCAACGATGACAATGATGACTAAAGACATTCAGCAAGCAATCTCATAAGTTATAGATTACCTAGAGTTAGGTGGAGCCATGAATTAGTAAGCCCAAAAACTAATTGTAAGATGACAATAGATACCAAGTGGTCCCTTCCATGGATTGCCAAGATCTGACAAAATGTCAGTTCTCACCAGAAGGGATAGAATAAAGCATAAGTCAATCTTCCTGCAAAGAATGCTGGCAGAGTATTTCTAGCAGTCAGCAAGGAATGTTAAAAGGCTTACGCATCAACATACTTTTGGCCATTAAAGGATGGGTTATAATTATTTACCCAATAGTCTTATAAGGGTTGGACGTCAACTCCCACCTAGGCAGCATTAATTTCAGTTTGAATCTGATGACACAATACCATTAATATTGGACATTATCATTGATAGTCAAATACACTGCCAAACATAAAAAAAAAAAAAAACTTGAAATTCATAACCAACAACTCTGACATCTAGCAGAGATATTTTTCCCAGTTGTAGATTCATTAAAATTCCGTATATGAGTATATTCATTTATTTCCTCATATACATTGATGTTTGTCCTATTTTAGTGCTCCCTTCTAATTTTTAAACATTGCTAATCTTTGTAGCCTTCACGACCAAATAATATGCTTAGATGCCTTTAATATCCACCTTGAGTTTTAAACTTGCAACCTCTACAATCTAAAATTCCCAAATAATTTTTTATCGATTTCTAAAAACATGTTTCAACTATATCAATGTCCTTATAGTACAATAAAAAATCTTACTCTTAATGTTACCAATTCCAATAATCTTAAAAGAAATATTGTTTCTCTTGAAACAATATTTTTATCAATAGTCTGGTAAGAAGAAAATCAAATCCTACCTCAAAACATGTGATGTGAAGTAACATAATCTAATAAACACTCTTTGTGATATTACGACCTATTAAAAATAAATAAATATTCATTAAACATACCTAAACTAGTCTTAGATAGATTATCTTCCTTTGTGATTTTTTTTTTCAATTGCCCTAATTTGTTATAGTATTAGTGTTTTTCCTTGTATTTTCTTCTTTATGATTTAGATCTAAATTATCTCTTGAATCCTCCCCTTTTTCTATGGGCCAACCCCTAGTCACCATTACTTTTGGTGTGGAGGTTTCTATACTAGATTTCCTCCGCAGCTCCTCAAACAATAAGGATTTCACATTGAGTATGCATATTGTACTAAAGCTAATAGAAATAACTAAATAGTTCTAAGATTCAAGTAATGAACACCAATAATGGGACTAAAGTATCTTTATCTTTAATTTTCAAAGTGAAAAAATTAAATGATCATTAATTTCGATACCTTACTTTAATCATAAAGGATAAGTGTACCAAGATGGGAGACCAAAAGGTGGTCTTGAGATGTCACTTTTTTTCCAAATTTAGGAAGTTTTGATCTTACACTCAAAATTTGAAGATACAAAGAGAACAAGACTTGAAGTGCGCCAAATCTACTTTCTAAACTTTTTTTTTTAAATGGTGGAGATTAAGGGGTTAAAAAAAGGGGGCACACAAAGAGGTCTTATTTTTATCAAAAAACATAACATGGTGTTTGGTATGCCCAATCTAAAATGTTAACTTCTATTTAGTATTTAAAAAATTTCTCTATTGAAAAATTAACTAATACCATATAGTTTATGTCATATTTTTCTACTAGTTTTAAATAAATATGTTATTTTTTTTACTAATTTTTGAAGTGGACATATCCTAAAAACTATAAAATAGAGCATGGTCCCCCTATTTTTTAAAAAACTATTACAATATTTAATTGTTTAATATTGTAGAATGGAGTTTAGTTTCTAAATATGTAATTTGTTTCAAAATTAGACAATCATGTGACCTGAAGACACATCCTCATATAATATATAAGGGAGGAAGATTTACATTCCAATAAAAAGTGAAGAATAAATCACATCCAATAATGTTTAAAGTAAACACCTATATAGAAAGTTATACTACATCTTCTAGGTTCTACTCAAGCTATACTAGGACTAGATGCTAGAGATTCAATTAGGGAGTGTCATCAAAGAGCACAAATGAATTAATACTATGTAGAAATGATTACTATCTCATACAAACGAGGATGCTCGATCATGTAAGTCCCATGCTCCTAGAGTGGACATGTCTTCACAAGTCATCATTAGCCCTTACATTTTCCCAAGGCATGTGCAAGGAGAAACAATTATATTGGTTAATTGATTACCCATAATTCATTAGATTTCACTTGATTAATCAAATCCCACATGTGATTGCATCTCTTCTGTCACTTTGGGTTGGGAACAAGTTGGGAGACACTCACATAACCCTCTCTAGTACCTAAGTCCTAAACTCATCATGTTTTTGAATGAACATGAAATATAAACACAAACAAGTCATATTTCATTTTTTCCAAGTTTTGACATAACAATGCATTTTCTCAATTCCTGACAATCTCATGCAACAAAGTCCAAATAGATTCAATTTTTCTTTTTACAAGTATACCAATACTTCCATATAATTATTTATCACAAATTATCACAATACCACATTTTTCCCATTTTCACAATCTTATAAAAACCAACAAATTTCCAACTCTATGAAAATAGCTTCGAATTTTGAATCAAAATTTCAAATTCATGAAATCAAAATTTGAATAATAACTTTTGCAATATAAGCTTCCAAAATCCCACTTTTATTGTAAAACATGCATGCTAGATGAACTGGTACCCATATAGATTCCAGTATTTAAACTTCGGTGTAGGGTCTCGAATCTCTTTGAACTAAGTTCAAAGAGGTTCGAAGTGGTTCACTTTGCATAAGTAGAATCATAGGTTCAGAGTTCAATTCAAAGACATGACTATGGGTACATTTCAGTGGTTCAACAAGGAAGTTCAAAGGCTCCAGAATCAAATATCAGAAGAAAGGGTCAATGCCAAAGATTTGATACATCCAATTAGCCCCATTTGGATATAATGATCATGATAGGGCATATTCAGTGATTAGCAGCATAGGCAGATGGTTTGATCAAAGACACACCATCAATAGGGTATGTTACTTTTTCATATAGAGATTCAATTTATGGCTTGGCTCAATGCCGGAGAGACATGAGTGCCGATGAATGTAGCCACCATGTTTTGCTTGATGGACAAACCTGCTCCAAACTTGTCGAGGAAATTCTGCAGTCAATATTTTAAGTGGGTGTTCATTGAGAGATCGTGGTGTGGGTTCGCATAATAAGTTAAGCCTCTTGAAGAAGTCTTTACATCATTTTGAAGGTGAACTCATTCCCATATTCAAAACCTTACAAATCGGTGATATGGCATGGGACTCAAATAATGCATGGGTTTTATTTTATTGCTGGAATCAGTTGATATCAAGGATCAGGCACAAGATCACTATCATTTTGTAAAGCCATGACATGACATCCAGACTACACCTGTATCCAATCTTCCAAGTGTCGCGATATGTTGAAAAGGTCTATTGCTGGTATGTGGATGCTTGTACCCCATTTCAAGGTGCAGTTTTATAGCTTCATCAAAGTGTTCCCAAATCATTCCATAGTACCATGAAGACACAAGAGCAATCATTACTGTGAGCTTGAATTTTGAAGGAACCCGCATACATTTGCCTAAATACATATGCTTATATGTTCGATCAAATTAAAGATCATTATGGGTAGCGACAAAATCTCTCTGTTCTGATCACAACCAAATCTATTCACAATGGAAGCACCAGATATGCTGATGTTCAAGCTCCTCCCATTCATTAAGCAGTTTGATCACTTTAATATGCCAGGGACAGTATAATACCTCCACTTTCCAAAAGAGAGATTATCTAGATACTATGTGCCATTTAATGCATATTGATACTTGCCTCATGATAAAGTCCAGGCGGCGGTAGTGCATGTGAGGTATTGTCTTCAAATTTCGGATGCTGACTCTAGCAAAGTGACTTCGCAAAGGTTGTCTAGACTGGAGAATTTGATGAATCGATGGCCTGATCTTGTCAGTAGTGTGCTCTTAAGACAGAATCCTCACAATGTGCATGAGTGGCATAAGAGAGCAAAGCTTTTTAAGGGAAATCCTGCGAGGCAAATCTTAACTTTTACAGAAGTTGTGAAAATGGTGAATCCAATGAAAGTTATTGGAAAACCACATACATTGTGGGTTTCCTTTGCACACTTATATGAAAATCACAAGGATGTTGGAAATGTAAGGATAATTAAAAAATAGTGGATGATTTAGCTAGTGTTTGGTGTGAGTGGGTAGAAATGGATTTGAAGCACAAGAACTTTAAAGGTGCACTTGAACTTATGCGCAGGGCAACAACAGAACCTTCTATAGAAGTCAAGAGCAGAGTTTCTTCTGATTGCAATGAACCACTATAGATGAGGCTTTGGACATTCTTTGTGGACTTGGAGGAGAGTTTAGGAACATTAGAGTCAGCATGTGCAGTATATGAATGGATACTTGATTTAAAAACTGCAACTCCAAAAATTATTATAAATTATGCACATTTACTAGAGGAGAATAAATATTTTGAAGATGCATTCAAAGTGTATGAAAGAGATGTGTTTATTTGGGAGTTAGCATTATGATGTTTTAATATTATAATAAAAGAATTATAGACAACATTACATGAAAGAAAGTGGTTTGAAAGGGAATTGGTTAGAATATAACCATCGAAAAGAGGACCTTGCCAAGAAACGGTTATGCTAATAATCGAAAGCTTATGGAAGGATAGATATAAAATATGTCAAAGCAAGTATGAGAGGGGGGTTCTGGATTCCGCTTACCCTGGAGACTTTGAGCTATAGGAGGGTGTTAGTTTTTTTTTGTTTTGTAGTGGCAGGGAGGGGCATGTTTTTCTTTTGTAGATTCAGAGGAAGAAAGTTTATGTGTATTAGATCTTTGAGTCCAGACACTAGATTTCTTATTGATATTAATCCATGAATTAATTCAATTCTCTTTGAAAGTCATTCTGTTTCACTCGATCATTAATGTGTTTATCATTTGGACTTTGATCCAAAATTATTCATGTATTTGGAAGAATTGATGCTTCTTTTTCTTTCTATGTTCTTTGTAATGTTAGGGTCGGATAAATGGTCTTTGTACCATTATTTTTCTATTTTTATTTGTTTAGTTTCTTTGCATCTATGTCATATTTACGAGTAGATGTTTGTTTGCCTTTCTTTGCTTTCGGGTTAAAAGCAATACAGTTTGTAGTTTAAACGAATTCATTGCAAATCTTTTGCGGGGAGCTATACCCAAAATAATTTAGAGGGTGCTTACGTTGTCTAATCCTGAAGCGACCCAACTATTAGTGCGGATTATGTCTTCTTGTTTGGGTGTTTAGGGTCATTTTCTAATTGTTTTCTTTGAAGACAAATTTGTTCACCAACACTAGAATAATTAGGACATTATGCATTATATTTAATTAATTGGGCCCTTTTATACTTTTTTCACTGAAGCTAAACATGGGCACTTTTTCCTTTTATTAAATTAGGCTAATATTATCTTAATTTATCTCATTCATTGTGATTTTGATACTAGCACTAGCTAATTCAATCATGATCTGGAGTTTGCATCTAGGATTTTATTCATCCTTTCATAAGGATTCATTCAATCATTTGTAAAATTACTTTAGTGCAATTAATAATAAATTAATTCTTAGGTTATTGAACATATTGTTCTTCTTGATTTCCTTTTTCTAATGGGTGATGTGCTTGCAGATGATTCTTGGCTTGTGAGGCTAGGTTCATCAACTTGTAAATGGTATTAGAGAAGATTTACTAAGTTCCTCCCTAATATTCTAGAGAGATCTAACCTTTTGAGAATTTTTTGTGTACTTTGGGCTCAAATAGAGGTTGTTATCACATATGCAACGTCCCAAAACCTATCCAAAATAACTATCATTTTCTCAAGATCTGAGCAATTTTGGGAGTACAACGACAAAAATAATTGGGAATAATGGCTTTTAATTTTAAGATTTACTACAAATGGACAAAAATATAAATTTATAGGGTTGCAATCACACTTCCAGCCAAATTATTTTCAACCATGGGATGGAGAAATTACTAAGGGTTCCTATGGCTTATTGGCATGACTACATTTTGAAGATGTACAAGACATAACAACTCAAGATTCCCCAAAGCATCAAAGGAGCATTCAATGTCATCAACATACTTTTAAAGAGCCCAATGGTCTACCTTCTTTCAAATACTACATGATCACTCTATTGAATTAATATTTGGAAAGTATTTCTCCTAACATTTGACCTTAGAAGTTAGAAATAAAAGAATTGGTCAAGGAAATGTTGGATTCAAGCATTTTTTATCCTTGAAAAAATGTCTATTCATCTTTATTGGTTATGTTTAAAAGAATAACGAGTCATGGAGAATGTGCTCAAATCATAGAGAGTTCAATAAGTTCCCTTGTAAAGATTGGTTTCTTGTTCTTGTTATTAATGAATTATTAAATTAATTAAAGAGTAAAGATTTCTTTTATATGTTGGATTTGAATTCAAGTTATTATTATTAGATTTAATCAAAGGAGGATGTGCATTGATGTACACATTTATAATACATTGGCTCATTATAATTTTATATTTACACTATTTGATCTCACTAATGCTGATGTAAGAAAAAGCCTCATGAATTAATTGAATTGTTCATTTCTTCAACAATTTGTGTTGGCATTAACAATTCATACAAAAATATGCAGGTTTGTCAAGCATAGATGACAACTTTTTTGAAGGGGATCAACATGTTACTCTACCTTTTTATCTTCCTTAAGTGCAACAACATGCTAAACACTTGTGTGTTTAACCTAACACTTGTGTGTTTAACCTTAATTCTTCATTTCTTAATTTTAGTTATTCTTTAGGTTGACTTGATTAGGATAAATCGGTGCACCCAAATAGTTATTCCTTTAAATAAGGAAGAGAGCCTTTCCCAAACCAGCATAAGTTTTAATGTTAAATTCCTTTCCAGATATTTTGGTTTTTGAAGGTCATCCTTTGGAAATGCTCTAATTAAGTTTTTCACCTTTATTCTGATCAATAAATATTAGAAACAAACATATGTGAAAGAAAAAAGGATAGAGGTTCTGAATTGTAGGGAAAATGGTTTCTCTATCTTAAAGACCAATATAGGATATCATAATTTTCATCATAGAAATTTTAAGGAGATCACAAAGATCTTAAAGATAAAAGATTTTGATATGAATTAATTTAATCACAAACTTTTATTATTTAGTTTGATAATGTATAAACATTTAATATACAAGCTAGGTCAAATTTTAAATATTAAAAAGTACTGATGTAGCTCCTGCTCCTGCTGCTATTCCATCTAGCTATGATTCGAACACTACTGATGTTGGATCTTCTGCACTTGGTTCTATGAGTCATGTTTTCATGGCTACTTCTTCTCCTTGTCATTTCTGCCTGGTCATGTGAATGCAAATTGGGTGCTTGGTTGCCTATCCTTTGCGGCCATGGCTTACATTGCTAGTTGCCTTTTTCATAGTCACCCCTTGTGGTTTGTGGACAAGACGTACTGGACAATGAATCTTATTGCGTCCGTCAAAGTTTGTTTTGTAGGATTAATTATTTATGGTGTTTTCTAGATATGCATAAGTGGATTTTAAACATTCAGAGGGCTTTGGTTGCTAGTGCAATGTATTGTAATGACTGAACCTTCAACACAAGGCCACATCAGAGAATTTCATATAAAGACAAGAAGTCGGTCAACCAGTCAAAGGTTGAATGCATAAGTCGACTAGATACAAATATATTGCTCATAATAAATGAATAAAAGTACTATTATGACCATTAGTGTCGAAAAGATAAATCATACCTTTGTCCAAACAATAACACAGAAATTTGAACATCTATCGAATCACATCAGTAAATGATAAGAATTAGATCCAAAATATGTACTTCCATATTAACGACATAAGTAAATAACAAAATTTACCAAATACCACAATGTCGATTACAAAATGGAAAGTCTTTCCTGTAAGAAACTTCAGAAACCTATTACTAAAGGTTAGCAAGGGTGAGAATATTGTGGGAGTGCATTTCCACCCTACCACAAAGTATTAGCACTTCCCCAGAATCTTTCCTAACATGAAAGATACCCAGCCCAGCTAGAAGTAATCTAATAAAGTAAAACTAAGGAATAATGGAATATGTGCTACTTGATACATCCACAATCAAGTTCCAATATAACATGTCATGGTCTTCCAAAAAACTAACCTTGTAAATCTTATTCCATTTCATACATATGGAAAAGATTTTGTAAAGATTCTCATTTAGTGCATAGTACGTCATGTTTCATGGTTGCATTCAACATACATAAAGGAACATAACAACATCCTTTTCCTAACTATCAAAAATATGTCAAACTCATACATTTCCGCCATTAGCTCTTTTATGTTCAAATGATAATTATAACTTGAAGTCATCATAGTAGATGGAGAAAACCATATGCATCATTCCGATATATATTAAAACTAGAAACATCAATTCTTTCTTGAGCAACATGTTGAAATTTTTTTTTATTTTGTATCCATCCAATATAGAAGAACATATATGTAGTTCCAACTTAAACTTAAGGCTAACGTACATTCCATCCTCTTGGTTCTCAATATGTAATATAATTGAATAAAAAAAAATATAAGTTTCTCTTATAGGATCTTTTATTTGTTTAAGCACGGAGAATCACAAATAAACATTCTAGCATACTTCAGCACATGCAAACACCATTCCCTTATTATTTCATTTGGTAATCCAAGTAATCATAATCTTCAATAGTATGTACTTTGTACTAAATTAAATATTGCCTTATATTCATAGAATCATTCAGTCATACTTAGTATTTATCTACACCTAAGCACTCAATGCAAAGATTAACGATAGTCAAACTTGTAAAAGATAGGTTTCAAAAAGCATAACTAACTTGGCCTAAAATCATAGGTATTCATTTCTGATTTCACCTTTCATTAATGGATCAATCACAAAGCAACATAAAATCCATGTTTAACCTCTCCTAACAGGATTCTTACTGAAATAGTCTTAAATACTCAACCTCAGAAAAACATACGATAAAGTAAAACCACATTTCATATTTTATATAATCATTCCATTTCTAAAGGAAATTCATCAAGTTTCCTGTCACAGCAAAAACACCAAGTCTGTTCCTAAGTTTTATCTTTATCCATAAGTTAAATTTGAAAGTTGTCAAAGACTTTTGCTTCTGTTTACTGTCTTCTCTTTTCAGATAATATCCAATTTCTTAAATATTATTATTGATTACATATTCTCATAATAAAATAATAACCATCTTCATATTTCTAATCATTCAACAATTCACTGAATTCATCTGCTTTGATATGTTGAAATATGGTTTAAAATTGAGTGTAAGTTTGTAATGAAAATATTTATTTTTAAATCCGGTTTTTACTTTTAAAATCATTCTAAGTTTAGAAAAGAAAAGAGTTTTACTAAACTTTTCAATCATTTCTTGAACTTAGTTAATCTGTGTTCCTTCCCATAAATTTGCAAAAGAATTTCATCAATAAGAATAATTCAGAATTTTAAGACTACTCATATTTTCCAATCTAATATTTATTTTCAAGAATTATACACAAACTCTTCTTTCTCTATACGTTTATATAAATCCAGAGATCATAATAAGAAAAATAGATATGCAAAAGAAATACTATATATCTTTCACAATCAGTGTAAACCGAAAATAAAATTTCAACTCACTAAGAAAAATATGAATTCAACAATAAAAGAACTTGGTTTTCATTAGTAGAAATCTGGAGTTGAAATACTTCTTATTCTCCTCTTCTGGGTAAAATTTCTTCCTCCTTCCTTCCGTCCAGTGTGTGTCATTCTTTCTTTCTTTTAAAAATAATCTCCTCCTGCTCCTTCTAATAAAACTCTCTTCTTAAAATTAAACTCCAACTTCTTCCATAAATTTAACTCTCTGTCTTTTTCATGAATGAAACTCCCTCCAATTAAAACTCTCTTCAAAAATAAAACTCTCTCCTTCTCTCCTCTTTTTATTCTCTCTGTGCACTAATATTTTCTATATTTTAATCATAAATATCCTCATTTATTACGTCTCTTTTCCTCTTGTATAAATATCTTGCAAGCTTTATTGTGCTGTCATTTAGGCTGGTGGAAGATGTCAGGAAGGTAGCTATGTTTTTAAAACAAAAAATTAAATCTCCCCCCCTTCATAAATATGTTTGCCACTTCCTTGACTGTAAAGCACATTTTTGAGGACTGACAGTGAGTCAAGGTAAATGAATTTATTACCCTCCCCAAATTACGCGCACACTCCCCAAAATCTGGATACATTGCGGATGTATCTTTAATATTTTATGTGGGCCATTGGGTCGTTACATCCTTCCCCTCTTAAGAATGAATCATCTCGATGCATAATTCAAAATTGGCAATCAGATGCAAAGATAATTTAAGAATTTTACAATTGACATGATGCTAAATCATCTCCCATTATTCAAATATTAAGGTAATGCATGTTTACACTTTTACATTCTAACAGAAATTTAAAAAAAAAAATTCAATTTCATTTGCTTACTAGAATGTTACTTTCAACTGCATGTTATCTAACTTTTGATAACAACAACAGATAATACACATATGGAGAATCATCAACTATACTTATTACAAGAAATTACATCTAGTATGCTTTATCCTAAATGAATTCTTACTTTCATTTGAAAAACAATATAGACACACACATATATTCCTCAACTAAATCATTCATAACAAGCCTCATAGGAAAATTCTAGTGCGTGTGTGAATTCCATTACTATCCTTCAGTTTTACAAGATTAGAGTTACATCTCTCCAACAATATTCCCCCTCTAATAATAATATGTCGTTCCATCTGTGATCCATAGGAACAACATCAAAGCATTAGTACTTATTTTCATCACAATCAAGTTATATCATTCCTTCATCCTAATGCTTTTAGTCATAAATCTACATAATAGCTTCAATATACAAAACAACACACACATACCTATGCTTCTTACCATACCTTGGTATCATTTTGATGTAATTAATGGATTGAGGACTTCGTATCAAATTCCTGTCATACTTATACATGTAGACACTTACAATATTTTCATTTAGTCAAATTACAATTCATCATGGAAGATAATTTCCAATAGTAAATATCCCAGAATAAAGATAATCATTGGAATACTACAAATGTTCAATAAATAAGTTCTAAACCTGAACTTGATCATAAGTAAATAAATCTTTCATATGTAGCATCTAACATGTGGTACTTACTAGGTGAGATGGTTATTTGTCCATTTCGCAAAACACCTGAAAAGCTTAGAGGATCCATTTTTTTCTATTTATGTGACCTAGGCCCTCATGCCCATCTTGTCACAATAGTAATTCACAAGAAATTTTTTAACTCATTTCATCATAGCATTTATATTTCATCTTTCAACAAATATAATTCCTAGAAGTCTTACATCTTATCAAGAATAAGCATTCACATTTTCATCAATGTAATGCAAGTGTACTTCATCTAAGCATAAGCATCCAAATAAATCATGCCAATTCATCACCATATAAAGTCAACACATCAAAGTATGTTATACATCTATAACAATGCATTCAAAAGCATAACCATAAAGGTCAATTATGAAACAAGACATTTAATTGTAATTGGACATCTATCCTTTCTATAAGTCCCTGTCTCTTATGCCATTGGATAGGCAGTCTTCCATGCAAATTCTGAGACGGGAGTGTAGCTCAAACACTTGTCTGTTCTATCCACAAAGTATTATACTTCCATGGGATTCTACCGCAGAATTCCCAACCCTGCAATGCCCAATGAATAAAAGGCAGGGGGTATCTGGTGCAACCATGAAACTAACTACTTTCCACATATGGATAAGTAGAACTAATCATGAATGTGGTAGGGAGATGAAACATGGGCATCATATTTACGAAAACATATGTGAATAAGCTTTGCCCAAAGCATCTTTTTTTTCACTAGGACTGAACACTGGTAGGTAGAGAAACATCCTTTTCTACCCTTCCCTATTTTTCCCCACATTCGGCACCCCTCACCAGAAGGTAAAATTTCCAATTCTCATAAGAAAAATAAGCAAAAGATGCAATTCATGCATTTTATATAAATTAGGTTTCATGCAATAATTCATTAATAACAAGAGCATGTAATTCGTACAACAAGAAACTAATCAAAATAATTTTGCCCTTTAAAATTCGCATTCATCAAAGGAAATCACATAATTTGAACCATCTAGTCAAATTAAAATACACATACAAAGAAGGAGGTGTTGACCATTTTGTCAAAAACACCAATTATACCTCATAACCAAATAAACTCTATTTATTTTCCATAAAAATATGTCCACCTACTCGTTGATCATCAAATGCATCAACTAGCACATCTACTTCAATCACCTCATAATAATTTCATGCAAGGTCTCAAATATAATCACCCATATGCTGGTAATATCATATTAATGTCAAAAAGATGTATTTTCTATGGATTCCATCATTCTGTGCATATCCATGCAATGCTTCTCATAGCATCATAATTCACATCTAAGAATATTAATCAATGTTAATTATTTCATCAAATGCATTTCTAATATACACAACGCTTTGCATGTCAATTTAGTTTGATCATTTCATAATAATGGAAACATGTTTCAAGTAACATATGAATGCAAGATTAAGAATGGTATGTTCCTCTCAATCTACTCCCCTTTATAATCTATCAATGTTGTATGTTGAGCATGACAGATGACATCACTTCACATCACATGACTAGCAACATAAAACACATTCTAGCCACGATAAGATCATAAGAAATCACAATATTCAAAGTTCACAATTTTTAATTCAAAATCTCAAGGATAAGTAAAAAGATTCAAAAGAAGTGTGAACAAAATCTCAATTGATTGAAAAACTCAAAATTGGTGGCTAGATGGTCACAAGAGAAACTTAAGATTTCAGGCTAGTCCTTCATCACTTCAAAGTTCAAAATAAAACATAAATTGAAACCAAACCACATTACCGAGTGACTAACACTAGCCACAAGAAGGGAGTAAAAGCTACATGTCACCATGCGTCCAAGGTATGCTACAGAACATGACCATACTTCGAGAACATAAATCTCAAAGTTTACATCATCATGCAATAACACATTCAATTTCCTTAAACAATATTGTTCTTTCCACTAAAGTCAACCCACATGAATTGTTAATTCTCTCTTTTCTTTTGAAGTTAAGACATAAATATATCTTCACAAATTTTCTATGAATTTTTGTTTCATATTCCTCAAGAATTTCATAAGTTTCTAGTATTAAAAATTCTTTCCTAACACTTGCAATATATCTTGCAATAATACATATTGCCATTATTTATCATAATCCAAGTCCTTATTTCTGGCAGACTCTCTTACCTTCATTTCATAACCATCATTCTTTCACTACATAGTATCTCATAGAATTTTATCTTCTTCCTCTGCTACAGTAATGTAGAGAAATAGATTTTTTTTTTTTGAAGTGTATCCCACACACAAAGTACCTCATAATTTTTTTACATATTCTAACATTTTTGCAATATGAAACAGAAAAACAATCACACCACTCAAAGGTGGATGGTTGTCAAGCTCTCATAACTGTTTCAAAATTTCATAGTTCCAAGAACAACTTGGGAAATTCAGGAAATTTCACTCACATAAGAAATATTGTTCCTAATGTGTCTATTTCCACAAAACAAGGATCATATTATCCTTTTTCTATCAAGATAATCTGAAATTGAAAAATCATTCTAGTCAATCCAGGGAACCACAATTATGTTCATAGACTAAGCAGTAATTGAATCACAATTTATGCATCTAAGGGTTCGCAACTAAACATAGTGAACTCAAGGCCCTAGTATAGAACCCAGTGCTCTGATACCATATGTAATGACTGAACTTTCAACACAAGGCCACATCAGCGAATTTCATATAAAGACAAGAAGTCAGTCAACCACTAAAAGGTCGAATGCATAAGTCGACTAGATACAAATATATTGCTCATAATAAATGAATAAAAGTACTATTACGACCATTACTGTCAATAAGATAAATCATACCTTTGTCCAAACAATAACACATAAAGTCGACCATCTGTCGAATCACATCAGTAAATGATAAGAATTAGATCCAAAATATGTACTTCCATATTAACGACATAAGTAAATAACAAAATTTACCAAATACCACAATGTCGATTACAAAATGGAAAGTCCTTCCTGTAAGAAACTTCATAAACCTATTACAAAAGGTCAGCAAGGGTGAGAATATTGTGGGAGTGCGTTTCCACCCTACCACAATGCATTAACGCTTCCCCGGAATCTTTCCTGACATGAAAGATACCCTACCCAGCTAGAAGTAATCTAATAAAGTAAAACTAAGGAATAATGGAATATGTGCTACTCGATACATCCACAATCAAGTTCCAATATATCATGTCATGGTCTTCCAAAAAACTAACCTTGTAAATCTTATTCCATTTCATACATATGGAAAAGATTCTGTAAAGATTCTCATTTAGTGCATAGTGCATCATGTTTCATGGTTGCATTCAACATACATAAAGGAACATAACAACATCCTTTTCCTAACTATCAAAAATATGTCAATCTCATACATTTCCGCCATTAGCTATTTTATGTTCAAATGATAATTATAACTTGAAGTCATCATAGTACATGGAGAAAACCATATGCATCATTCTAATATATATTAAAACTAGAAACATCAATTCTTTCTTGAGCAACATGTTGAAAAACTCTTTTATTTTGTATCCAACCAATATAGAAGAACACATATGTAGTTCCAACTTAAACACAAGGCTAACATACATTCCATCCTCCTGGTTCTCAATATGTAATATAATTGAATAAAAAATATATATAAGTTTCTCTTATAGGATCTTTTATTTGTTTAAGCACAAAGAATCACAAATAAACATTCTTGCATACTTCAGCACATGCAAACACCATTCCCTTATTATTTCATTTGGTATTCCAAGTAATCATAATCTTCAATAGTATGTACTTTGTACTAAATTAAATATTGCCTTATAATCATAGAATCATTCAGTCATACTTAGTATTTATCTACACATAAGCACTCAATGCAAAGATAATGAAAATAAGCCTACACATAGGCATAGTCCTTCCTTGATATATTAACCTTAGTCAAACTTGTAAAAGATAGGTTTCAAAAAGCATAACTAACTTGGCCTAAAATCATAGGTATTCATTTCTGATTTCACCTTTCAATAATGGATCAATCACAAAGCAACATAAAATCCATGTTTAACCTCTCCTAACAGGATTCTTACTAAAATAGTCATAAATACTCAACCTCAGAAAAACATACGATAAAGTAAAACCACATTTCATATTTTATATAATCATTCCATTTCTAAAGGAAATTCATCAAGTTTCCTGTCGCAGCAAAAACAACAAGTTTGTTCCTAAGTTTTATCTTTATCCATAAGTTAAATTTGAAAGTTGTCAAAGACTTTTGTTTCTGTTTACTATCTTCTCTTTTCAGATAATATCCAATTACTTAAATGTTATTATTGATTACATATTCTCATAATAAAATAATAACCATCTTCATATTTCTAATCATTCAACAATTCACTGAATTCATTTGCTTTGATATGTTGAAATATGGTTTAAAATTGAGTGTTTGTAATGAAAATATTTATGTTTAAATCCGGTTTTTACTTTTAAAATCATTCTAAGTTCAGAAAAGAAAAGAGTTTTACTAAACTTTTCAATCATTTCTTGAACTTAGTTCATCTGTTTTTCTTCCAATAAATTTGCAAAAGAATTTCATCAATAAGAATAATTCAGAATTTTAAGACTAATCATATTTTCCAATCTAATATTTATTTTCAAGAATTATACACAAACTCTTCTTTCTCTATACGTTTATATAAATCCAGAGATCATAATAAGAAAAATAGATATGCAAAAGAAATACTATATATCTTTCACAATCAATGTAAATCGAAAATAAAATATCAACTCACTAAGAGAAATATGAATTCAACAATAAAAGAACTTGGTTTTCATTAGTAGAAATCTGGAGTTGAAATACTTCTTATTCTTCTCTTCTGGGTCGAATTTCTTCCTCCTTCCTTCCTTCCAGTGTGTGTCATTCTTTCTTTCTTTTAAAAATAATCTCCTCCTACTCCTAATAAAACTCTCTTCTTAAAATTAAACTCCAACTTCTTCCATAAATTTAACTCTTTGTCTTTTTCATGAATGAAACTCCCCCCAAATAAAACTCTCTTCCAAAATAAAACTCTCTCCTTCTCTCCTCTTTTTATTCTCTCTGTGCACTAATATTTTCCATATTTTAATCATAAATATCCTCATTTATTACGTCTCTTGTCCTCTTGTATACATATCTTGCAAGCTTTATTGTGCTGTCATTTACGCTGGTGGAAGATGTCAGGAAGGTAGCTAAAGTTTTTAAAACAAAAGATTAAATCTCCCCCCCTTCATAAATACATTTGCCACTTCCTTGACTGTAAAGCACGTTTTTGAGGATTGACAATGAGTCAAGGTAAATGAATTTATTACCCTCCCCAAATTACGCGCACACTCCCCAAAATTTGCATACATTGCAGATGTATCTTTAATATTTTATGTGGGCCATCGGGTCGTGACATCTAGTATTTTCTTTGTTTTAGGAAGTGATTAGGAGTTTCTTTATCATAGATTTTCAAACTCCAAAGAATTTGGAGTTGGTGTTGGATTGTGTGCGGATTGGGAGCAAGCCCTCCCTCTCTGAAATCTCGACTCCTTTCTTTTTATCTTAGGGTTGAATCTCAATGTAATGTTATGTGGGTTTGGTGAGGTTGTTTGATTGATCTTCTTTTATCATTTTAGGTAGATATATACTGTGAGGATATTAGTAATGTTATTGGTATTTATTAGAAGTGGATCCAATTACTTCCAATATCAATTGCATTATGTTTGCTCATACATATGTTGTCAAAGTAAATTAGGATCTATATTGTAATTGAATTGCTTGATTAAGTGTGCCTATTGTTTCATAGTGCCAATTATTTCATTGTAGATAATAGTTTGCTATGGGACATAGTGCTTCTAAAAGCCTTGTTCTCACCAAAGAAATGTGTGCTTTGGTACCTTGTGACACAACACCTCCTTGATTGTTTGATTGTGGATGTATCTTTTTTTATTTGGACTCTTCAGTTAACGAGTCCATTTTTTCCTCCCCAACTCTTTGGTGGATTAGGATGTGATCTTGGAGTCTCCTCTTTAGAAGCATCCCTTAGGGTGAGTGTGGTTCATATGGTGTCTTCAGTTAGGACTGAACACCATTTGAATAGGTCTAGACTTTTGTTTTGCATGACCTTATTGGCTAGTTGATAACTTAGTGGGCTATGTGGGATTCTTGTTCCTAATTAGTCTGTGGATCTTATGTTGTAAGTGAAATTTTTAGTTACCATCTTCTTCATTGCGTGAAGTGTCTATCATTGAGCAGGTGTCGTTCTAGAGCTCTCGCCTCTCTCTACATTCAAAGGAACTAGATAGTCATGTGTCTTGGATGATTCTTCAAAGAAGGAAGATAGGTATTCCTACATCTATTTAAGAATCCCATTCTCAAGTGAAGATTGTGTGGATCATAAGAGATCTAGAATAGTGTAGGCAGGGATAGTTGTTTATTAGTGGCAGCCTGGTTGAAGATGTTTTACTAATTAACTTTTTGGTAGTTATTGGTTGCAATTTTTGTGTTGTTTCTTATCTATAGCTTTTAAAAAAAAATATTTTATTGCAAAAGAATTTTAGGAGCCTAATATGCTTATTACCATTTAATAAAAAATTAAATTATGAAAAAAAAAACAATTCTAAGTTAACTTTCATTCTCACCACAAATTTCTACTCTATTTAGATAGCAAACAATTATAATTATGTTATTGCGTTCAAAAGCCTTCAATATTAATTTTCTCAAACAATTTCTCTGTGTATTAACATTACTAATCTGTCTTTGTCAATCTGAATCACAGTTTTAAAGTGTAGAGAGATGACGATCACATTTTTGGGGGGAAATTTTCTTCATCGACTTTCTCTTTTGCTATTGTAACCGCTTTATGGGTTGTTGCTGACCAATATTTTCTTTCAGTTTTACAAGCTATTTTGATTAGATCACTTAACTGTTGAAATATATTCTGTTATAAATTCTGCTTGTAATGTTCACAATAAATTGTTTGTTTGTTTCAAAATCCCAGAGAGTCTTGTACTCGATGGTTGAAAAAATCATCATAAGCCAACAATCTCATAATAGGTGGATTTCCCAGAGTTAGTTGGAGCCATGAATTATTAAGCCCAAAATCCAAGCTGTAAGATGACAAAAGATACCAAATGGTCCCTCCCATGGATTGCCAATATCTGGCAAAATGTCAATTCTCACCTAAAGGGATGGAACAAAGCATAGGTCAATCTTCCTGCAAGGAATGGTGGCAGATTATTGCAAGCAGTCAGCAAGTGATGTTAAACATCTTCTAGGTTCTACTCAAGCTATACTAGGACTAGATGCTAGAGATTCAATTAGGGAGTGTCATCAAAGAGCAGAAATGAATTAATACTATGTAGAAATGATTACTATCTCATACAAATGAGGATGCTCGATCATGTAAGTCTCATGCTCCTAGAGTGGACATGTCTTCACAAGTCATCATTAGCCCTTACATTTTCCCAAGGCATGTGCAAGGAGAAACAATTATATTGGTTAATTGATTAACCATGCTTCATTAGATTTCACTTGATTAATCAAATCCCACATGTGATTGCATCTCTTCTGTCACTTTGGGTTGGGAACAAGTTGGGAGCCACTCACATAACCCTCTCTAGTACCTAAGTCCTAAACTCATCATGTTTTTGAATGAACATGAAATATAAACACAAACAAGTCATATTTCATTTTTCACAAGTTTTGACATAACAATGCATTTTCTCAATTCCTGACAATCTCATTCAACAAAGTCCAAATAGATTCCATTTTTCCTTTTACAAGTATACCAATACTTCCATATAATTATTTATCACAAATTACCACAATACTGCATTTTTCCCATTTTGACAATCTTATAAAAACCATCAAATTTCCAACTCTATGAAAATAGCTTCGAATTTTGAATCAAAATTTCAAATTCATGAAATCAAAATTTGAATAATACTTTTTGCAATAGAAGCTTCCAAAATCCCACTTTTATTGTAAAACATGCATGCTAGATGTTGGTACCCATATAGATTCCAGTATTTAAACTTTCGGTGTAGGGTCTCGAATCTCTTTGAACTAAGTTCAAAGAGGTTCGAAGTGGTTCAGTTTGCGTAAGTAGAATCACAGGTTCAGAGTTCAATTCAAAGACATGACTATGGGTGCATTTCAGTGGTTCAACAAGGAAGTTCAAAGGCTCCAAATTCAAATATCAGAAGAAAGGGTCAATGTCAAAGATTTCATACATCCAATTAGCCCCATTTGGATATAATGATCATGATCGGGCATATTCAGTGATTACCAGCATAGGCAGATGGTTTGATCAAAGACACACCGTCAACAGGGTATGTTACTTTTTCATATAGAGATTCAATTTATGGCTTGGCTCAGTGTCGGAGAGACATGAGCGCCGATGAATGTAGCCACCATGTTTTGCTTGATGGACAAACCTGCTCCAAACTTGTCGAGGAAATTCTGCAGTCAATATTTTAAGTGGGTGTTCAGTGAGAGATCGTGGTGTGGGTTCGCATAATAAGTTAAGCCTCTTGAAGAAGTCTTTACATCATTTTGAAGGTGAACTCATTCCCATATTCAAAACCATACAAATCGGTGATATGGCATGGGACTCAAATAATTCATGGGTTTTATTTTATTGTTGGAATCAGTTGATATCGAGGATCAGGCACAAGCTCACTATCATTTTGTAAAGCCATGACATGACATCCAGACTACACCCGTATCCAATCTTCCAAGTGCCGCGATATGTTGAAAAGGTCTATTGCTAGTATGTGGATGCTTGTACCCCATTTCAAGGTGTAGTTTTATAGCTTCATCAAAGTGTTCCCAAATCATTTCACAGTATCATGAAGACACCAGAGAAATCATTACTATGAGCTTGAATTTTGAATGAACCTGCATACATTTGCATAAATACATATGCTCATATGTTCGATTAAATTAAAGATGATTATGGGTAGTGTCAAAATCTCTCTGTTCTGATCACTGCAACCAAATCTATTCACAATGGAAGCACCAGATATGCTGATGTTCAAGCTCCTCCCATTCATTAAGCAGTTTGATCACTTTAATAGGCCAGGGACAGTATAATACCTCCACTTTCCAAATGGGAGATTATCTAGATACTACATGCCATTTAATGCAAATTGATACTTGCCTCATGATAAAGTCTAGGCGGCGGCAGTGCATGTGAGGTATTGTCTTTAGATTTCTGATGCCGACTCTAGCAAAGTGACTTTGCAAAGGTTGTCTAGACTGGAGAATTTGGTGAATTGATGGCCTAAGCTTGTCAGTAGTGCACTCTTAAGACAGAATCCTCACAATGTGCATGAGTGGCATAAGAGAGCAAAGCTTTTTAAGGGAAATCCTACGAGGCAAATCTTAACTTTTATAGAAGCTGTGAAAATGGCGAATCCAATGAAAGTTGTTGGAAAACCACATACATTGTGGGTTTCCTTTGCACACTTATATGAAAATCACAAGGATGTTGGAAATGCAAGGATAATTACAAAACAGTGGATGATTTAGCTAGTGTTTGGTGTGAGTGGGAAGAAATGGATTTGAAGCACAAGAACTTTAAAGGTGCACTTGAACTTATGCGTAGGGCAACAATAGAACCTTCTATAGAAGTCAAGCGCAGAGTTTCTTCTAATTGCAATAAACCACTACAGATGAGGCTTTGGACATACTTTGTGGACTTGGAGGAGAGTCTAGGAACATCAGAGTCGGCACGTGCAGTATATGAATGGATACTTGATTTAAAAACTGCAACTCCACAAATTATTATAAATTATGCACATTTACTAGAGGAGAATAAATATTTTGAAGATGCATTCAAAGTATATGAAAGAGATGTGTTTATTTGGGAGTTAGCATTATGATGTTGTAATATTATAATAAAAGAATTATAGACAACATTACATAAAAGAAAGTGGTTTGAAAGGGAATTGGTTAGAATATAACCATCAAAAAGAGGACCTTGTCAAGAAACGGTTATGCTAATAATTGAAAGCTTATGGAAGGATAGATATAAAATATGTCGAAGCAAGTATGAGAGGGGGGTTCCAGATTCCGCTTACCCTAGAGACTTTGAGCTACAAGAGGGTGTTAGTTTTTTTTTATTTTGTAGTGGCAGGGAGGGGCATGTTTTTATTTTGATGATTTGTGAATGCAGAAACAGAGGATCTTAGTATCTTTTTGTAGATTCAGAGGAAGAAAGTTTCTGTGTATTAGATCTTTGAGTCCAGACATTGGATTTCTTATTGATATTAATCTGTGAATTAATTCAATTCTCTTTGAAATTTATTCTGTTTCGCTCGATCATTAATGTGTTTATCATTTGGACTTTGATCCAAAGTTATTCATGTATTTGGAAGAATTGATGCTTTTTTTTCTTTCTGCACGTTCTTTGTAATGTTAGGGTCGGATAAATGGTCTTTGTACCATTATTTTTCTATTTTTATTTGTTTAGTTTCTTCATATCTATGTTGTGTTTACGAGTAGATGTTTTTTTGCCTTTCTTTGCTTTCAAGTTAAAAGCAATACTGTTTGTAGTTTAAATGAATTCATTGCAAATCTTGTGTGGGGAGTTGTTCCTTAAATAATTCAGAGGGTGCTTACGTTGTCTAATCCTGAAGCGACCCAACTATTAGTGTGGATTATGTCTTCTTGTTTGGGTGTTTAGGGTCATTTCGTAATTGTTTTCTTTGAACATAAATCTGTTCACCAAAACTAGAATAATTAGGACATTATGCATTATATTTAATTACTTGGGCCCTTTTATACTTTTTTCACTGAAGCTAAACATGGGCACTTTTTCCTTTTATTAAATTAGGCTAATATTATCTTAATTTATCTCATTCATTGTGATTTTGACACTAACACTAGCTAATTCAATCATGATCTTGAGTTTGCATCTAGGATTTTATTCATCCTTTCATAAGGATTCATTCATTCATTTGTAAAATTACTTTAGTGCAATTAATAATAAATTAATTCTCAGGTTATTGAACATATTGTTCTTCTTGATTTCCTTTTTTTAATGGGTGATGTGCTTGCAGATGATTCTTGGCTTGTGAGGCCAGGTTCATCAACTTGTAAATGGTATTAGAGAAGATTTACTAAGTTCCTCCCTAATATTCTACAGAGATCTAACCTTTTGAGAATTTTCTGTGTACTTTGGGCTCAAATAGAGGTTGTTATCACATTTGCAACGTCCCAAAACCTATCCAAAATAACTATCATTTTTTCAAGATCTGAGCAGTTTTGGGAGTACAACGACAAAAATAATTGGGAATAATGGCTTTTAATTTTAAGATTTACTACAAATGGACAAAAATATAAATTTATAGAGTTGCAATCACACTACCTAGCCAAATTATTTTCAACCATGGGATGGAGAAATTACTAAGGGTTCCTATGGCTTATTGGCATGACTACATTTTGAAGATGTACAAGACATAACAACTCAAGATTCCCCAAAGCATCAAAGGAGCATTCAATGTCATCAACATACTTTTAAAGAGCCCAATGGTCTACCTTCTTTCAAATACTACACGATCACACTATTGAATTAATATTTGGAAAGTATTTCTCCTAACATTTGACCTTAGAAGTTAGAAATAAAAGAATTGGTCAAGGAAATGTTGGATTCAAGCATTTTTTATCCTTGAAAAAATGTCTATTCATATCTATTGGTTATGTTTAAAAGAATAACGAGTCATGGAGAATGTGCTCAAATCATAGAGAGTTCAATAAGCTCCCTTGTAAAGATAAGTTTCTTGTTCTTGTTATTGATGAATTATTAAATTAATTAAAGAGTAAAGATTTCTTTTATATGTTGGATTTGAATTCAAGTTATTATTATTAGATTTAATCAAAGGAGGATGTGCATTGATGTACACATTTATAATACATTGGCTCATTATAATTTTATAGTTACACTATTTGATCTCACTGATGCTGATGTAAGAAAAAGCCTCATGAATTAATTGAACTCTTCATTTCTGCAACAATTTGTGTTGGCATTCTTTGATGCATCATCATTGATAGTAAAACATGGGAGGATTAACAAGTCATACAAAAATATGCAGGTTTGTCAAGCATTGATGACAACTTTTTTGAAGGGGATCAACATGTTACTCTACCTTTTTATCTTCCTTAAGTGCAACAACATGCTAAACACTTGTGTGTTTAACCTTATTTTTTCATTTCTTAATTTTAGTTATTCTTTAAGCTGACTTGATTAGGATAAATTGGTGCACCCAAATAGTTATTCCTTTAAATAAGGAAGAGAGCCTTTCCCAAACCAGCATAAGTTTTAATGTTAAATTCCTTTCCAGATATTTTGGTTTTTGAAGGTCATCCTTTGGAAATGCTCTAATTAGGTTTTTCACCTTTATTCTGATAAATAAATATTAGAAACAAACATATGTGAAAGAAAAAAGGATAGAGGTTTTGAATTGTAGGGAAAATGGTTTCTTTGTCTTAAAGGCCAATATAGGATTGCAAAATTTTCATCATAGAAATTTTAAGGAGCTCACAAAGATCTTAAAGATTAAAGATTTTGATATGAATTAATTTAATCACAAACTTTTATTATTTAGTTTGAAAATGTATAAACATTTAATATACAAGCTATGTCAAATTTGAAATATTAAAAAGTACTAATGTAGCTCCTGCTCTTGCTGCTATTCCATCTAGCTATGATTCGAACACTACTGATGTTGGATATTTTGCACTTGGTTCTATCAGTCATGTTTTAATGGCTACTTCTTCTCCTTGTCATTTCTGCCTGGTCATGTGGACGCAAATGGGGTGCTTGGTTGCCTATTCTTTGCGGGCATGGCTTACATTGCTAGTTGCCTTGTTCGTAGTCACCCCTTGTGGTTTGTGGACAAGACGTGCTGGACAATGAATCTTATTACGTCCCTCAAAGTTTGTTTTGTAGGATTAATTATTTCTGGTGTTTTCTAGATATGCATAATTGGATTTTAAACGCTCGGAGGGCTTTGGTTGCTAGTACAATCTAGTGTAATGACTGAACTTTCAATAGAAGGCCACATTAGAGAATTTCATATAAAGACAAGAAGTCGGTCAACCAGTCAAAGGTCAAATGCATAAGTCGACTAGATACAAATATATTGGTGATAATAAATGAATAAAAGTACTATTACGACCATTATTGTCGAAAAGATAAATCATACCTTTGTCCAAACAATAACACATAAAGTCAACCATCTGTCAAATCACATCAGTAAATGATAAGAATTAGATCCAAAATATGTACTTCCATATTAACGACATAAGTAAATAACAAAATTTACCAAATACGACAATGTCGATTATGAAATGGAAAGTCTTTCTTGTAAGAAACTTTAGAAACCTGTTACAAAAGGTCAGCAAGGGCGAGAATATTGTGGGAGTGCATTTCCACCCTACCACAAAGCATTAACGCTTCCCTGGAATCTTTCCAGAGATGAAAGATAACTAGCCCAACTACAAGTAATCTAATAAAGTAAAACTAAGGAATAATGGAATATGTGCTACTTGATACATCCACAATCAAGTTCCAATATAACATGTCATGGTCTTCCAAAAAACTAACCTTGTAAATCTTATTCCATTTCATATAAATGGAAAAGATTTCGTAAAGATTCTCTTTTAGTGCATAGTACATCATGTTTCATGGTTGCATTCAACATACATAAAGGAACATAACAACATCCTTTTCCTAACTATCAAAAATATGTCAATCTCATACATTTCCGCCATTAGCTCTTTTATGTTCAAATGATAATTATAACTTGAAGTCATCATAGTACATGGAGAAAACCATATGCATCATTCCGATATATATTAAAACTAGAAACATCAATTCTTTCTTGAGCAACATGTTGAAAAACTCTTTTATTTTTTATCCAACCAATATTGAAGAACATATACGTAGTTCCAACTTAAACACAAGGCTAACGTACATTCCATCCTCTTGGTTCTCAATATGTAATATAATTGAATAAAAAAAAATATTAGTTTCTCTTATAGGATCTTTTATTTGTTTAAGCACGGAGAATCACAAATAAACATTCTTGCATACTTCAACACATGCAAACACCATTCCCTTATTATTTCATTTGGTATTCCAAGTAATCATAATCTTCAATAGTATGTACTTTGTACCGAATTAAATATTGCCTTATATTCATAGAATCATTTAGTCATACTTAGTATTTATCTAGACATAAGCACTCAATGAAAAGATAATGAAAATAAGCCTACACATAGGCATAGTCCTTCCTTGATTTATTAACCATAGTCAAACTTGTAAAAGATAGGTTTCAAAAAGCATAACTAACTTGGCTTAAAATCACAGGTATTCATTTCTGATTTCACCTTTCAATAATGGATCAATCACAAAGCAACATAAAATCCATGTTTAACCTCTCCTAACAGGATTCTTACTGAAATAGTCATAAATACTCAACCTCAAAAAAACATACGATAAAGTAAAACCACATTTCATATTTTATATAATCATTCCATTTCTAAAGGAAATTCATCAAGTTTCCTGTTGCAGCAAAAACACCAAGTTTGTTCCTAAGTTTTATCTTTATCCATAAGTTAAATTTGAAAGTTGTCAAAGACTTTTGTTTCTGTTTACTATCTTCTCTTTTCAGATAATATCCAATTTCTTAAATATTATTATTGATTACATATTCTCATAATAAAATAATAACCATCTTCATATTTCTAATCATTCAACAATTCACTGAATTCATTTGCTTTGATATGTTGAAATATGGTTTAAAATTGAGTGTAAGTTTGTAATGAAAATATTTATGTTTAAATCAGGTTTTTACTTTTAAAATCATTCTAAGTTCAGAAAAGAAAAGAGTTTTACTAAAATTTTCAATCATTTCTTGAACTTAATTAATCTGTTTTCCTTCCAATAAATTTGCAAAAGAATTTTATCAATAAGAATAATTCAGAATTTTAAGACTACTCATATTTTCCAATCTAATATTTATTTTCAAGAATTATACACAAACTCTTCTTTCTCTATACGTTTATATAAATCCAGAGATCATAATAAGAAAAATAGATATACAAAAGAAATACTATATATCTTTCACAATCAGTGTAAACTGAAAATAAAATTTCAACTCACTAAGAAAAACATGAATTCAACAATAAAAGAACTTGGTTTTCATTAGTAGAAATCTGGAGTTGAAATACTTCTTATTCTCCTCTTCTGGGTCGAATTTCTTTCTTCTTCCTTCCTTCCATTGTGTGTCATTCTTTCTTTCTTTTAAAAATAATCTCCTCCTACTCCTTCTAATAAAAATCTCCTAAAAATTAAACTCTCTTCTCAAAATTAAACTCCAACTTCTTCCATAAATTTAACTCTCTGTCTTTTTCATGAATGAAACTCCCTCCAAATAAAACTCTCTTCCAAAATAAAACTCTCTCCTTCTCTCCTCTTTTTATTCTCTTTGTGCACTGATATTTTCTATATTTTAATCATAAATATCCTCATTTATTACGTCTCTTTTCCTCTTGTATAAATATCTTTCAATCTTTATTGTGATGTCATTTACGCTGGTGGAAGATGTCAGGAAGGTAGCTAATGTTTTTAAAACAAAAAATTAAATCTCCCCCCCTTCATAAATACGTTTGCCACTTCCTTGATTGTAAAGCACATTTTTGAGGACTGACAGTCAGTCAAGGTAAATGAATTTATTACCCTCCCCAAATTATGTGCACACTCCCCAAAATTTGCATACATTGCGGATGTATCTTTAATATTTTATGTGGGCCATTGGGTCGTGACATCCTTCCCCTCTTAAGAATGCATCGTCTCGATGCATAATTCAAAATTGGCAATCAGATGCAAAGATAATTTAATAATTTTACAACTGACATGATGCTAAATCATCTCCCATTATTCAAATATTAAGGTAATGCATGTTTACACTTTTACATTCTAACAGAAAATTAAAAAAAAAATTCAATTTCATTTGCTTACTAGAATGTTACTTTCAACTGCATGTTATCTAACTTTTGATAACAACAACAATAGGTAATACACATATGGAGAATCATCAACTATACTTATTACAAGAAATTACATCTAGTATGCTTTAATCCTAAATGAATTCTTACTTTCATTTGAAAAACAATATAGACACACACATATATTCCTCAAATAAATCATTCATAACAAGCCTCATAGGAAAATTCTAGTGAGTGTGTGAATTCCATTACTATCCTTCAATTTTACAAGATTAGACTTACCTCTCTCTGACAATATTCCCCCTCTAATAATAATATGTCATTCCATCTGTGATCCATAGGAACAACATCAAAGCATTAGTACTTATTTTCATCACAATCAAGTTATATCATTCCTTCATCCTAATGCTTTTAGTCATAAATCTACATAATAGCTTCAATATACAAAACAACACACACATACCTGTGCTTCTTACCATACCTTGGTATCATTTTGATGTAATTAATGGATTGAGGACTTCGTATCAAATTCCTATCATACTTATACATGTAGACACTTACAATATTTTCGTTTAGTCAAATTACAATTCATCATGGAAGATAATTTCCAATAGTAAATATCCCAGAATAAAGATAATCATTGGAATACTACAAATGTTCAATAAATAAGTTCTAAACCTGAACTTGATCATAAGTAAATAAATCTTTCATATGTACCATCTAACATGTGGTACTTACTAGGTGAGATGGTTATTTGTCCATTTCGCAAAACACCTAAAAAGCTTAGAGGATCCATTTTTTTCTATTTATGTGACCTAGGCCCTCATGCCCATCTTGTCACAATAGTAATTCAAAAGAAATTTTTTAACTCATTTCATCATAGCATTTATATTTCATCTTTCAACAAATATAATTCCTAGAAGTCTTACATCTTATCAAGAATAAGCATTCACATTTTCATCAATGTAATGCAAGTGTACTTCATCTAAGCATAAGCATCCAAATAAATCATGCCAATTCATCACCATATAAAATCAACACATCAAAGTATGTTATACATCTATAACAATGCATTCAGAAGCATAACCATAAAGGTCAATCATGAAACAAGACATTTAATTGTAATTGGACATCTATCCTTTCTATAAGTCCCTGTCTCCTATGCCATTGGATAGTTATTCATCCATGCAAATCCTGAGACGGGAGTGTAGCTCAGACACTTGTCTGTTCTATCCACAAATTATTATACTTCCATGGGATTCTACCGCAGAATTCCCAACCCTGCAATGCCCAACGAATAAAAGGCAGGGGGTATCTGGTGCAACTATGAAACTAACTACTTTCCACATATGGATAAGTAGAACTAATCCTGAATGTGGCAAGGAGATGAAACATGGGCAGCATATTTACGAAAACATATGCGAATAAGCTTTGGCCAAAGCATCTTTTTTTTCACCAGGAATGAACACTGGCAAGTAGAGAAACATCCTTTTCTACCCTTCCCTATTTTTCCCCACATTCGGCACCCCTCACCAGAAGGTAAACTTTCCAATTCTCATAAAAAAAATAAGCAAAAGATGCAATTCATGCATTTTATATAAATTAGGTTTCATGCAATAATTCATTAATAACAAGAGCATGTAATTCGTACAACAAGAAACTAATCAAAATAATTTTTCCCTTTAAAATTATCATTCATCAAAGGCAATCACATAATTTGAACCATCTAGTCAAATTAAAATACACACACAAAGAAGGAGGTGTTGACCATTATGTCAAAAACACCAATTATACCTCATAACCAAATAAACTCTATTTCTTTGCCATAAAATATGTCCACCTACTCGTTGATCATCAAATGCATCAACTAGTACATCTATTTCAATCACCTCATAATAATTTCATGCAAGGTCTCAAATATAATCACCCATATGCTGGTAATATCATGTTAATGTCAAAAAGATGTATTTTCTATGGATTCCATCATTCCGTGCATATCCATGCAATGCTTCTCATAGCATCATAATTCACATCTAAGAATATTAATCAATGTTAATTATTTCATCAAATGCATTTCTAATATACACAACCCTTTGCATGTCAATTTAGTTTGATCATTTCATAATAATGGAAACATGTTTCAAGTAACATATGAATGCAAGATTAAGAATGGTATGTTCCTCTCAATCTACTCCCCTTTATAATCTATCAATGTTGTATGTTGAGCATGATAGATGACATCACTTCACATCACATGACTAGCAACATAAAACACATTCTAGCCACGATAAGATCATAAGAAATCACAATCTTCAAAGTTCACAATTTTTAATTCAAAACCTGAAGGATAAGTAAGAAGATTCAAAAGAAGTGTGAACAAAATCTCAATTGATTGAAAAACTCAAAATTGGTGGCTAGATGGTCACAAGAGAAACTTAAGATTTCAAGCTAGTCCTTCATCACTTCAAAGTTCAAAATAAAACATAAATTGAAACCAAACCACATTACCGAGTGACTAACACTAGCCACAAGAAGGGAGTAAAAGCTACATGTCACCATGCGTCCAAGGTATGCTACAGAACATGACCATACTTTGAGAACATAAATCTCAAAGTTTACATCATCATGCAATAACACATTCAATTTCCTTAAACAATATTGTTCTTTCCACTAAAGTCAACCCACATGAATTGTTAATTCTCTATTTTCTTTTGAAGGTAAGACATAAATATATTTTCACAAATTTTCTACGAATTTTTGTTTCATATAAAACATGTTGAATTATTTTTCCTCAAGAATTTCACAAGTTTCTAGTATTAAAAATTCTTTCATAACACTTGCAATATATCTTGCAATAATACATATTGCCATTATTTATCATAATCCAAGTCCTTATTTCTGGCAGACTCTCTTACCTTCATTTCATAACCATCATTCTTTCACTACATAGTATCTCATAAAATTTTATCTTCTTCCTCTGCTACAGTAATGTAGAGAAATAGAATTTTTTTTTAAAAGTGTATCCCACACACAAAGTACCTCATAATTTTTTTACATATTCTATAATTTTTGCAATATGAAACAGAAAAAAAATCACACCACTCAAAGGTGGATAGTTGTCAAGCTCTCATAACTGTTTCAAAATTTCATAGTTCCAAGAACAACTTGGGACATTCAGGAAATTTCACTCACATAAGAAATATTGTTCCTAATGTGTCTATTTCCACAAAACAAGGATCATATTATCCTTTTTCTATCAAGATAATCTGAAATTGAAAAATCATTCTAGTCAATCTAGGGAACCACAATTATGTTCATAGACTAAGCAGTAATTGAATCACAATTTATGCATCTAAGGGTTCGCAACTAAACATAGTGAACTCAAGGCCCTACTATGGAATCCAGTGCTCTGATACCATATGTAATGATTGAACTTTCAACACAAGGCCACATCAACGAATTTCATATAAAGACAAGAAGTCGGTCAACCAGTCAAAGGTCGAATGCATAAGTCGACTAGATACAAATATATTGTTGATAATAAATGAATAAAAGTACTATTATGACCATTACTGTCGAAAAGATAAATCATACCTTTGTCCAAATAATAACACATAAAGTCGACCATCTGTCGAATCACATCAGTAAATGATAAGAATTAGATCCAAAAGATGTACTTCCATATTAACGACATAAGTAAATAACAAAATTTACCAAATACCACAATGTCGATTACAAAATGGAAAGTCCTTCTTGTATTCTTGTAAGAAACTTCATAAACCTATTACAAAAGGTCAGCAAGGGAGAGAATATTGTGGGAGTGCGTTTCTACCCTACCACAAAGCATTAACGCTTCCCTGGAATCTTTCCTAACATGAAAGATACCCAGCCCAGCTAGAAGTAATCTAATAAAGTAAAACTAAGGAATAATGGAATATCTGCTACTTGATACATCCACAATCAAGTTCCAATATAACATGTCATGGTCTTCCAAAAAACTAACCTTGTAAATCTTATTCCATTTCATACATATGGAAAAGATTTTGAAAAGATTCTCATTTAGTGCATAGTGCATCATGTTTCATGGTTGCATTCAATATACATAAAGGAACATAACAACATCCTTTTCCTAACTATAAAAAATATGTCAATCTCATACATTTCCACCATTAGCTCTTTTATGTTCAAATGATAATTATAACTTGAAGTCATCATAGTACATGGAGAAAACCATATGCATCATTCTGATATATATTAAAACTAGAAACATCAATTCTTTCTTAAGCAACATGTTGAAAAACTCTTTTATTTGGTATCCAACCAATATAGAAGAACACATATGTAGTTCCAACTTAAACACAAGGCTAACATACATTCCATCCTCTTGGTTCTCAATATGTAATATAATTGAATAAAAAAAAAATATAAGTTTCTCTTATAGGATCTTTTATTTGTTTAAGCACAAAGAATCACAAATAAACATTCTTGCATACGTCAGCACATGCAAACACCATTCCCTTATGATGGGTTTTCACTAACTGATCGGCTGTGAAGAAATCTTAGCCATCACACCTTCATTTCATTTAGAACTTTCAACTTAACCTGAAGTTTACCGACTTACGAAACGTCATCTTTGAAACTGGAAGCTCAACAAATATTGAATGTATCCATAAGTTGACCTACTTTGTTTTTTAGGTTTCCCTTCGACCATCCATTTCTGATTATTTTATTGATTGATAATTGAATGACAACATTGAGTTGATTTGTTTACACACCCTCGATTGGAATTCCGAGGGCAATTTTCTTTTCTGCATCTAGAAATTAGTGAGAAACATATTCTCTACATTCTTATCGACTAGAGGAGTGGCTAGCTTTGCATGCGTTTGACCAATTCATCAACTCTCATGATGCTTTGTGGGTGTGTCTTCTTTGGTAATTTTACATTGCAGAAGAAATTACATTTAAATAGGAAGTTTTAGGTTTGAATATGTATTTCTTAATGCTAATCATCTGGTTAATCTGTTGAGGTGATACGAAGGAGGAGCTTGAGTGCTAGTCTTGTATCAAAGGATGAAGTTTTTTATTAGAAGGATTTGTTATAATTATAGAAAAATCATACATTTTTTTATGAATTTTTAAAGTTTAATTCTGGTTACACATTAATATGTATTTGTTATAGTCTTAATGGAATATTTCCATTGTTAAATATCATTTCTCATTATAAGATAGTTGAATAAGTTAAATGTGCGGTGACAATTAATCTATTTTTATCTAGAATTTAATGAATATTTAAAAAAATAAAGAAAATGATATTATGTCTAATTATCTCAAACATCAAATGAATATAGAGTCAAGAAAGGAGAAATGATATTATCCCAAACATCATATGAATAATATGGAATATAAAGTTTAAAAAAGAGAAATAGTATTATCTCAAATATCATATGGATAATATGGAACATAAAGCCAAGAAGGGGGAAAAAAAAACGTGACAAGAATTAAGGGTGATAAATTAATATTTTTAAAAATGGAGTCTTTATTAATTTCATGAAATAAAATTAATATAAGTACTCATTTTATTTCATGTGTAACCTCAACATAGTTAATTTAAGGACCCAATTGTAAGAGGCTTCTCTTTTATTTCATGTGTAACCTCAACATAAGATGACATATGATTTAACTTATCAATGAGACATTTTTTTATGTATTAGTATGCTAAAATTTAATTTTGTTTTTTTCTGCAATTTTTTTCTTTTTAATTTTAGAATGTATATCCTTATCATTAAAATATTCTTTTATAATTTATGACATGTATAAAATTATTTAGTCTTGAATTGTTTAACAAAAGGCAAGGAAATGAGAGCATGTTGCAAAATTTATTCTAATACTATAGGTTTTACAATAGGTTGTTGCAATAGAACACATTTGATTTTAGGAGATTGTAGAACAACATGCAAGTTAGCTTCAATATGTACGAATAATTCATAATATCAAAATATAAATCAAAGAAGGTATAACCATGCTCATACTAGATCCTCATGTGTTTTAGGTTGAGAAAAATAAGCAAGGAAAAAGAGTACTACTTTCATAAAAGAATTATAAAGAAATCAAGACAATTCAAATCATTTGAAAGATTTTCCACCCAAATAAAGTCTAAAATCATTCATTAATAATGTATCATATTCACATAGTCATTGTTAGAAAGTAAGAATGGTTTAAATTGTAATGAAGTCTTTTAAATGTTGGGAAAGGTGTTATACAATTTACATTAGAAATTTGATATATCATAAATTTGGGTTCATCTAAAACTAGGTGAAATACTTTGAGGATACAATATTTTCCTTGGTACTTATTTTTTTAATAATAAAAAATATGATAAGGGGTTTGACCCTTAAACAACAACTTGAAGGTGTCAAAGAGAACAAATAACACTAAAATAAGGGTGTTGGCTTTTATAGGCCATAAATGGATTAACAACACACAAACATAACAAGTCTTGTAAAAAAAAACACAAAATAAACAATACACTAGCTCACAAAGGCTAGCAGCCCTCCTCAAGAATGAGAGCACCACTCAGTCATCGCTTATGAAGAAGAGTGTGAGTTTCAAGAATTATTTTTCCTACTTCGTTGGACAATTTTCCAAGTGGTGTTGTCCATCGGATCCCCACCACAAGGGGGAAAATTGATAAAACTCCATTTGGACATCTATAGATGTATAATGGTCGGAGGGTTGCGAAAGTTGTACATTGTCAGCTTAAGCTTGGACCGGAGTAGGATCAAAAGGAAAAGAATGGTCCACATGGCTAGAGGGGACCACATTAACAAGAGTAGGAGTGGTATCCACATGGTTTACATCTGGGGTATCACCTAGATTATCAACACATGAGCATGAACTAGATGTGTAATAGGAGAATCACCTAGATTTATAGAAAGAGCTTTATCCTCATCATTATCTTGTGAGGAGTCACCAAAGGTAGAATTAGAGAGAAAAATAGAATCTTGAAAGGTCAAATGATCATCATTTGCATCTTTCCACCAAGTGGTAGCACCGTTATGATGCAAAAGAGAATAATTTGTAGCCAGATGTCCAATAGAGAAACAATGCTAACACTAAAATGGAAGGAACTCATAATCCAATGATTGAGTCCAAGGTCTATCCTTAACCATGAGTACTATGTCCCCCGAAAGTGGTATGGAGATATTCATGTCTACCAAAATGTGGGTGAACATAGAACGTCCCAACAAAGCTATAGCCTCAGCTGCCTTCAAGAAATAACCAATAGAGTTTCCAATGACCTTAAAGAAATAAATCTTCCAGAAATGCAGTGGGAGATTGGGGATACGAACTTGACAAAGTTCATACTGAGAAATTTAGTGAAGGAGATTGTCCAAAGTTTGGCAGAAAGTGAGTAATTCCCCCAAACCCACAGCTTTCACAACACCAAATCATTATCTTCAAAGGAATAAAATACAACAATAAAAAACCCATTTACACAAGGGAAAAGTTCAATATTACCATAGACTAAGGGTTTTCAAGAACTTGTTACCCAATGATGCAACTCTAAAAGAGAAGGCCAAAAGATAGCGAATCTATAGACCAACCCATGTTTTTTGTAAAACTCCACATTATACACCACATCCGAGCCACACATGACCACACGAGAAGCCTTGGCACATGAAATGGGTCAAGCTTTCATGTTTGGAGGGATAACAACAATAGACTTGGTAGCATGAGCCTAGCTTTGTCCACCAATAGGGGACTTTGGAGGGGGTGAGTGGGAGACCCTTCCCCCATAAATAGTAGCAACCCTTGAACCATCAACAACTAGGTGTGGATCCAACTCCTACCTAGGAAGAGATGAGGAAGAGGTTTTAGGGAAACCCCCCACTATTTACCGAAAACAACAGTAGAAGCAACCCTATATGTAGGCATAGAAGAATATCTAGACCACTTAGAAGACATTTTAAAGTGGACATATATTTAAGGCCAGTAGACACGAACAAGACTATAGTAGATGCAGAGGTCCCCGACTGCAAGTCATTACCCTCTTCAACTTCCCTTCCTTGGCACTTGTTGTATGAGACATTAGAGATACATTTTATGTGGTAGGCACATTGGGGATGCATTTAATAGTAAGGATGATGGTTTATTGATCACATGGCTTTGTCAAATCATGATTAATATGGGAGACACATTGGGAAAATACATGGACTATGAGAGATACATTGAATGATTAGATTATATTAAATAAGATATTTTCTTAAAAATATGTAATTCGGGGTCACATGAAAATAAGATATCTTTTTTTCTATATTGGATAGAGAATTTGGACTTCCTTGGAGGTTGTAATGACTCCTAGTCTTACAATCAAACTTGGGCACCCACCTTGGAAATATAAAAATGAATTAATTTATTATATTATTTTTATGTATTTAATTTAGGTCACATGAGGACAAGTGATCCTACATGCTTATATTTAAGAGAAAAATTTGGGTCCCTTGGAGGTTGTAAAAGCCCCACGTCTTAGAATTAAACTTGGGCACCCACTTGGGTGTACTTTTAGGGTGAATGTGAATATTAGTAAGTTAGTTTTCCTATTTTTGAATTTTACCTAGAGCTAGAGAGGTTGTGATGGAGGTTGAATACCATATTATGCATGCTCATCGTAAGTGAAGCTAGGTGTTTAAACTTGGAGATTTTATTTTCCTATTCATCTATGAAACTCATTTTTTGGGGGATTATTGTCATGTGGAATATAATAAAAGTTTTTCATTGGTAGTGAAGACATCCATGTCTTGTACAATTTCCTCCTTGATTGAGAATGTTGTTCTTCTATGAATGCTTGGAGACTAACATGTATTATATTATTTTGTTGCTAAGAATACATTCATTTTGTTGCTTTTGAGGATGAACTTTTTTCTAAGAAGGGTTTCAGAGTCAAATATCAACGTCTTTAACTTGTGTGTTTTTTCTATTATTTATTTTATTTTTAATTCTTTAGTGGTTTTTCTATACCAATTTTTTTTTTGAAATTCAAACATATAAAAGGACGTGTACACAAAAAGGTATACTAGATTGGAAAATTGGCCTAACTAACTTAACATAGAAGTATGTCATTGCTTATTATGTAATAGCATTCAACCATTGCATCAACATAGAGAATTGGATATATAGGAATAAATATATGGGTAGGTGCAATAAACAACACACAGAAAGAAATATATGTGGATGAAGTTCAAAATATACAAGGATGTGTAAAAGGAAATGTATAATACCTTAGAAGATGAGCCTAAATTAACACAAAATATGCCACTTGTTAATATATAGTTTTATTATGCCATTCTATGAAAATGAGAGAAATGAATGTATAGGAGTGAGCACAGGGTAGATGTAGTTAATAGTAAATATACAAAAATCTATGCAGATAAAGTTGAAAATCTAGAAGGATATGTAAATGCAAAGGTATAATAGACCATAAAATGAGTCTAACTTAACACTTGATGATATGCCATTTGTAAATATGTAATTTCATAATGAGTCATATTCCATCAAAATGGGGAAATGGATATATAGAACTAAGTGCAAAGGAAGGTGTTATAAATAGAAACTACATAGAAATATATGTAGATAAAGTCATAAATATAGAAGGACATGCAAATGATAAGGTATACCATATTTAAGGAGTCTAACTTTGACACTAGAAAGTATGTCATTTATTAATATGTAATTGTATTAAGTCATTCCATTAAAATGAGAGAAATGGATGTATAGGATTAAGTATAGAGGTAGGTGTAATAACTAGTAAAAACATGAAAATACATGTAGCTAAAGTTAAAAATGTAGAAGGATATGTAAATAGAAAGGTACAAAAGATGAAAATTTACCTGACCTATCACAAAATTATGCTGTTCATTATTATATAACTATAACAAGCAATTCTATCAAAATAGACCCAAAACTAAATGAAAATTGACAAAGATAGTACAATACAATTTTTAAAAGTTTAAAAGAAAAAACAGTGAAAGACTTATTATTGAGTTCCCCCTAACTCCTATCCTACCAATGCCTATAATGGTAATCCTCCATTGGAATGCTAACCACTACTATTATGAAAACCTTCTGTACGTCTATGCTATGCATATGCTAATCATTATTGTGAATGTTAAAAGACTTAATCTATCTATAGTTCTAGTCGTTCTCCACACAAAATGACATGACAACAAAAACACAATTTAACATAACTCAATATGTTTTCATATTTTTATATTTTTACATCATTATAAAAACATATTATGAAAATCAAACAAGAAACCTAAATTTTTTCATGTTATACAAAATTAGATTTTCATTCGAACATATACAATGGCACTATTTTCTGTATAGAATAACCGCATCCTCTATCCATTCCCTGATAGAAAGAGATAGCCATTCAGTGTTTTTAGAGAAAAGACTCGTTTTCATGGCGTTTAACTTGAAGTAATATGTGGTACAAGACTTCTGATTGACAAAGGCAAGCTAGTGTGACGACTCGCGAGACACTTTTAATATATCAACTACTACAGGACACATTATTTCTTGGAAAATATCATCTATAAATTGACAACTTCCATAGTTGACAGGGGAGAAAGTGACCACTTTAATATTCTGAAAAATACTATAATCTATGTGCATAGATTCTTTTCGTGCAGCAGTGAGGAAAGTGACTACTGTAAAGAAAATGGCAGAAAACGCGTATATAGAAAACGTGGCCAATTAGGCATGAGGTTGTTAACAAAATATGTCCTCTTGGGGTGACCAAGTTGCTAAGTCAAGTCACCCGAGTATCTCTGGATAACACTATCCCTGATATGTGGAAAAATCATGTATAATATGTGAACTGAAGAAATATCATCAACAAACTGATCAAAGCTCTCATAATAATTTGTGAACTACTTTACATATCTATTATTTTTGGAAATTATTACTTATTTATGCTATAAAAAAAATATGAATTGTTTGTCTGTATTTTGTCATTGAGGAAGCTTCAAAGAAACTTAAAACGTCTTTATGTTACTTCAATTTTATTCAAATGCATGCATGTTAATGAGTAGTTGGAAATGATGTGACAACTACTGTATTTTGATGGTATTGCTAGATAATGATATTAGGGAGTGATTACACATGTATTTGTAAATGGAATTGACAAGTACATTCAACTTACAATTTTATATGTCTTCTTTGTATTCTCAACATCTTGATGATGGATCATAGAGTGTAATCTAAAATGTTGATGAAAGAAAAATGCATACAATCAAATTTAAAAGGAGCTAACTGATACACTAATAGCTTGTTGAAATCTGATATAATTAAGTGCACTCAAATTAGAATTTAGCTTTTATAATTAATAAGATAAACATTATAATTAAGAATTAGAATTAAGTGTATTTAATTTTGAGATTAATGATGAATAGTTGTTGTTCATGTTGTTCTGAAAGATTAAATAATAATAAAAATCTCAATAAAAACATTAAAAATTTCAACATTTTATGACACCAAATGATGAGGTGGAGCCCTTATCTAGGCTAGGAACAAATTAAAAAAGAAAGACAAATTCAAATCAGAATGAAAGACATCACAGGGACACCCGAATATGCCAAGATGATAATATTCTTCCATTTTAAGGCTAATAATTTTCCATCCTATTCAACAATCAACACGACCATGGATCCTTCACCCGCTATTTCCTTCCACGCGTTTTCATGGACGGAAACTTGGATTTTCAAACACACAGTCTTAATCCATAAAATAATTTGTTTCGAGCAGTCTTAATAGTCATAATATTCTTGTTGACTACATTGATGCACAGACTGGATGAAAGCGGCTGCCGAATTATTCGAGTTAAATTTGATCGTACATATAAATTTTTCACATAGATATTTTGTTTTGATTCGTTTTTAACGAATATTTCAAATCAAATTTTATAGTCTTAAGTTCGATGACGTTTCTTACCTTCTCTTTCTCGATGATAGATAAAAGCGTCCATGAAGAAAACTCAAACATCATAAACACAGGTCCACTGAACATTAATGAAAATTAATGGCGTTTATTGATTAATACAGTGCAATAAAGCTTACATAATCCGTAGAAGAAATACATTGGGTTTCCAGGAACATGCAAATTTACAATGAAGTGTATAAAAAATGGGTCTAAAAGCCATTTCATATATTTATGTATTTTCGTCTTACTTCCGTACGTCGATTTCTCTCATTTCAATAAATTGACTTGCTAATAAATGGTATGCATTTGTGTCAATTTACACTCATTTTCCAATCCATTGAAAAGTTGGCCAATTAGGCATGAGTTTGTTCAACGTTGCTGTTGACAAAAGATATGTCCTATTGGGCGGAGCAAGTTGCCAAGTCAAGTCACCCCAATAGCACTTGATAACTCTTGATAACTCTCATCCATGATATGTAGGATATCATGGATAATATGTGAATTTGAGGAAACATTCTGATCAAAGTTCTTCTATCCATTATTTTCGGATTATTTCTTATTTCTGTCATAAAAATAAAAAAGAATTGTATACAATTGTTTGTCTGTATTTTGTGTTGATGGAGCTTCAAAGAAATTTAAAACCTCATTATATTATTTCAATTTTATTCAACACGTGCACTTTAACAAATAGTTCTAAATGATGTGATGATCATTGTATTTTGATGTTATTACTAGATAATGACATTAGGAGGTGATTAAATATGTATTTGTAGATGGAATTGACAAGTGCATTCAATTTACAATTTTACGTCTCCTTGCATTCTTCAACATTTTGATGATAGATCATGGAGTGTGATCCAAAAAGTTGATGGAGAAAAAATATTTACAATCGAATACAAAAGCAGCTAACTTATACACTAATAGATTATTGAAATCTGGTAAAATTAAGTACACTCAAATTAGAATTAGAATTTTATAATTCAAATGAGATAAATATGATAGTTAAGAATGAGAACTAGGTACTATTAATTATGAAAATTAACGAAAAATAATTGTTGTTTATGTTGTTTTGAATCACTTTGTCATTGTTATACAATAATCTGGCTTGGTATGATGGATGTCTTGAATAATTGTTGTTGATGTCATTCAAAATCACTTTTTTATTGTCATTATGCGATTATTTGACTCGGTATGATGGATTCTTGAATAGTTATTGTTAATGTCATTTTTAATCATTCTATTATTGTTATACAAGGGTTTGCTTCGGTATAATGAATGTCTTTGATAGTTGATGTCATTTTGAATCACTTTTTCATTGTCATACAAGTATTTGTCTCGGCTTGATGAATGCCTTGAAGCATTCATTGGTCATTTTTAAAAGTATATTCAACTAGGTCCAACATCAATCGCACTAGTTTTTCTCATATTTTGGTAGGCATCAACATTTCTAAGGCATTTTATGGGGACGTTCTTTGAATGGTTTAGGATAGATATTAGACTTAATTGCTTGATAATGAGTACCTACTATTTCATATTACCAATTTTTCCATTGTAGATAATAATTTTGTATGGGACATCTTGCTTCTAAATTCCTTGTTGTTATATTTGCAAGAAAGTGTGCTTTGCTACATGGTGTCATAACGCCTCCTTGATCATTTGATTTTGGATGTATATAATTTTTTTTAGTCTTCGGTTAATGAGTGCATTTTTTCCTCCCCTCCACTCTTTGGTAGATCAAGATGTGATTTTAGAGTCTCCTCTTTAGGTGGCATCCCCTAAGGTGAGTGTGGTTCAAGTGGTGTCATCAGTTAGGACTTCACCATTTGAACGAGTCTAGACTTGTGTTGTGCTTGACCATATTGGCTAGTTGATAATTTAATGGGGCTATGGGGATTCTTGCTCCTAATTAATTTGTGGACTTTATGTTTCAAGTGAAATTTCTAGTTTGATCACCTTGCTGATTGTGTGTGTAAATTGTCTATGATTGAGACATTTTTTGAAAACTCCCCCGTTTCCCCACATTTGGAGGAGCTAGTAGTGGTGTGCCTTACATGACTCTTCAAAGAAATAAGATAGGTATTCCTACATCTATTTCAGAATTCCATCCTCAAGTGAAGGTTGTGTAGATCATAAGGAAGAGGTCTAGAATAGTGTAGATTGAGATAGTTTCTTTTTAGTGGTAGCTTGGTTGTAGATGTTTTACTAATTGATGTTTTGGTAGTTAAAGTTGTAATTTTTTTGTTCTTTCTTGTTTGTATCTTTTTTTAATTAATATTTTAATACAAAAGAATTTTATTTGAGTCTGATAATACTTATTTACCATTTAGTAAAACGCAAAAAATTATAGCAACAAAGACTTTTATATATAGACTTTCAATCCTTACCACAGATTTCCACCCTATTTAGATTGGAAACAATTATAATTATCTTATTGCGTTAAATAGATTTCAAAATAAAAATAAATTGTGTATGTATTTAGACCATTATTACAATAATTGACCCTTACTAATCTGTCTTTGTCAACCTGAATCACAGTTTTGAGGCTAGAGTTGAGATATGATCAACACCTTTCTATGGGGAATTTTTCTTTGTCGACTTGAATCTGATGACACAATACCATTAATATTGGACATTATCATTGATAGTCAAATACACTGCCAAACATAAAAAAAACAAACTTGAAATTCATAACCAACAACTCTTTGACATCTAGCAGAGATATTTTTCCCAGTTGTAGATTCATTAAAATTCTGTATATGAGTATATTCATTTATTTCCTCATATACATTGATGTTTGTCCTATTTTATTGTCCTATTTTAGTGCTCCCTTCTAATTTTTAAACATTGCTAATCTTTGTAGCCTCCACGACCAAAGAATATGCTTAGATGCCTTTAATATCCACCTTGAGTTTTAAACTTGCAACCTCTACAATCTAAAATTCCCAAATAATTTTTTATCGATTTCTAAAAACATGTTTCAACTATATCAATGTCCTTATAGTACAATAAAAAATCTTACTCTTAATGTTACCAATTCCAATAATCTTAAAAGAAATATTGTTTCTCTTGAAACAATATTTTTATCAATAGTCTGGTAAGAAGAAAATCAAATCCTACCTCAAAACATGTGATGTGAAGTAACATAATCTAATAAACAATCTTTGTGATATTACGACCTATTACAAATAAATAAATATTCATTAAACATACCTAAACTAGTCTTAGATAGATTATCTTCCTTTGTGATTTTTTTTTTCAATTGCCCTAATTTGTTATAGTATTAGTGTTTTTCCTTGTATTTTCTTCTTTATGATTTAGATCTAAATTATCTCTTGAATCCTCCCCTTTTTCTATGGGCCAACCCCTAGTCACCATTACTTTTGGTGTGGAGGTTTCTATACTAGATTTCCTCCGCAGCTCCTCAAACAATAAGGATTTCACATTGAGTATGCATATTGTACTAAAGCTAATAGAAATAACTAAATAGTTCTAAGATTCAAGTAATGAACACCAATAATGGGACTAAAGTATCTTTATCTTTAATTTTCAAAGTGAAAAAATTAAATGATCATTGATTTCGATACCTTACTTTAATCATAAAGGATAAGTGTACCAAGATGGGAGACCAAAAGGTGGTCTTGAGATGTCACTTTTTTTCCAAATTTAGGAAGTTTTGATCTTACACTCAAAATTTGAAGATACAAAGAGAACAAGACTTGAAGTGCGCCAAATCTACTTTCTAAACTTTTTTTTTAAATGGTGGAGATTAAGGGGTTAAAAAAAGGGGGCACACAAAGAGGTCTTATTTTTATCAAAAAACATAACATGGTGTTTGGTATGCCCAATCTAAAATGTTAACTTCTATTTAGTATTTAAAAAATTTCTCTATTGAAAAATTAACTAATACCATATAGTTTATGTCATATTTTTCTACTAGTTTTAAATAAATATGTTATTTTTTTTACTAATTTTTGAAGTGGACATATCCTAAAAACTATAAAATAGAGCATGGTCCCCCTATTTTTTAAAAAACTATTACAATATTTAATTGTTTAATATTGTAGAATGGAGTTTAGTTTCTAAATATGTAATTTGTTTCAAAATTAGACAATCATGTGACCTGAAGACACATCCTCATATAATACATAAGGGAGGAAGATTTACATTCCAATAAAAAGTGAAGAATAAATCACATCCAATAATGTTTAAAGTAAACACCTATATAGAAAGTTATACTACATCTTCTAGGTTCTACTCAAGCTATACTAGGACTAGATGCTAGAGATTCAATTAAGGAGTGTCATCAAAGAGCACAAATGAATTAATACTATGTAGAAATGATTACTATCTCATACAAACGAGGATGCTCGATCATGTAAGTCCCATGCTCCTATAGTGGACATGTCTTCACAAGTCATCATTAGCCCTTACATTTTCCCAAGGCATGTGCAAGGAGAAACAATTATATTGGTTAATTGATTACCCATAATTCATTAGATTTCACTTGATTAATCAAATCCCACATGTGATTGCATCTCTTCTGTCACTTTGGGTTGGGAACAAGTTGGGAGCCACTCACATAACCCTCTCTAGTACCTAAGTCCTAAACTCATCATGTTTTTGAATGAACATGAAATATAAACACAAACAAGTCATATTTCATTTTTTCCAAGTTTTGACATAACAATGCATTTTCTCAATTCCTGACAATCTCATGCAACAAAGTCCAAATAGATTCAATTTTTCTTTTTACAAGTATACCAATACTTCCATATAATTATTTACCACAAATTACCACAATACCACATTTTTCCCATTTTCACAATCTTATAAAAACCAACAAATTTCCAACTCTATGAAAATAGCTTCGAATTTTGAATCAAAATTTAAAATTCATGAAATCAAAATTTGAATAATAACTTTTGCAATATAAGCTTCCAAAATCCCACTTTTATTGTAAAACATGCATGCTAGATGTACTGGTACCCATATAGATTCCAGTATTTAAACTTCGGTGTAGGGTCTCGAATCTCTTTGAACTAAGTTCAAAGAGGTTCGAAGTGGTTCACTTTGCATAAGTAGAATCATAGGTTCAGAGTTCAATTCAAAGACATGACTATGGGTACATTTCAGTGGTTCAACAAGGAAGTTCAAAGGCTCCAGAATCAAATATCAGAAGAAAGGGTCAATGCCAAAGATTTGATACATCCAATTAGCCCCATTTGGATATAATGACCATGATAGGACATATTCAGTGATTAGCAGCATAGGCAGATGGTTTGATCAAAGACACACCATCAATAGGGTATGTTACTTTTTCATATAGAGATTCAATTTATGGCTTGGCTCAATGCCGGAGAGACATGAGTGCCGATGAATGTAGCCACCATGTTTTGCTTGATGGACAAACCTGCTCCAAACTTGTCGAGGAAATTCTGCAGTCAATATTTTAAGTGGGTGTTCAGTGAGAGATCGTGGTGTGGGTTCACATAATAAGTTAAGCCTCTTGAAGAAGTCTTTACATCATTTTGAAGGTGAACTCATTCCCATATTCAAAACCTTACAAATCGGTGATATGGCATGGGACTCAAATAATGCATGGGTTTTATTTTATTGCTGGAATCAGTTGATATCGAGGATCAGGCACAAGCTCACTATCATTTTGTAAAGCCATGACGTGACATCCAGACTACACCTGTATCCAATCTTCCAAGTGTCGCGATATGTTGAAAAGGTCTATTGCTGGTATGTGGATGCTTGTACCCCATTTCAAGGTGCAGTTTTATAGCTTCATCAAAGTGTTCCCAAATCATTTCACAGTACCATGAAGACACAAGAGCAATCATTACTGTGAGCTTGAATTTTGAAGGAACCCGCATACATTTTCATAAATACATATGCTTATATGTTCGATCAAATTAAAGATCATTATGGGTAGTGACAAAATCTCTCTGTTCTGATCACAACCAAATCTATTCACAATGGAAGCACCAGATATGCTGATGTTCAAGCTCCTCCCATTCATTAAGTAGTTTGATCACTTTAATATGCCAGGGAGAGTATAATACCTCCACCTTCCAAAAGAGAGATTATCTAGATACTATGTGCCATTTAATGCATATTGATACTTGCCTCATGATAAAGTCCAGGCGGTGGTAGTGCATGTGAGGTATTGTCTTCAAATTTCGGATGCCGACTCTAGCAAAGTGACTTCGCAAAGGTTGTCTAGACTGGAGAATTTGATGAATCGATGGCCTGAGCTTGTCAGTAGTGTGCTCTTAAGACAGAATCCTCACAATGTGCATGAGTGGCATAAGAGAGCAAAGCTTTTTAAGGGAAATCCTACGAGGCAAATCTTAACTTTTATAGAAGTTGTGAAAATGGTGAGTCCAATGAAAGTTGTTGGAAAACCACATACATTGTGGGTTTCCTTTGCACACTTATATGAAAATCACAAGGATGTTGGAAATGCAAGGATAATTAAAAAATAGTGGATGATTTAGCAAGTGTTTGGTTTGAGTGGGCAGAAATGGATTTGAAGCACAAGAACTTTAAAGGTGCCCTTGAACTTATGCGCAGGGCAACAACAGAACCTTCTATAGAAGTCAAGCGCAGAGTTTCTTCTGATTGCAATGAACCACTATAGATGAGGCTTTGGACATTCTTTTTGGACTTGGAGGAGAGTTTAGGAACATTAGAGTCGACATGTGCAGTATATGAATGTATACTTGATTTAAAAACTGCAACTCCAAAAATTATTATAAATTATGCACATTTACTAGAGGAGAATAAATATTTTGAAGATGCATTCAAAGTGTATGAAAGAGATGTGTTTATTTGGGAGTTAGCATTATGATGTTGTAATATTATAATAAAATAATTATAGACAACATTACATGAAAGAAAGTGGTTTGAAAGGGAATTGGTTAGAATATAACCATTGAAAAGAGGACCTTGCCAAGAAACGGTTATGCTAATAATCGAAAGCTTATGGAAGGATAGATATAAAATATGTCGAAGCAAGTATGAGAGGGGGGTTCTCGATTCTTCTTACCCTGGAGACTTTGAGCTATAGGAGGGTGTTAGTTTTTTTTTGTTTTGTAGTGGCAGGGAGGGGCATGTTTTTCTTTTGATGATTTGTGAATGCAGAAATAGAGGATCTTAGTATCTTTTTGTAGATTCAGAGGAAGAAAGTTTATGTGTATTAGATCTTTGAGTCCAGACACTGGATTTCTTATTGATATTAATCCATGAATTAATTCAATTCTCTTTGAAAGTTATTCTGTTTCACTCGATCTTTAATGTGTTTATCATTTGGACTTTGATCCAAAATTATTCATGTATTTGGAAGAATTGATGCTTCTTCTTCTTTCTATGTTCTTTGTAATGTTAGGGTCAGATAAATGGTCTTTGTACCATTATTTTTCTATTTTTATTTGTTTAGTTTCTTTGCATCTATGTCATATTTACGAGTAGATGTTTGTTTGCCTTTCTTTGCTTTCAGGTTAAAAGCAATACAGTTTGTAGTTTAAACGAATTCATTGCAAATCTTGTGCGGGGAGCTATACCCACAATAATTTAGAGGGTGCTTACGTTGTCTAATCTTGAAGCGACCCAACTGTTAGTGCGGATTATGTCTTCTTGTTTGGGTGTTTAGGGTCATTTTGTAATTGTTTTCTTTGAAGACAAATCTATTCACCAAAACTAGAATAATTAGGACATTATGCATTATATTTAATTAATTGGGCCCTTTTATACTTTTTTCACTGAAGCTAAACATGGGCACTTTTTCCTTTTATTAAATTAGGCTAATATTATCTTAATTATCTCATTCATTGTGATTTTGATACTAGCACTAGCTAATTCAATCATGATCTGGAGTTTGCATCTAGGATTTTATTCATCCTTTCATAAGGATTCATTCATTCATTTGTAAAATTACTTTAGTGCAATTAATAATAAATTAATTCTTAGGTTATTGAACATATTGTTCTTCTTGATTTCCTTTTTCTAATGGGTGATGTGCTTGCAGATGATTCTTGGCTTGTGAGGCTAGGTTCATCAACTTGTAAATGGTATTAGAGAAGATTTACTAAGTTCCTCCCTAATATTCTAGAGAGATCTAACCTTTTGAGAATTTTTTGTGTACTTTGGGCTCAAATAGAGGTTGTTATCACATATGCAACATCCCAAAACCTATCCAAAATAACTATCATTTTGTGAAGATCTGAGCAATTTTGGGAGTACAATGACAAAAATAATTCGGAATAATGGCTTTTAATTTTAAGATTTACTACAAATGGAGAAAAATATAAATTTATAGGGTTGCAATCACACTACCTAGCCAAATTATTTTCAACCATGGGATGGAGAAATTACTAAGGGTTCCTATGGCTTATTGGCATGACTACATTTTGAAGATGTACAAGACATAACAACTCAAGATTCCCCAAAGCATCAAAGGAGCATTCAATGTCATCAACATACTTTTAAAGAGCCCAATGGTCTACCTTCTTTCAAATACTACATGATCACTCTATTGAATTAATATTTGGAAAGTATTTCTCCTAACATTTGACCTTAGAAGTTAGAAATAAAAAAATTGGTCAAGGAAATGTTGGATTCAAGCATTTTTAATGCTTGAAAAAATGTCTATTCATCTCTATTGGTTATGTTTAAAAGAATAACGAGTCATGGAGAATGTGCTCAAATCATAGAGAGTTCAATAAGTTCCCTTGTAAAGATTAGTTTCTTGTTCTTGTTATTAATGAATTATTAAATTAATTAAAGAGTAAAGATTTCTTTTATATGTTGGATTTGAATTCAAGTTATTATTATTAGATTTAATCAAAGGAGGATGTGCATTGATGTACACATTTATAATACATTGGCTCATTATAATTTTATAGTTACACTATTTGATCTCACTGATGCTGATGTAAGAAAAAGCCTCATGAATTAATTGAACTGTTCATTTCTTCAACAATTTGTGTTGGCATTAACAATTCATACAAAAATATGCAGGTTTGTCAAGCATAGATGACAACTTTTTTGAAGGGGATCAACATGTTACTCTACCTTTTTATCTTCCTTAAGTGCAACAACATGCTAAACACTTGTGTGTTTAACCTAACACTTGTGTGTTTAACCTTATTTCTTCATTTCTTAATTTTAGTTATTCTTTAAGTTGACTTGATTAGGATAAATCGGTGCACCCAAATAGTTATTCCTTTAAATAAGGAAGAGAGCCTTTCCCAAACCAGCATAAGTTTTAATGTTAAATTCCTTTCCAGATATTTTGGTTTTTGAAGGTCATCCTTTGGAAACGCTCTAATTAAGTTTTTCACCTTTATTCTGATCAATAAATATTAGAAACAAACATATGTGAAAGAAAAAAGGATAGAGGTTCTGAATTGTAGGGAAAATGGTTTCTCTATCTTAAAGACCAATATAGGATTGCATAATTTTCATCATAGAAATTTTAAGGAGATCACAAAGATCTTAAAGATAAAAGATTTTGATATGAATTAATTTAATCACAAACTTTTATTATTTAGTTTGATAATGTATAAACATTTAATATACAAGCTAGGTCAAATTTGAAATATTAAAAAGTACTGATGTAGCTCCTGCTCCTGCTGCTATTCCATCTAGCTATGATTCGAACACTACTGATGTTGGATCTTCTGCACTTGGTTCTATGAGTCATGTTTTCATGGCTACTTCTTCTCCTTGTCATTTCCGCCTGGTCATGTGAATGCAAATGGGGTGCTTGGTTGCCTATCCTTTGCGGGCATGGCTTACATTGCTAGTTGCCTTGTTCATAGTCACCCCTTGTGGTTTGTGGACAAGACGTGCTGGACAATGAATCTTATTACGTCCCTCAAAGTTTGTTTTTTTAGGATTAATTATTTATGGTGTTTTCTAGATATGCATAAGTGGATTTTAAACACTCGGAGGGCTTTGGTTGCTAGTGCAATGTAGTGTAATGACTGAACCTTCAACACAAGGCCACATCAAAGAATTTCATATAAAGACAAGAAGTCAGTCAACCAGTCAAAGGTTAAATGCATAAGTCGACTAGATACAAATATATTGCTCATAATAAATGAATAAAAGTACTATTACGACCATTACTGTCGAAAAGATAAATCATACCTTTGTCCAAACAATAACACAAAAATTTGAACATCTATCGAATCACATCAGTAAATGATAAGAATTAGATCCAAAATATGTACTTCCATATTAACGACATAAGTAAATAACAAAATTTACCAAATACCACAATGTCGATTACAAAATGGAAAGTCTTTCTTGTAAGAAACTTCAGAAACCTATTACTAAAGGTCAGCAAGGGTGAGAATATTGTGGGAGTGCATTTCCACGCTACCACAAAGCATTAGCACTTCCCCAGAATCTTTCCTAACATGAAAGATACCCAGCCCAGCTAGAAGTAATCTAATAAAGTAAAACTAAGGAATAATGGAATATGTGCTACTTGATACATCCACAATCAAGTTCCAATATAACATATCATGGTCTTCCAAAAAACTAACCTTGTAAATCTTATTCCATTTCATACATATGGAAAAGATTTTGTAAAGATTCTCATTTAGTGCATAGTACGTCATGTTTCATGGTTGCATTCAACATACATAAAGGAACATAACAACATCCTTTTCCTAACTATCAAAAATATGTCAAACTCATACATTTCCGCCATTAGCTCTTTTATGTTCAAATGATAATTATAACTTGAAGTCATCATAGTAGATAGAGAAAACCATATGCATCATTCCGATATATATTAAAACTAGAAACATCAATTCTTTCTTGAGCAACATGTTGAAATTTTTTTTAATTTTGTATCCATCCAATATAGAAGAACATGTACGTAGTTCCAACTTAAACTTAAGGCTAACGTACATTCCATCCTCTTGGTTCTCAATATGTAATATAATTGAATAAAAAAAAATATAAGTTTCTCTTATAGGATATTTTATTTGTTTAAGCACGGAGAATCACAAATAAACATTCTTGCATACTTCAGCACATGCAAACACCATTCCCTTATTATTTCATTTGGTATTCCAAGTAATCATAATCTTCAATAGTATGTACTTTGTACTAAATTAAATATTGCCTTATATTCATAGAATCATTCAGTCATACTTAGTATTTATCTACACATAAGCACTCAATGCAAAGATAATGAAAATAAGCCTACACATAGGCATAGTCCTTCCTTGATATATTAACCATAGTCAAACTTGTAAAAGATAGGTTTCAAAAAGCATAACTAACTTGGCCTAAAATCATAGGTATTCATTTTTGATTTCACCTTTCAATAATGGATCAATCACAAAGCAACATAAAATCCATGTTTAACCTCTCCTAACAGGATTCTTACTGAAATAGTCTTAAATACTCAACCTCAGAAAAACATACGATAAAGTAAAACCACAGTTCATATTTTATATAATCATTCCATTTCTAAAGGAAATTCATCAAGTTTCCTGTCACAGCAAAACACCAAGTTTGTTCCTAAGTTTTATCTTTATCCATAAGTTAAATTTGAAAGTTTTCAAAGACTTTTGCTTCTGTTTACTGTCTTCTCTTTTCATATAATATCCAATTTCTTAAATATTATTATTGATTACATATTCTCATAATAAAATAATAACCATCTTCATATTTCTAATCATTCAACAATTCACTTAATTCATCTGCTTTGATATGTTGAAATATGGTTTAAAATTGAGTGTAAGTTTGTAATGAAAATATTTATGTTTAAATCCGGTTTTTACTTTTAAAATCATTCTAAGTTCAGAAAAGAAAAGAGTTTTACTAAACTTTTCAATCATTTCTTGAACTTAGTTAATCTGTGATCCTTCCCATAAATTTGCAAAAGAATTTCATCAATAAGAATAATTCAGAATTTTAAGACTACTCATATTTTCCAATCTAATATTTATTTTCAAGAATTATACACAAACTCTTCTTTCTCTATACGTTTATATAAATCCAGAGATCATAATAAGAAAAATAGATATCCAAAAGAAATACTATATATCTTTCACAATCAGTGTAAACCGAAAATAAAATTTCAACTCACTAAGAAAAACATGAATTCAACAATAAAAGAACTTGGTTTTCATTAGTAGAAATCTGGAGTTGAAATACTTCTTATTCTCCTCTTCTGGGTCAAATTTCTTCCTCCTTCCTTCCTTCCAGTGTGTGTCATTCTTTCTTTCTTTTAAAAATAATCTCCTCCTGCTCCTTCTAATAAAACTCTCTTCTTAAAATTAAACTCGAACTTCTTCCATAAATTTAACTCTCTATCTTTTTCATGAATGAAACTCCCTCCAATTAAAACTCTCTTCCAAAATAAAACTCTCTCCTTCTCTCCTCTTTTTATTCTCTCTGTGCACTAATATTTTCTATATTTTAATCATAAATATCCTCATTTATTACGTCTCTTTTCCTCTTGTATAAATATCTTGCAAGCTTTATTGTGCTGTCATTTAGGCTGGTGGAAGATGTCAGGAAGGTAGCTAAGTTTTTAAAACCAAAAATTAAATCTCCCCCCCTTCATAAATATGTTTGCCACTTCCTTGACTGTAAAGCACATTTTTGAGGACTGACAGTGAGTCAAGGTAAATGAATTTATTACCCTCCCCAAATTACATGCACACTCCCCAAAGTTTGCATACATTGCGGATGTATCTTTAATATTTTATGTGGGCCATTGGGTCGTTACATCCTTCCCCTCTTAAGAATGAATCATCTCGATGCATAATTCAAAATTGGCAATCAGATGCAAAGATAATTTAAGAATTTTACAATTGACATGATGCTAAATCATCTCCCATTATTCAAATATTAAGGTAATGCATGTTTACACTTTTACATTCTAACAGAAATTTTTAAAAAAAAATTCAATTTCATTTGCTTACTAGAATGTTACTTTCAACTGCATGTTATCTAACTTTTGATAACAACAACAGATAATACACATATGGAGAATCATCAACTATACTTATTACAAGAAATTACATCTAGTATGCTTTAATCCTAAATGAATTCTTACTTTCATTTGAAAAACAATATAGACACACACATATATTCCTCAACTAAATCATTAATAACAAGCCTCATAAGAAAATTCTAGTGAGTGTGTGAATTCCATTACTATCCTTCAGTTTTACAAGATTAGAGTTACCTCTCTCCAACAATATTCCCCCTCTAATAATAATATGTCGTTCCATCTGTGATCCATAGGAACAACATCAAAGCATTAGTACTTATTTTCATCACAATCAAGTTATATCATTCCTTCATCCTAATGCTTTTAGTCATAAATCTACATAATACCTTCAATATACAAAACAACACACACATACCTGTGCTTCTTACCATACCTTGGTATCATTTTGATGTAATTAATGGATTGAGGACTTCGTATCAAATTCCTGTCATACTTATACATGTAGACACTTACAATATTTTCATTTAGTCAAATTACAATTCATCATGGAAGATAATTTCCAATAGTAAATATCCCAGAATAAAGATAATCATTGGAATACTACAAATGTTCAATAAATAAGTTCTAAACCTGAACTTGATCATAAGTAAATAAATCTTTCATACGTAGCATCTAACATGTGGTACTTACTAGGTGAGATGGTTATTTGTCCATTTCGCAAAACACCTGAAAAGCTTAGAGGATCCATTTTTTTCTATTTATGTGACCTAGGCCCTCATCCCCATCTTGTCACAATAGTAATTCAAAAGAAATTTTTTAACTCATTTCATCATAGCATTTATATTTCATCTTTCAACAAATATAATTCCTAGAAGTCTTACATCTTATCAAGAATAAGCATTCACATTTTCATCAATGTAATGCAAGCGTACTTCATCTAAGCATAAGCATCCAAATAAATCATAGCATCCAAATAAATCATGCCAATTCATCACCATATAAAATCAACACATCAAAGTATGTTATACATCTATAACAATGCATTCAAAAGCATAACCATAAAGGTCAATTATGAAACAAGACATTTAATTGTAATTGGACATCTATCCTTTCTAAAGTCCCTGTCTCTTATGCCATTGGATAGTCAGTCTTCCATGCAAATTCTTAGATGGGAGTGTAGCTCAGACACTTGTCTGTTCTATCCACAAAGTATTATACTTCCATGGGATTCTACCGCAGAATTCCCAACCCTGCAATGCCCAATGAATAAAAGGCAGGGGGTATCTGGTGCAACCATGAAACTAACTACTTTCCACATATGGATAAGTAGAACTAATCATGAATGTGGTAGGGAGATGAAACATGGGCATCATATTTACGAAAACATATGCGAATAAGCTTTGGCCAAAGCATCTTTTTTTTCACTAAGAATGAACACTGGTAGGTAGAGAAACATCCTTTTCTACCCTTCCCTATTTTTCCCCACATTCGGCACCCCTCACCAGAAGGTAAACTTTCCAATTCTCATAAGAAAAATAAGCAAAAGATGCAATTCATGCATTTTATATAAATTAGGTTTCATGCAATAATTCATTAATAACAAGAGCATGTAATTCGTACAACAAGAAACTAATCAAAATAATTTTGCCCTTTAAAAGGAAATCACATAATTTGAACCATCTAGTCAAATTAAAATACACATACAAAGAAGGAGGTGTTGACCATTATGTCAAAAACACCAATTATACCTCATAACCAAATAAACTCTATTTATTTTCCATAAAAATATGTCGACCTACTCGTTGATCATCAAATGCATCAACTAGTACATCTATTTCAATCACCTCATAATAATTTCATGCAAGGTCTCAAATATAATCACCCATATGCTGGTAATATCATATTAATGTCAAAAAGATGTATTTTCTATGGATTCCATCATTCCGTGCATATCCATGCAATGCTTCTCATAGCATCATAATTCACATCTAAGAATATTAATCAATGTTAATTATTTCATCAAATGCATTTCTAATATACACAACGCTTTGCATGTCAATTTAGTTTGATCATTTCATAATAATGGAAACATGTTTCAAGTAACATATGAATGCAAGATTAAGAATGGTATGTTCCTCTCAATCTACTCCCCTTTATAATCTATCAATGTTGTATGTTGAGCATGATAGATGACATCACTTGACATCACATGACTAGCAACATAAAACACATTCTAGCCACGATAAGATCATAAGAAATCACAATATTCAAAGTTCACAATTTTTAATTCAAAATCTCAAGGATAAGTAAAAAGATTCAAAAGAAGTGTGAACAAAATCTCAATTGATTGAAAAACTCAAAATTGGTGGCTAGATGGTCACAAGAGAAACTTAAGATTTCAGGCTAGTCCTTCATCACTTCAAAGTTCAAAATAAAACATAAATTGAAACCAAACCACATTACCGAGTGACTAACACTAGCCACAAGAAGGGAGTAAAAGCTACATGTCACCATGCGTCCAAGGTATGCTACAGAACATGACCATACTTCGAGAACATAAATCTCAAAGTTTACATCATCATGCAATAACACATTCAATTTCCTTAAACAATATTGTTCTTTCCACTAAAGTCAACCCACATGAATTGTTAATTCTCTCTTTTCTTTTGAAGTTAAGACATAAATATATCTTCACAAATTTTCTACGAATTTTTGTTTCATATTCCTCAAGAATTTCATAAGTTTCTAGTATTAAAAATTCTTTCCTAACACTTGCAATATATCTTGCAATAATACATATTGCCATTATTTATCATAATCCAAGTCCTTATTTCTGGCATACTCTCTTACCTTCATTTCATAACCATCATTCTTTCACTACATAGTATCTCATAGAATTTTGTCTTCTTCCTCTGCTACAGTAATGTAGAGAAATAGATTTCTTTTTTTTTTAAGTGTATCCCACACACAAAGTACCTCATAATTTTTTTACATATTCTAACATTTTTGCAATATGAAACAGAAAAACAATCACACCACTCAAAGGTGGATGGTTGTCAAGCTCTCATAACTGTTTCAAAATTTCATAGTTCCAAGAACAACTTGGGAAATTCAGGAAATTTCACACACATAAGAAATATTGTTCCTAATGTGTCTATTTCCACAAAACAAGGATCATATTATTCTTTTTCTATCAAGATAATCTGAAATTGAAAAATCATTCTAGTCAATCCAGGGAACCACAATTATGTTCATAGACTAAGCAGTAATTGAATCACAATTTATGCATCTAAGGGTTCGCAACTAAACATAGTGAACTCAAGGCCCTAGTATGGAACCCAGTGCTCTGATACCATATGTAATGACTGAACTTTCAACACAAGGCCACATCAACGAATTTCATATAAAGACAAGAAGTCAGTCAACCACTCAAAGGTCGAATGCATAAGTCGACTAGATACAAATATATTGCTCATAATAAATGAATAAAAGTACTATTACGACCATTACTGTCAATAAGATAAATCATACCTTTGTCCAAACAATAACACATAAAGTCGACCATCTGTCAAATCACATCAGTAAATGATAAGAATTAGATCCAAAATATGTACTTCCATATTAACGACATAAGTAAATAACAAAATTTACCAAATACCACAATGTCGATTACAAAATGGAAAGTCCTTCCTGTAAGAAACTTCATAAACCTATTACAAAAGGTCAGCAAGGGTGAGAATATTGTGGGAGTGCGTTTCCACCCTACCACAATGCATTAACGCTTCCCCGAAATCTTTCCTGACATGAAAGATACCCTACCCAGCTAGAAGTAATCTAATAAAGTAAAACTAAGGAATAATGGAATATGTGCTACTTGATACATCCACAATCAAGTTCCAATATAACATGTCATGGTCTTCCAAAAAACTAACCTTGTAAAGCTTATTCCATTTCATACATATGGAAAAGATTCTGTAAAGATTCTCATTTAGTGCATAGTGCATCATGTTTCATGGTTGCATTCAACATATATAAAGGAACATAACGACTTCCTTTTCCTAACTATCAAAAATATGTCAATCTCATACATTTCCGCCATTAGCTATTTTATGTTCAAATGATAATTATAACTTGAAGTCATCATAGTACATGGAGAAAACCATATGCATCATTCTGATATATATTAAAACTAGAAACATCAATTCTTTCTTGAGCAACATGTTGAAATACTTTTTTATTTTGTATCCAACCAATATAGAAGAACACATATGTAGTTCCAACTTAAACACAAGGCTAACATACATTCCATCCTCTTGGTTCTCAATATGTAATATAATTGAATAAAAAAAATATATAAGTTTCTCTTATAGGATCTTTTATTTGTTTAAGCACAAAGAATCACAAATAAACATTCTTGCATACTTCAGCACATGCAAACACCATTCCCTTATTATTTCATTTGGTATTCCAAGTAATCATAATCTTCAATAGTATGTACTTTGTACTAAATTAAATATTGCCTTATATTCATAGAATCATTCAGTCATACTTAGTATTTATCTACACATAAGCACTCAATGCAAAGATAATGAAAATAAGCCTACACATAGGCATAGTCCTTCCTTGATATATTAACCTTAGTCAAACTTGTTAAAGATAGGTTTCAAAAAGCATAACTAACTTGGCCTAAAATCATAGGTATTCATTTCTGATTTCACCTTTCAATAATGAATCAATCACAAAGCAACATAAAATCCATGTTTAACCTCTCCTAACAGGATTCTTACTAAAATAGTCATAAATACTCAACCTCAGAAAAACATACGATAAAGTAAAACCACATTTCATATTTTATATAATCATTCCATTTCTAAAGGAAATTCATCAAGTTTCCTGTTGCAGCAAAAACAATAAGTTTGTTCCTAAGTTTTATCTTTATCCATAAGTTAAATTTGAAAGTTGTCAAAGACTTTTGTTTCTGTTTACTATCTTCTCTTTTCAGATAATATCCAATTACTTAAATGTTATTATTGATTACATATTCTCATAATAAAATAATAACCATCTTCATATTTCTAATCATTCAACAATTCACTGAATTCATTTGCTTTGATATGTTGAAATATGGTTTAAAATTGAGTGTAAGTTTGTAATGAAAATATTTATGTTTAAATCCGGTTTTTACTTTTAAAATCATTCTAAGTTCAGAAAAGAAAAGAGTTTTACTAAACTTTTCAATCATTTCTTGAACTTAGTTCATCTGTTTTCCTTCCAATAAATTTGCAAAAGAATTTCATCAATAAGAATAATTTAGAATTTTAAGACTACTCATATTTTCCAATCTAATATTTATTTTCAAGAATTATACACAAACTCTTCTTTCTCTATACGTTTATATAAATGCAGAGATCATAATAAGAAAAATAGATATGCAAAAGAAACACTATATATCTTTCACAATCAATGTAAATCGAAAATAAAATATCAACTCACTAAGAGAAATATGAATTCAACAATAAAAGAACTTGGTATTCATTAGTAGAAATCTGGAGTTGAAATACTTCTTATTCTCCTCTTCTGGGTCAAATTTCTTCCTCCTTCCTTCCTTCCAGTGTGTGTCATTCTTTCTTTCTTTTAAAAATAATCTCCTCCTACTCCTAATAAAACTCTCTTCTTAAAATTAAACTCCAACTTCTTCCATAAATTTAACTCTTTGTCTTTTTCATGAATGAAACTCCCCCCAAATAAAACTCTCTTCCAAAATAAAACTCTCTCCTTCTCTCCTCTTTTTATTCTCTCTGTGCACTAATATTTTCCATATTTTAATCATAAATATCCTCATTTTTTACGTCTCTTTTCCTCTTGTATAAATATCTTGCAAGCTTTATTGTGCTGTCATTTATGCTGGTGGAAGATGTCAGGAAGGTAGCTAAAGTTTTTAAAACAAAAAATTAAATCTCCCCCCCTTCATGAATACATTTGCCACTTCCTTGACTGTAAAGCACATTTTTGAGGATTGACAGTGAGTCAAGGTAAATGAATTTATTACCCTCCCCAAATTACGCGCACACTCCCCAAAATTTGCATACATTGCGGATGTATCTTTAATATTTTATGTGGGCCATCGGGTCGTTACATCTAGTATTTTCTTTGTGTTAGGAGGTGATTAGGAGTTTCTTTATCATAGATTTTCAAACTCCAAAGAATTTGGAGTTGGTGTTGGATTGTGTGCGGATTGGGAGCAAGCCCTCCCTCTCTGAAATCTCGACTCCTTTTTTTTTATCTTAGGGTTGAATCTCAATGTAATGTTATGTGGGTTTGGTGAGGTTGTTTGATTGATCTTCTTTTATCATTTCAGGTAGATATATACTGTGAGGATATTAGTAATGTTATTGGTATTTATTAGAAGTGGATCCAATTACTTCCAATATCAATTGCATTATGTTTTCTCATACAGATGTTGTCAAAGTAAATTAGGATCTATATTGTAATTGAATTGCTTGATTAAGTGTGCCTATTGTTTCATAGTGCCAATTATTTCATTGTAGATAATAGTTTGCTATGGGACATAGTGCTTCTAAAAGCCTTGTTCTCACCAGAGAAATGTGTGCTTTGGTACCTTGTGACACAACACCTCCTTGATTGTTTGATTATGGATGTATCTTTTTTTATTTGGACTCTTCAGTTAACGAGTCCATTTTTTCCTCCCCAACTCTTTGGTGGATTACGATGTGATCTTGGAGTCTCCTCTTTAGAAGCATCCCTTAGGGTGAGTGTGGTTCATATGGTGTCTTCAGTTAGGACTGAACACCATTTGAATAGGTCTAGACTTTTGTTTTGCATGACCTTATTGGCTAGTTGATAACTTAGTGGGCTATGTGGGATTCTTGTTCCTAATTAGTCTGTGGATCTTATGTTGTAAGTGAAATTTTTAGTTACAATCTTCTTCATTGTGTGAAGTGTCTATCATTGAGCCGGTGTCGTTCTAGAGCTCTCGCCTCTCTTTGCATTCAAAGGAACTAGATAGTCATGTGTCTTGGATGATTCTTCAAAGAAGGAAGATAGGTATTCCTACATCTGTTTAAGAATCCCATTCTCAAGTGAAGATTGTGTGGATCATAAGAGATCTAGAATAGTGTAGGTAGGGATAGTTGTTTATTAGTGGCAGCCTGGTTGAAGATGTTTTACTAATTAACTTTTTGGTAGTTATTGGTTGCAATTTTTGTGTTGTTTCTTATCTATAGCTTTTTAAAAAAAATATTTTATTGCAAAAGAATTTTAAGAGCCTAATATGCTTATTACCATTTAATAAAAAATTAAATTATGAAAAAAAAAACAATTCTAAGTTAACTTTCATTCTCACCACAAATTTCTACTCTATTTAGATAGCAAACAATTATAATTATGTTATTGCGTTCAGAAGCCTTCAATATTAATTTTCTCAAACAATTTCTCTGTGTATTAACATTACTAATCTGTCTTTGTCAATCTGAATCACAGTTTTAAAGTGTAGAGAGATGACGATCACGTTTTTGGGGGGAAATTTTCTTCATCGACTTTCTCTTTTTCTATTGTAACCGCTTTATGGGTTGTTGCTGACCAATATTTTCTTTCAGTTTTACAAGTTATTTTGATTAGATCACTTAACTGTTGAAATATATTGTCTGTTATAAATTCTGCTTGTAATGTTCACTATAAATTGTTTGTTTGTTTCAAAATCCCAGAGAGTCTTGTACTCGATGGTTGAAAAAATCATCATAAGCCAACAATCTCATAATAGGTGGATTTCCCAGAGTTAGTTGGAGCCGTGAATTATTAAGCCCAAAATCCAAGCTGTAAGATGACAAAAAGATACCAAATGGTCCCTCCCATGGATTGCCAATATTTGGCAAAATGTCAATTCTCACCTAAAGGGATGGAACAAAGCATAGGTCAATCTTCCTGCAAGGAATGGTGGCAGATTATTGCAAGCAGTCAGCAAGTGATGTTATACATCTTCTAGGTTCTACTCAAGCTATACTAGGACTAGATGCTAGAGATTCAATTAGGGAGTGTCATCAAAGAGCAGAAATGAATTAATACTATGTAGAAATGATTACTATCTCATACAAATGAGGATGCTCGATCATGTAAGTCCCATGCTCCTAGAGTGGACATGTCTTCACAAGTCATCATTAGCCCTTACATTTTCCCAAGGCATGTGCAAGGAGAAACAATTATATTGGTTAATTGATTAACCATGCTTCATTAGATTTCACTTGATTAATCAAATCCCACATGTGATTGCATCTCTTCTGTCACTTTGGGTTGGGAACAAGTTGGGAGCCACTCACATAACCCTCTCTAGTACCTAAGTCCTAAACTCATCATGTTTTTGAATGAACATGAAATATAAACACAAACAAGTCATATTTCATTTTTCACAAGTTTTGACATAACAATGCATTTTCTCAATTCCTGACAATCTCATTCAACAAAGTCCAAATAGATTCCATTTTTCCTTTTACAAGTATACCAATACTTCCATATAATTATTTATCACAAATTACCACAATACCACATTTTTCCCATTTTCACAATCTTATAAAAACCATCAAATTTCCAAGTCTATGAAAATAGCTTCGAATTTTGAATCAAAATTTAAAATTCATGAAATCAAAATTTGAATAATACTTTTTGCAATAGAAGCTTCCAAAATCCCACTTTTATTGTAAAACATGCATGTTAGATGTTGGTACCCATATAGATTCTAGTATTTAAACTTTCGGTGTAGGGTCTCGAATCTCTTTGAACTAAGTTCAAAGAGGTTCGAAGTGGTTCAGTTTGCTTAAGTAGAATCACAGGTTTAGAGTTCAATTCAAAGACATGACTATGGGTGCATTTCAGTGGTTCAACAAGGAAGTTCAAAGGCTCCAAATTCAAATATCAGAAGAAAGGGTCAATGTCAAAGATTTCATACATCCAATTAGCCCCATTTGGATATAATGATCATGATCGGGCATATTCAGTGATTAGCAGCATAGGCAGATGGTTTGATCAAAGACACACCATCAACAGGGTATGTTCCTTTTTCATATAGAGATTCAATTTATGGCTTGGCTCAGTGTCAGAGAGACATGAGCGTCGATGAATGTAGCCACCATGTTTTGCTTGATGGACAAACCTGCTCCAAACTTGTCGAGGAAATTCTGCAGTCAATATTTTAAGTGGGTGTTCAGTGAGAGATTGTGGTGTGGGTTCGCATAATAAGTTAAGCCTCTTGAAGAAGTCTTTACATCATTTTGAAGGTGAACTCATTCCCATATTCAAAACCTTACAAATCAGTGATATGGCATGGGACTCAAATAATTCATGGGTTTTATTTTATTGCTGCAATCAGTTGATATCGAGGATCAGGCACAAGCTCACTAACATTTTGTAAAGCCATGACATTATATCCAGACTACACCCATATCCAATCTTCCAAGTGCCGCGATATGTTGAAAAGGTCTATTGCTAGTATGTGGATGCTTGTACCCCATTTCAAGGTGTAACTTTATAGCTTCATCAAAGTGTTCCCAAATCATTTCACAGTATCATGAAGACACCAGAGCAATCATTACTATGAGCTTGAATTTTGAAGGAACCTGCATACATTTGCATAAATACATATGCTTATATGTTTGATTAAATTAAAGATGATTATGGGTAGTGTCAAAATCTCTCTGTTCTGATCACAACCAAATATATTCACAATTGAAGCACCAGATATGCTGATGTTCAAGCTCCTCCCATTCATTAAGCAGTTTGATCACTTTAATATGCCAGGGACAGTATAATACCTCCACTTTCCAAAAGGGAGATTATCTAGATACTACATGCCATTTAATGCATATTGATACTTGCCTCATGATAAAGTCCAGGCGGCGGCAGTGCATGTGAGGTATTGTCTTCAGATTTCTGATGCCGACTCTAGCAAAGTGACTTTGCAAAGGTTGTCTAGACTGGAGAATTTGGTGAATTGATGGCCTAAGCTTTTTAATAGTGCACTCTTAAGACAGAATCCTCACAATGTGCATGAGTGGCATAAGAGAGCAAAGCTTTTTAAGGGAAATCCTACGAGGCAAATCTTAACTTTTATAGAAGTTGTGAAAATGGTGAATCTAATGAAAGTTGTTGGAAAACCACATACATTGTGGGTTTCCTTTGCACACTTATATGAAAATCACAAGGATGTTGGAAATGCAAGGATAATTACAAAACAGTGGATGATTTAGGTAGTGTTTGGTGTGAGTGGGAAGAAATGGATTTGAAGCACAAGAACTTTAAAGGTGCACTTGAACTTATGCGCAGAGCAACAATAGAACCTTCTATAGAAGTCAAGCACAGAGTTTCTTCTGATTGCAATGAACCACTACAGATGAGGCTTTGGACATTCTTTGTGGACTTGGAGGAGAGTCTAGGAACATTAGAGTCGGCACGTGCAGTATATGAATGGATACTTGATTTAAAAACTGCAACTCCACAAATTATTATAAATTATGCACATTTACTAGAGGAGAATAAATATTTTGAAGATGCATTCAAATTATATGAAAGAGATGTGTTTATTTGGGAGTTAGTATTATGATGTTGTAATATTATAATAAAAGAATTATAGACAACATTACATAAAAGAAAGTGGTTTGAAAGGGAATTGGTTAGAATATAACCATCAAAAAGAGGACCTTGCCAAGAAACGGTTATGCTAATAATCGAAAGCTTATGGAAGGATAGATATAAAATATGTGGAAGCAAGTATGAGAGGGGGGTTCCAGATTCCGCTTACCCTAGAGACTTTGAGCTACAAGAGGGTGTTAGTTTTTTTTTATTTTGTAGTGGCAGGGAGGGGCATGTTTTTCTTTTGATGATTTGTGAATGCAGAAACAAAGGATCTTAGTATCTTTTTGTAGATTCAGAGGAAGAAAGTTTCTGTGTATTAGATCTTTGAGTCCAGACATTGGATTTCTTATTGATATTAATCCGTGAATTAATTCAATTCTCTTTGAAAGTTATTCTGTTTCACTCGATCATTAATGTGTTTATCATTTGGACTTTGATCCAAAGTTATTCATGTATTTGGAAGAATTGATGCTTTTTTTTCATTCTGTGTTCTTTTTAATGTTAGGGTCGGATAAATGGTCTTTGTACCATTATTTTTCTATTTTTATTTGTTTAGTTTCTTCATATCTATGTTGTGTTTACGAGTAGATGTTTGTTTGCCTTTCTTTGCTTTCAGGTTAAAAGCAATACTGTTTGTAGTTTAAACGAATTCATTGCAAATCTTGTGTGGGGAGTTGTACCTTAAATAATTCAGAGGGCGCTTATGTTGTCTAATCTTGAAGCGACCCAACTATTAGTGTGGATTATGTCTTCTTGTTTGGGTGTTTAGGGTCATTTCGTAATTGTTTTCTTTGAAGATAAATCTGTTCACCAAAACTAGAATAATTAGGACATTATGCATTATATTTAATTAATTGGGCCCTTTTATACTTTTTTCACTGAAGCTAAACATGGGCACTTTTTCCTTTTATTAAATTAGGCTAATATTATCTTAATTTATCTCATTCATTGTGATTTTGACACTAACACTAGCTAATTCAATCATGATCTTGAGTTTGCATCTAGGATTTTATTCATCCTTTCATAAGGATTCATTCATTCATTTGTAAAATTACTTTAGTGCAATTAATAATAAATTAATTCTCAGGTTATTGAACATATTGTTCTTCTTGATTTCCTTTTTTTAATGGGTGATGTGCTTGCAGATGATTCTTGGCTTGTGAGGCCAGGTTCATCAACTTGTAAATGGTATTAGAGAAGATTTACTAAGTTCCTCCCTAATATTCTAGAGAGATCTAACCTTTTGAGAATTTTCTGTGTACTTTGGGCTCAAATAGAGGTTGTTATCACATTTGCAACGTCCCAAAACCTATCCAAAATAACTATCATTTTTTCAAGATCTGAGCAGTTTTGGGAGTACAACGACAAAAATAATTGGGAATAATGGCTTTTAATTTTAAGATTTACTACAAATGGACAAAAATATAAATTTATAGAGTTGCAATCACACTACCTAGCCAAATTATTTTCAACCATGGGATGGAGAAATTACTAAGGGTTCCTATGGCTTATTGGCATGACTACATTTTGAAGATGTACAAGACATAACAACTCAAGATTCCCCAAAGCATCAAAGGAGCATTCAATGTCATCAACATACTTTTAAAGAGCCCAATGGTCTACCTTCTTTCAAATACTACACGATCACACTGTTGAATTAATATTTGGAAAGTATTTCTCCTAACATTTGACCTTAGAAGTTAGAAATAAAAAAATTGGTCAAGGAAATGTTGGATTCAAGCATTTTTTATCCTTGAAAAAATGTCTACTCATCTCTATTGGTTATGTTTAAAAGAATAACGAGTCATGGAGAATGTGCTCAAATCATAGAGAGTTCAATAAGCTCCCTTGTAAAGATAAGTTTCTTGTTCTTGTTATTAATGAATTATTAAATTAATTAAAGAGTAAAGATTTCTTTTATATGTTCGATTTGAATTCAAGTTATTATTATTAGATTTAATCAAAGGAGGATGTACATTGATGTACACATTTATAATACATTGGCTCATTATAATTTTATAGTTACACTATTTGATCTCACTGATGCTAATGTAAGAAAAAGCCTCATGAATTAATTGAACTGTTCATTTCTGCAACAATTTGTGTTGGCATTCTTTGATGCATCATCATTGATAGTAAAACATGGGAGGATTAACAAGTCATACAAAAATATGCAGGTTTGTCAAGCATTGATGACAACTTTTTTGAAGGGGATCAACATGTTACTCTACCTTTTTATCTTCCTTAAGTGCAACAACATGCTAAACACTTGTGTGTTTAACCTTATTTTTTCATTTCTTAATTTTAGTTATTCTTTAACCTGACTTGATTAGGATAAATCGGTGCACCCAAATAGTTATTCCTTTAAATAAGGAAGAGAGCCTTTCCCAAACCAGCATAAGTTTTAATGTTAAATTCCTTTCCAGATATTTTGGTTTTTGAAGGTCATCCTTTGGAAATGCTCTAATTAAGTTTTTCACCTTTATTCTGATCAATAAATATTAGAAACAAACATATGTGAAAGAAAAAAGGATAGAGGTTCTGAATTGTAGGGAAAATGGTTTCTCTGTCTTAAAGGCCAATATAGGATTGCAAAATTTTCATCATAGAAATTTTAAGGAGCTCACAAAGATCTTAAAGATTAAAGATTTTGATATCAATTAATTTAATCAGAAACTTTTATTATTTAGTTTGAAAATGTATAAACATTTAATATACAAGCTATGTCAAATTTGAAATATTAAAAAGTACTAATGTAGCTCCTGCTCTTGCTGCTATTCCATCTAGCTATGATTCGAACACTACTGATGTTGGATATTCTACACTTGGTTCTATCAGTCATGTTTTCATGGCTACTTCTTCTCCTTGTCATTTCTACCTGGTCATGTGGATGCAAATGGGGTGCTTGGTTGCCTATTCTTTGCGGGCATGGCTTACATTGCTAGTTGCCTTGTTCATAGTCACCCCTTGTGGTTTGTGGACAAGAAGTGCTGGACAATGAATCTTATTATGTCCTTCAAAGTTTGTTTTGTAGGATTAATTATTTCTGGTGTTTTCTAGATATGCATAAGTGGATTTTAAATGCTCGGAGGGCTTTGGTTCCTAGTACAATCTAGTGTAATGACTGAACTTTCAACAGAAGGCCACATTAGAGAATTTCATATAAAGACAAGAAGTCGGTCAACCAGTCAAAGGTCAAATGCATAAGTCGACTAGATACAAATATATTGCTGATAATAAATGAATAAAAGTACTATTACGACCATTATTGTCGAAAAGATAAATCATACCTTTGTCCAAACAATAACACATAAAGTCAACCATCTGTCAAATCACATCAGTAAATGATAAGAATTAGATCCAAAATATGTACTTCCATATTAACGACATAAGTAAATAACAAAATTTATCAAATACCACAATGTCGATTATGAAATGGAAAGTCTTTCTTGTAAGAAACTTCAGAAACCTGTTACAAAAGGTCAGCAAGGGCGAGAATATTGTGGGAGTGCATTTCCACCCTACCACAAAGCATTAACGCTTCCCTGGAATCTTTCCTGAGATGATAGATAACCAGCCCAACTAGAAGTAATCTAATAAAGTAAAACTAAGGAATAATAGAATATGTGCTACTTGATACATCCACAATCAAGTTCCAATATAACATGTCATGGTCTTCCAAAAAACTAACCTTGTAAATCTTATTCCATTTCATATAAATGGAAAAGATTCTGTAAAGATTCTCATTTAGTGCATAGTACATCATGTTTCATGGTTGCATTCAACATACATAAAGGAACATAACAACATCCTTTTCCTAACTATCAAAAATATGTCAATCTCATACATTTCCGCCATTAGCTCTTTTATGTTCAAATGATAATTATAAGTTGAAGTCATCATAGTACATGGAGAAAACCATATGCATCATTCCGATATATATTAAAACTAGAAACATCAATTCTTTCTTGAGCAACATGTTGAAAAACTCTTTTATTTTTTATCCAACCAATATTGAAGAACATATACGTAGTTCCAACTTAAACACAAGGCTAACGTACATTCCATCCTCTTGGTTCTCAATATGTAATATAATTGAATAAAAAAAAATATTAGTTTCTCTTATAGGATCTTTTATTTGTTTAAGCACGGATAATCACAAATAAACATTCTTGCATACTTCAACACATGCAAACACCATTCCCTTATTATTTCATTTGGTATTCCAAGTAATCATAATCTTCAATAGTATGTACTTTGTACCAAATTAAATATTGCCTTATATTCATAGAATCATTTAGTCATACTTAGTATTTATCTAGACATAAGCACTCAATGAAAAGATAATGAAAATAAGCCTACACATAGGCATAGTCCTTCCTTGATTTATTAACCATAGTCAAACTTGTAAAAGATAGGTTTCAAAAAGCATAACTAACTTGGCTTAAAATCATAGGTATTCATTTCTGATTTCACCTTTCAATAATGGATCAATCACAAAGCAACATAAAATCCATGTTTAACCTCTCCTAACAGGATTCTTACTGAAATAGTCATAAATACTCAACCTCAAAAAAACATACGATAAAGTAAAACCACATTTCATATTTTATATAATCATTCCATTTCTAAAAGAAATTCATCAAGTTTCCTGTTGCAGCAAAAACACCAAGTTTGTTCCTAAGTTTTATCTTTATCCATAAGTTAAATTTGAAAGTTGTCAAAGACTTTTGTTTCTGTTTACTATCTTCTCTTTTCAGATAATATCCAATTTCTTAAATATTATTATTGATTACATATTCTCATAATAAAATAATAACCATCTTCATATTTCTAATCATTCAACAATTCACTGAATTCATTTGCTTTGATATGTTGAAATATGGTTTAAAATTGAGTGTAAGTTTGTAATGAAAATATTTATGTTTAAATCTGGTTTTTACTTTTAAAATCATTCTAAGTTCATAAAAGAAAAGAGTTTTACTAAAATTTTCAATCATTTCTTGAACTTAATTAATCTGTTTTCCTTCCAATAAATTTGCAAACGAATTTCATCAATAAGAATAATTCAGAATTTTAAGACTACTCATATTTTCCAATCTAATATTTATTTTCAAGAATTATACACAAACTCTTCTTTCTCTATACGTTTATATAAATCCAGAGATCATAATAAGAAAAATAGATATCCAAAAGAAATACTATATATCTTTCACAATCAGTGTAAACTGAAAATAAAATTTCAACTCACTAAGAAAAACATGAATTCAACAATAAAAGAACTTGGTTTTCATTAGTAGAAATCTAGAGTTGAAATACTTCTTATTCTCCTCTTCTGGGTCAAATTTCTTCCTCCTTCCTTCCTTCCAGTGTGTGTCATTCTTTCATTCTTTTAAAAATAATCTCCTCCTGCTCCTTCTAATAAAACTCTCCTAAAAATTAAACTCTCTTCTCAAAATTAAACTCCAACTTCTTCCATAAATTTAACTCTCTGTCTTTTTCATGAATGAAACTCCCTCCAAATAAAACTCTCTTCCAAAAGAAAACTCTCTCCTTCTCTCCTCATTTTATTCTCTCTGTGCACTGAATATTTCTATATTTTAATCAGAAATATCCTCTTTTATTACGTCTCTTTTCCTCTTGTATAAATATCTTTCAATCTTTATTGTGATGTCATTTACGCTGGTGGAAGATGTCAGGAAAGTAGCTAATGTTTTTAAAACAAAAAATTAAATCTCCCCCCCTTCATAAATACGTTTGCCACTTCCTTGATTGTAAAGCACGTTTTTGAGGACTGACAGTGAGTCAAGGTAAATGAATTTATTACCCTCCCCAAATTACGTGCACACTCCCCAAAATTTGCATACATTGCGGATGTATCTTTAATATTTTATGTGGGTCATTGGGTCGTGACATCCTTCCCCTCTTAAGAATGCATCGTCTCGATGCATAATTCAAAATTGGCAATCAGATGCAAAGATAATTTAAGAATTTTACAACTGACATGATGCTAAATCATCTCCCATTATTCAAATATTAAGGTAATGCATGTTTACACTTTTACATTCTAACAGAAAATTTAAAAAAAAAATTCAATTTCATTTGCTTACTAGAATGTTACTTTCAACTGCATGTTATCTAACTTTTGATAACAACAACAATAGATAATACACATATCTAGAATCATCAACTATACTTATTACAAGAAATTACATCTAGTATGCTTTAATCCTAAATGAATTCTTACTTTCATTTGAAAAACAATATAGACACACACATATATTCCTCAAATAAATCATTCATAACAAGCCTCATAGGGAAATTCTAGTGAGTGTGTGAATTCCATTACTATCCTTCAATTTTACAAGATTAGAGTTACCTCTCTCTGACAATATTCCCCCTCTAACAATAATATGTCGTTCCATCTGTGATCCATAGGAACAACATCAAAGCATTAGTACTTATTTTCATCACAATCAAGTTATATCATTCCTTCATCCTAATGGTTTTAGTCATAAATCTACATAATACCTTCAATATACAAAACAACACACACATACCTGTGCTTCTTACCATACCTTGGTATCATTTTGATGTAATTAATGGATTGAGGACTTCGTATCAAATTCCTATCATACTTATACATGTAGACACTTACAATATTTTCGTTTAGTCAAATTACAATTCATCATGGAAGATAATTTCCAATAGTAAATATCCCAGAATAAAGATAATCATTGGAATACTACAAATGTTCAATAAATAAGTTCTAAACCTGAACTTGATCATAAGTAAATAAATCTTTCATATGTACCATCTAACATGTGGTACTTACTAGGTGAGATGGTTATTTGTCCATTTCGCAAAACACCTAAAAAGCTTAGAGGATCCATTTTTTTCTATTTATGTGACCTAGGCCCTCATGCCCATCTTGTCACAATAGTAATTCAAAAGAAATTTTTTAACTCATTTCATCATAGCATTTATATTTCATCTTTCAACAAATATAATTCCTAGAAGTGTTACATCTTATCAAGAATAAGCATTCACATTTTCATCAATGTAATGCAAGTGTACTTCATCTAAGCATAAGCGTCCAAATAAATCATGCCAATTCATCACAATATAAAATCAACACATCAAAGTATGTTATACATCTATAACAATGCATTCAGAAGCATAACCATAAAGGTCAATCATGAAACAAGACATTTAATTGTAATTGGACATCTATCCTTTCTATAAGTCCCTATCTCCTATGCCATTGGATAGTTATTCGTCCATGCAAATCATGAGACGGGAGTGTAGCTTAGACACTTGTCTGTTCTATCCACAAAGTATTATACTTCCATGGGATTCTACCGCAGAATTCCCAACCCTGCAATGCCCAACGAATAAAAGGCAGGGGGTATCTGGTGCAACTATGAAACTAACTACTTTCCACATATGGATAAGTAGAACTAATCGTGAATGTGGCAACGAGATGAAACATGGGCAGCATATTTACGAAAACATATGCGAATAAGCTTTGCCCAAAGCATCTTTTTTTTCACCAGGAATGAACACTGGTATTTAGAGAAACATCCTTTTCTACCCTTCCCTATTTTTCCCCACATTCGGCACCCCTCACCAGAAGGTAAACTTTCCAATTCTCATAAAAAAATAAGCAAAAGATGCAATTCATGCATTTTATATAAATTAGGTTTCATGCAATAATTCATTAATAACAAGAGCATGTAATTCGTACAACAAGAAACTAATCAAAATAATTTTTCCCTTTAAAATTCTCATTCATCAAAGGCAATCACATAATTTGAACCATCTAGTCAAATTAAAATACACATACAAAGAAGGAGGTGTTGACCATTATGTCAAAAACACCAATTATACCTCATAACCAAATAAACTCTATTTCTTTGCCATAAAAATATGTCCACCTACTCGTTGATCATCAAATGCATCAACTAGTACATCTATTTCAATCACCTCATAATAATTTCATGCAAGGTCTCAAATATAATCACCCATATTCTGGTAATATCATGTTAATGTCAAAAAGATGTATTTTCTATGGATTCCATCATTCCGTGCATATCCATGCAATGCTTCTCATAGCATCATAATTCACATCTAAGAATATTAATCAATGTTAATTATTTCATCAAATGCATTTCTAATATACACAACCCTTTGCATGTCAATTTAGTTTGATCATTTCATAATAATGGAAACATGTTTCAAGTAACATATGAATGCAAGATTAAGAATGATATGTTCCTCTCAATCTACTCCCCTTTATAATCTATCAATGTTGTATGTTGAGCATGATAGATGACATCACTTCACATCACATGACTAGCAACATAAAACACATTCTAGCCACGATAAGATCATAAGAAATCACAATCTTCAAAGTTCACAATTTTTAATTCAAAATCTCAAGGATAAGTAAGAAGATTCAAAAGAAGTGTGAACAAAATCTCAATTGATTGAAAAACTCAAAATTGGTGGCTAGATGGTCACAAGAGAAACTTAAGATTTCAAGCTAGTCCTTCATCACTTCAAAGTTCAAAATAAAACATAAATTGAAACCAAACCACATTACCGAGTGACTAACACTAGCCACAAGAAGGGAGTAAAAGCTACATGTCACCATGCGTCCAAGGTATGCTACAGAACATGACCATACTTCGAGAACATAAATCTCAAAGTTTACATCATCATGCAATAACACATTCAATTTCCTTAAACAATATTGTTCTTTCCACTAAAGTCAACCCACATGAATTGTTAATTCTCTCTTTTCTTTTGAAGGTAAGACATAAATATATTTTCACAAATTTTCTACGAATTTTTGTTTCATATAAAACATGTTGAATTATTTTTCCTCAAGAATTTCACAAGTTTCTTGTATTAAAAATTCTTTCATAACACTTGCAATATATCTTGCAATAATACATATTGCCATTATTTATCATAATCCAAGTCCTTATTTCTGGCAGACTCTCTTACCTTCATTTCATAACCATCATTCTTTCACTACATAGTATCTCATAAAATTTTATCTTCTTCCTCTGCTACAGTAATGTAGAGAAATAGAATTTTTTTTTTAAAGTGTATCGCACACACAAAGTACCTCATAATTTTTTTACATATTCTAACATTTTTGCAATATGAAACAGAAAAACAATCACACCACTCAAAGGTGGATAGTTGTCAAGCTCTCATAACTGTTTTAAAATTTCATAGTTCCAAGAACAACTTGGGACATTCAGGAAATTTCACTCACATAAGAAATATTGTTCCTAATGTGTCTATTTCCACAAAACAAGGATCATATTATCCTTTTTCTATCAAGATAATCTGAAATTGAAAAATCATTCTAGTCAATCCAGGGAACCACAATTACGTTCATAGACTAAGCAGTAATTGAATCACAATTTATGCATCTAAGGGTTCGCAACTAAACATAGTGAAATCAAGGCCCTAGTATGGAATCCAGTGCTCTGATACCATATGTAATGATTGAACTTTCAACACAAGGCCACATCAACGAATTTCATATAAAGACAAGAAGTCGGTCAACCAGTCAAAGGTCGAATGCATAAGTCGACTAGATACAAATATATTACTGATAATAAATGAATAAAAGTACTATTATGACCATTACTGTCGAAAAGATAAATTATACCTTTGTCCAAATAATAACACATAAAGTCGACCATCTGTCGAATCACATCAGTAAATGATAAGAATTAGATCCAAAATATGTACTTCCATATTAATGACATAAGTAAATAACAAAATTTACCAAATACCACAATGTCGATTACAAAATGGAAAGTCCTTCTTGTATTCTTGTAAGAAACTTCATAAACCTATTACAAAAGGTCAGCAAGGGAGAGAATATTGTGGGAGTGCATTTCCACCCTACCACAAAGTATTAACGCTTCCCTGGAATCTTTCCTAACATGAAAGATACCCAGCCCAGCTAGAAGTAATCTAATAAAGTAAAACTAAGGAATAATGGAATATGTGCTACTTGATACATCCACAATCAAGTTCCAATATAACATGTCATGGTCTTCCAAAAAACTAACCTTGTAAATCTTATTCCATTTCATACATATGGAAAAGATTTTGTAAAGATTCTCATTTAGTGCATAGTGCATCATGTTTCATGGTTGCATTCAACATACATAAAGGAACATAACAACATCCTTTTCCTAACTATAAAAAATATGTCAATCTCATACATTTTCGCCATTAGCTCTTTTATGTTCAAATGATAATTATAACTTGAAGTCATCATAGTACATGGAGAAAGCCATATGCATCATTCTGATATATATTAAAACTAGAAACATCAATTCTTTCTTAAGCAACATGTTGAAAAATTCTTTTATTTTGTATCCAACCAATATAGAAGAACACATATGTAGTTCCAACTTAAACACAAGGCTAACATACATTCCATCCTCTTGGTTCTCAATATGTAATATAATTGAATAAAAAAAAAATATAAGTTTCTCTTATAGGATCTTTTATTTGTTTAAGCACAAAGAATCACAAATAAACATTCTTGCATACTTCAGCACATGCAAACACCATTCCCTTATTATTTCATTTGGTATTCCAAGTAATCATAATCTTCAATAGTATGTACTTTGTACTAAATTAAATATTGCCTTATATTCATAGAATCATTCAGTCATACTTAGTATTTATCTACACATAAGCACTCAATGCAAAGATAATGAAAATAAGCCTACACATAGGCATAGTCCTTCCTTGATATATTAACCATAGTCAAACTTGTTAAAGATAGGTTTCAAAAAGCATAACTAACTTGGCCTAAAATCATAGGTATTCATTTCTGATTTCACCTTTCAATAATGGATCAATCACAAAGCAACATAAAATCCATGTTTAACCTCTCCTAACAGGATTCTTACTAAAATAGTCATAAATACTCAACCTCAGAAAAATATACGATAAAGTAAAACCACATTTCATATTTTATATAATCATTCCATTTCTAAAGCAAATTCATCATGTTTCCTGTCGCAGCAAAAACAGCAAGTTTGTTCCTAAGTTTTATCTTTATCCATAAGTTAAATTTGAAAGTTGTCAAAGACTTTTGTTTCTGTTTACTATCTTCTCTTTTCAGATAATATCCAATTACTTAAATGTTATTATTGATTACATATTCTCATAATAAAATAATAACCATCTTCATATTTCTAATCATTCAACAATTCACTGAATTCATCTGCTTTGATATGTTGAAATATGGTTTAAAATTGAATGTAAGTTTGTAATGAAAATATTTATGTTTAAATCCGGTTTTTACTTTTAAAATCATTCTAATTTCATAAAAGAAAAGAGTTTTACTAAACTTTTCAATCATTTCTTGAACTTAGTTCATCTATTTTCCTTCCAATAAATTTGCAAAAGAATTTCATCAATAAGAATAATTCAGAATTTTAAGACTCTTGATATTTTCCAATCTAATATTTCTTTTCAAGAATTATACACAAACTCTTCTTTCTCTATACGTTTATATAAATCCAGAGATCATAATAAGAAAAATAGATATGCAAAAGAAATACTATATATCTTTCACAATCAATGTAAACCGAAAATAAAATTTCAACTCACTAAGAAAAATATGAATTCAACAATAAAAGAACTTGGTTTTCATTAGTAGAAATCTGGAGTTGAAATACTTCTTATTCTCCTCTTCTGGGTCGAATTTCTTCCTCCTTCCTTCCTTCCAGTGTGTGTCATTCTTTCTTTCTTTTAAAAATAATCTCCTCCTGCTCCTTCTAATAAAACTCTCCTAAAAATAAAACTCTCTTCTTAAAATTAAACTCCAACTTCTTCCATAAATTTAACTCTCTGTCTTTTTCATGAATGAAACTCCCTCCAAATAAAACTCTCTTCCAAAATAAAACTCTCTCCTTCTCTCCTCTTTTTATTCTCTCTGTGCACTGATATTTTCCATATTTTAATCATAAATATCCTCATTTATTATGTCTCTTTGCCTCTTGTATAAATATCTTGCAAGCTTTATTGTGCTGTCATTTACACTGGTGGAAGATGTCAAGAAGGTAGCTAAAGTTTTTAAAACAAAAAATTAAATCTCCCCCCCTTCATAAATACGTTTGCCACTTCCTTGACTGTAAAGCACATTTTTTAGGATTGGCAGCGAGTCAAGGTAAATGAATTTATTACCCTCCCCAAATTATGCGCACACTCCCCTAAATCTGCATACATTGTGGATGTATCTTTAATATTTTATGTGGGCCATTGGGTCATGACATCTAGTATTTTATTTGTGTTAGGAGGTGATTAGGAGTTTCTTTATCATAGATTTTCAAACTACAAAGATTTTGGAGTTGGTGTTGGATTGTGTGCGGATTGGGAGCAAGCCCTCCCTCTCTAAAATCTTGACTCCTTTCTTTTTATCTTAGGGTTGAATCTCAATGTAATGTTATGTGGGTTTGGTGAGGTTGTTTGATTGATCTTCTTTTATCATTTTAGGAAGATATATACTTTGAGGATATTAGTAATGTTATTGGTATTTATTAGAAGTGGATCCAATTACTTCCAATATCAATTGCATTATGTTTGCTCATATAGATGTTGTCAAAGTAAATTAGGATCTATATTGTAATTGAATTGCTTGATTAAGTGTGCCTATTGTTTCATAGTGCCAATTATTTCATAGTGCCAATTATTTCATTGTAGATAATAGTTTGCTATGGGACATAGTGCTTCTAAAAGCCTTGTTCTCACTAGAGAAATGTGTGCTTTGGTACCTTGTGACACAACACCTCCTTGATTGTTTGATTGTGGATGTATCTTTTTTTATTTGGACTCTTCAGTTAACGAGTCCATTTTTTCCTCCCCAACTCTTTGGTGGATTACGATGTGATCTTGGAGTCTCCTCTTTAGAAGCATCCCTTAGGGTGAGTGTGGTTCATATGGTGTCTTCAGTTAGGACTGAACACCATTTGAATAGGTCTAGACTTTTGTTTTGCATGACCTTATTGACTAGTTGATAACTTAGTGGGCTATGTGGGATTCTTGTTCCTAATTAGTCTGTGGATCTTATGTTGTAAGTGAAATTTTTAGTTACCATCTTCCTCATTGTGTGAAGTGTCTATCATTGAGCCGGTGTCGTTCGAGAGCTCTCGCCTCTCTCTGCATTCAAAGGAACTAGATAGTCATGTGTCTTGGATGATTCTTCAAAGAAGGAAGATAGGTATTCCTACATATGTTTAAGAATCCCATTCTCAAGTGAAGATTGTGTGGATCATAAGAGATCTAGAATAGTGTAGGTAGGGATAGTTGTTTATTAGTGGCAGCCTGGTTGAAGATGTTTTACTAATTAACTTTTTGGTAGTTATTGGTTGCAATTTTTGTGTTGTTTCTTATCTATAGCTTTTAAAAAAAAATATTTTAATGCAAAAGAATTTTAGGAGCCTAATATGCTTATTACCATTTAATAAAAAATTAAATTATGAAAAAAAAAAACAATTCTAAGTTAACTTTCATTCTCACCACAAATTTCTACTCTATTTAGATAGCAAACAATTATAATTATGTTATTGCGTTCAGAAGCCTTCAATATTAATTTTCTCAAACAATTTCTTTGTGTATTAACATTACTAATCTGTCTTTGTCAATCTGAATCACAGTTTTAAAGTGTAGAGAGATGACGATCACGTTTTTGGGGGGAAATTTTCTTCATCGACTTTCTCTTTTGCTATTGTAACCGCTTTATGGGTTGTTGCTGACCAATATTTTCTTTCAGTTTTACAAGCTATTTTGATTAGATCACTTAACTGTTGAAATATATTGTCTGTTATAAATTCTGCTTGTAATGTTCACTATAAATTGTTTGTTTGTTTCAAAATCCCAGAGAGTCTTGTACTCGATGGTAGAAAAAATCATCATAAGCGAACAATCTCATAATAGGTGGATTTCCCAGAGTTAGTTGGAGCCATGAATTATTAAGCCCAAAATCCAAGCTGTAAGATGACAAAAGATACCAAATGGTCCCTCCCATGGATTGCCAATATCTGGCAAAATGTCAATTCTCACCTATCAAACAGACTTTTGGCCATTAAAGAATGTGGTAATTGTTTACCCAACTATCTCATAAGGGCTGGACGTCAACTCCCAGCTAGGCTGCATTAATTTCAGTTTGAATCTGATGGCAAAATACCATTAATATTGTACATCATCGTTAATAGTCAAATACACTGCCAAACACATAAAAGACTTGAAATTCATAACCAACATCTCTTTGACGTCTAGCAGAGAAATTTTTCCTAGTTGTAAATTCGTCAAAATTTGTTTCATGATTCTTTAACTTGTTTTTTTTTACAATTTTCTTGTGATCGGTTTTCACTAACTGATCGGCTGCGAAGAAATCTTAGCCATCACACCTTCATTTCATTTAGAACTTTCAACTTAACCTGAAGTTTACCGACTTACGAAACGTCATCTTTGAAACTGGCAGCTCAACAAATATTGAATGTATCCATAAGTTGACTGACTTTGTTTTTTAGGTTTCCCTTCGACCATCCATTTCTGATTATTTTATTGATTGATAATTGAATGACAACATTGAGTTGATTTGTTTACACACCCTCGATTGGAATTCCGAGGGCAATTTTCTTTTCTGCATCTAGAAATTAGTGAGAAACATATTCTCTACATTCTTATCGACCAGAGGAGTGGCTAGCTTTGCATGCGTTTGACCAATTCATCAACTCTCATGATGCTTTGTGGGTGTGTCTTCTTTGGTAATTTTACATTGCAGAAGAAATTACATTTAAATAGGAAGTTTTAGGTTTGAATATGTATTTCTTAATGCTAATCATCTGGTTAATCTGTTGAGGTGATACGAAGGAGGAGCTTGAGTGCTAGTCTTGTATCAAAGGATGAAGTTTATTATTAGAAGGATTTGTTATAATTATAGAAAAATCATACATTTTTTTATGAATTTTTAAAGTTTAATTCTGGTTACACATTAATATGTATTTGTTATAGTCCTAATGGAATATTTCCATTGCTAAATATCATTTATCATTATAAGATAGTTGAATAAGTTAAATGTGCGGTGACAACTAATCTATTTTTATCTAGAATTTAATGAATATTTAAAAAAATAAAGAAAATGATATTATGTCTAATTATCTCAAACATCAAATGAATATAAAGTCAAGAAAGGAGAAATGATATTATCCCAAACATCGTATGAATAATATGGAATATAAAGTTTAAAAAAGAGAAACAGTATTATCTCAAATATCATATGGATAATATGGAACATAAAGCCAAGAAGGGGGAAAAAAAAACGTGACAAGAATTAAGGGTGATAAATTAATATTTTTAAAAATGGAGTCTTTATTAATTTCATGAAATAAAATTAATATAAGGACTCATTTTATTTCATGTGTAACCTCAACATAGTTAATTTAAGGACCCAATTGTAAGAGGCTTCTCTTTTATATCATGTGTAACCTCAACATGAGATGACATATGATTTAACTTATCAATGAGACATTTTTTTATGTATTAGTATGCTAAAATTTAATTTTGTTTTTTTCTGCAATTTTTTTCTTTTTAATTTTAGAATGTATATCCTTATCATTAAAATATTCTTTTATAATTTATGACATGTATAAAATTATTTAGTCTTGAATTGTTTAACAAAAGGCAAGGAAATGAGAGCATGTTGCAAAATTTATTCTAATACTATAGGTTTTACAATAGGTTGTTGCAATAGAACACATTTGATTTTAGGAGATTGTAGAACAACATGCAAGTTAGCTTCAATATGTACGAATAATTCATAATATCAAAATATAAATCAAAGAAGGTATAACCATGCTCATACTAGATCCTCATGTGTTTTAGGTTGAGAAAAATAAGCAAGGAAAAAGAGTACTACTTTCATAAAATAATTATAAAGAAATCAAGACAATTCAAATCATTTGAAAGATTTTCCACCCAAATAAAGTCTAAAATAATTCATTAATAATGTATCATATTCACATAGTCATTGTTAGAAAGTAAGAATGGTTTAAATTGTAATGAAGTCTTTTAAATGTTGGGAAAGGTGTTATACAATTTACATTAGAAATTTGATATATCATAAATTTGGGTTCATCTAAAACTGGGTGAAATACTTTGAGGATACAATATTTTCCTTGGTACTTGTTTTTTTAATAATAAAAAACATGATAAGGGGTTTGACCCTTAAACAACAACTTGAAGGCGTCAAAGAGAACAAATAACACTAAAATAAGGGTGTTGGCTTTTACAGGCCATAAATGGATTAACAACACACAAACATAACAAGTCTTGTAAAAAATAAATGCAAAATAAACAATACACTAGCTCACAAAGGCTAGCAGCCCTCCTCAAGAATGAGAGCACCACTCAATCATCGCTTATGAAGAAGAGTGTGAGTTTCAAGAATTATTTTTCCTACTTCGTTGGACAATTGTCCAAGTGGTGTTGTCCATCGGATCCCCACCACAAGGGGGAAAATTGATAAAACTCCATTTGGACATCTATAGATGTATAATGGTTGGAGGGTTGTGAAAGTTGTACATTCTCAGCTTAAGCTTGGACCAGAGTAGGATCAAAAGGAAAAGAATGGTCCACATGGCTAGAGGGGACCACATTAACAAGAGTAGGAGTAGTATCCACATGGTTTACATCTGGGGTATCACCTAGATTATCAACACATGAGCATGAACTAGATGTGTAATAGGAGAATCACCTAGATTTATAGAAAGAGCTTTATCCTCATCATTATCTTGTGAGGAGTCACCAAAGGTAGAATTAGAGAGAAAAATAGAATCTTGAAAGGTCAAATGATCATCATTTGCATCTTTCCACCAAGTGGTAGCACCGTTATGATGCAAAAGAGAATAATTTGTAGCCAGATGTCCAATAGAGAAGCAATGCTAACACTAAAATGGAAGGAACTCATAATCCAATGATTGAGTCCAAGGTCTATCCTTAACCATGAGTACTATGTCCCCCGAAAGTGGTATGGAGATATTCATGTCTACCAAAATGTGGGCGAACATAGAACAACCCAACAAAGCTATAGCCTCAGCTGCCTTCAAGAAATAACCAATAGAGTTTCCAATGACCTTAAAGAAATAAATCTTCCAGAAATGCAGTGGGAGATTGGGGATACGAACTTGACAAAGTTCATATTGAGAAATTCAGTGAGGGGGTTGAAGGAGATTGTCCAAAGTTTGGCAGAAAGTGAGTAATTCCGCCAAACCCACAGCTTTCACAACACCAAATCATTATCTTCAAAAGAATAAAATACAACAATAAAAAACCCATTTACACAAGGGAAAAGTTTAATATTACCATAGACTAAGGGTTTTCAAGAACTCGTTACCCAATGATGCAACTCTAAAAGAGAAGGCCAAAAGATAGTGAATCTATAGACCAACCCATGTTTTTTGTAAAACTCCACATTATACACCACATCCGAGCCACACATGACCACACGAGAAGCCTTGGCACATGAAATAGGTCAAGCTTTCATGTTTGGAGGAATAACAACAATAGACTTGGTAGCATCAGCCTAGCTTTGTCCACCAATAGGAGACTTTGGAGGGGGTGAGTGGGAGACCCTTCCCCCAGAAATAGTAGCAACCCTTGAACCATCAACAACTAGGTGTGGATTCAACTCCTACCTAGGAAGAGATGAGGAAGAGGTTTTAGGGAAACCCCCCACTATTTACCGAAAACAACAGTAGAAGCAACCCTATATGTAGGCATAGAAGAATGTCTAGACCACTTAGAAGACATTTTAAAGTGGACATATATTTAAGGCCAGTAGACACGAACAAGACTATAGTAGACGCGGAGGTCCCCGACTGCAAGTCATTACCCTCTTCAACTTCCCTTCCTTGGCACTTGTTGTATGAGACATTAGAGATACATTTTATGTGGTAGGCACATTGGGGATGCATTTAATAGTAAGGATGATGGTTTATTGATCACATGGCTTTGTCAGATCATGATTAATATGGGAGACACATTGGGAAAATACATGGACTATAAGAGATACATTGAATGATTAGATTATATTAAATAAGATATTTTCTTAAAAATATGTAATTCGGGGTCACATGAAAATAAGTTATCTTTTTTTTCTATATTGGATAGAGAATTTGGACTTCCTTGGAGGTTGTAATGACTCCTAGTCTTACAATCAAACTTGGGCACCCACCTTGGAAATATAAAAATGAATTAATTTATTATATTATTTTTATGTATTTAATTTAGGTCACATGAGGACAAGTGATCCTACATGCTTATATTTAAGAGAAAAATTTGGGTCCCTTGGAGGTTGTAAAAGCCCCACGTCTTAGAATTAAACTTGGGCACCCACTTGGGTGTACTTTTAGGGTGAATGTGAATATTAGTAAGTTAGTTTTCCTATTTTTGAATTTTACCTAGAGATAGAGAGGTTGTGATGGAGGTTGAATACCATATTATGCATGCTCATCGTAAGTGAAGCTAGGTGTTTAAACTTGGAGATTTTATTTTCCTATTCATCTATGAAACTCATTTTTTGGGGGATTATTGTCATGTGGAATATAACAAAAGTTTTTCATTGGTAGTGAAGACATCCATGTCTTGTACAATTTCCTCCTTGATTGAGAATGTTGTTCTTCTATGAATGCTTGGAGACTAACATGTATTATATTATTTTGTTGCTAAGAATACATTCATTTTGTTTCTTTAGAGGATGAACTTTTTTCTAAGAAGGGTTTCAAAGTCAAATATCAATGTCTTTACCTTGTGTGTTTTTTCTATTATTTATTTTATTTTTAATTCTTTAGTGGTTTTTCTATACCAATTTTTTTTTTGAAATTCAAACATATAAAAGGACGTGTACACAAAAAGGTATACTAGATTGGAAAATTGGCCTAACTAACTTAACATAGAAGTATGTCATTGCTTATTATGTAATAGCATTCAACCATTGCATCAACATAGAGAATTGGATATATAGGAATAAATATATGGGTAGGTGCAATAAACAACACACAGAAAGAAATATATGTGGATGAAGTTCAAAATATACAAGGATGTGTAAAAGGAAATGTATAATACCTTAGAAGATGAGCCTAAATTAACACAAAATATGCCACTTGTTAATATATATATTTTTATTATGCCATTCTATGAAAATGAGAGAAATGAATGTATAGGAGTGAGCACAGGGTAGATGTAGTTAATAGTAAATATACAAAAATCTATGCAGATAAAGTTGAAAATCTAGAAGGATATGTAAATGCAAAGGTATAATAGACCATAAAATGAGTCTAACTTAACACTTGACGATATGCCATTTGTAAATACGTAATTTCATAATGAGTCATATTCCATCAAAATGGGGAAATGGATATATAGAACTAAGTGCAAAGGAAGGTGTTATAAATAGAAACTACATAGAAATATATGTAGATAAAGTCATAAATATAGAAGGACATGCAAATGATAAGGTGTACCATATTTAAGGAGTCTAACTTTGACACTAGAAAGTATGTCATTTATTAATATGTAATTGTATTAAGTCATTCCATTAAAATGAGAGAAATGGATGTATAGGAGTAAGTATAGAGGTAGGTGTAATAACTAGTAAAAACATGAAAATACATGTAGCTAAAGTTAAAAATGTAGAAGGATATGTAAATAGAAAGGTACAAAAGATGAAAATTTACCTGACCTATCACAAAATTATGTTGTTCATTATTATATAACTATAACAAGTAATTCTATCAAAATAGACCCAAAACTAAATGAAAATTGACAAAGATAGTACAATACAATTTTTAAAAGTTTAAAAGAAAAAACAGTGAAAGACTTATTATTGAGTTCCCCCTAACTCCTATCCTACCAATGCCTATAATGGTAATCCTCCATTGGTATGCTAACCACTACTATTATGAAAATCTTCTGTACGTCTATGCTACGCATATGCTAACCATTATTGTGAATGTTAAAAGACTTAATCTATCTATAGTTCTAGTCGTTCTCCACACAAAATAACATGACAACAAAAACACAATTTAACATAACTCAATATGTTTTCATATTTTTATATTTTTACATCATTATAAAAACATATTATGAAAATCAAACAAGAAACCTAAATTTTTTCATGTTATACAAAATTAGATTTTCATTCGAACATATACAATGGCACTATTTTCTGTATAGAATAACCGCATCCTCTATCCATTCCCTGATAGAAAGAGATAGCCATTGAGTGTTTTTAGAGAAAAGACTCGTTTTCATGGCGTTTAACTTGAAGTAATATGTGGTACAAGACTTCTGATTGACAAAGGCAAGCTAGTGTGACGACTCGCGAGACACTTTTAATATATCAACTACTACAGGACACATTATTTCTTGGAAAATATCATCTATAAATTGACAACTTCCATAGTTGACAGGGGAGAAAGTGACCACTTTAATATTCTGAAAAATACTATAATCTATGTGCATAGATTCTTTTCGTGCAGCAGTGAGGAAAGTGACTACTGTAAAGAAAATGGCAGAAAACGCGTATATAGAAAACGTGGCCAATTAGGCATGAGGTTGTTAACAAAATATGTCCTCTTGGGGTGACCAAGTTGCTAAGTCAAGTCACCCGAGTATCTCTGGATAACACTATCCCTGATATGTGGAAAAATCATGTATAATATGTGAACTGAAGAAATATCATCAACAAACTGATCAAAGCTCTCATAATAATTTGTGAACTACTTTACATATCTATTATTTTTGGAAATTATTACTTATTTATGCTATAAAAAAAATATGAATTGTTTGTCTGTATTTTGTCATTGAGGAAGCTTCAAAGAAACTTAAAACGTCTTTATGTTACTTCAATTTTATTCAAATGCATGCATGTTAATGAGTAGTTGGAAATGATGTGACAACTACTGTATTTTGATGGTATTGCTAGATAATGATATTAGGGAGTGATTACACATGTATTTGTAAATGGAATTGACAAGTACATTCAACTTACAATTTTATATGTCTTCTTTGTATTCTCAACATCTTGATGATGGATCATAGAGTGTAATCTAAAATGTTGATGAAAGAAAAATGCATACAATCAAATTTAAAAGGAGCTAACTGATACACTAATAGCTTGTTGAAATCTGATATAATTAAGTGCACTCAAATTAGAATTTAGCTTTTATAATTAATAAGATAAACATTATAATTAAGAATTAGAATTAAGTGTATTTAATTTTGAGATTAATGATGAATAGTTGTTGTTCATGTTGTTCTGAAAGATTAAATAATAATAAAAATCTCAATAAAAACATTAAAAATTTCAACATTTTATGACACCAAATGATGAGGTGGAGCCCTTATCTAGGCTAGGAACAAATTAAAAAAGAAAGACAAATTCAAATCAGAATGAAAGACATCACAGGGACACCCGAATATGCCAAGATGATAATATTCTTCCATTTTAAGGCTAATAATTTTCCATCCTATTCAACAATCAACACGACCATGGATCCTTCACCCGCTATTTCCTTCCACGCGTTTTCATGGACGGAAACTTGGATTTTCAAACACACAGTCTTAATCCATAAAATAATTTGTTTCGAGCAGTCTTAATAGTCATAATATTCTTGTTGACTACATTGATGCACAGACTGGATGAAAGCGGCTGCCGAATTATTCGAGTTAAATTTGATCGTACATATAAATTTTTCACATAGATATTTTGTTTTGATTCGTTTTTAACGAATATTTCAAATCAAATTTTATAGTCTTAAGTTCGATGACGTTTCTTACCTTCTCTTTCTCGATGATAGATAAAAGCGTCCATGAAGAAAACTCAAACATCATAAACACAGGTCCACTGAACATTAATGAAAATTAATGGCGTTTATTGATTAATACAGTGCAATAAAGCTTACATAATCCGTAGAAGAAATACATTGGGTTTCCAGGAACATGCAAATTTACAATGAAGTGTATAAAAAATGGGTCTAAAAGCCATTTCATATATTTATGTATTTTCGTCTTACTTCCGTACGTCGATTTCTCTCATTTCAATAAATTGACTTGCTAATAAATGGTATGCATTTGTGTCAATTTACACTCATTTTCCAATCCATTGAAAAGTTGGCCAATTAGGCATGAGTTTGTTCAACGTTGCTGTTGACAAAAGATATGTCCTATTGGGCGGAGCAAGTTGCCAAGTCAAGTCACCCCAATAGCACTTGATAACTCTTGATAACTCTCATCCATGATATGTAGGATATCATGGATAATATGTGAATTTGAGGAAACATTCTGATCAAAGTTCTTCTATCCATTATTTTCGGATTATTTCTTATTTCTGTCATAAAAATAAAAAAGAATTGTATACAATTGTTTGTCTGTATTTTGTGTTGATGGAGCTTCAAAGAAATTTAAAACCTCATTATATTATTTCAATTTTATTCAACACGTGCACTTTAACAAATAGTTCTAAATGATGTGATGATCATTGTATTTTGATGTTATTACTAGATAATGACATTAGGAGGTGATTAAATATGTATTTGTAGATGGAATTGACAAGTGCATTCAATTTACAATTTTACGTCTCCTTGCATTCTTCAACATTTTGATGATAGATCATGGAGTGTGATCCAAAAAGTTGATGGAGAAAAAATATTTACAATCGAATACAAAAGCAGCTAACTTATACACTAATAGATTATTGAAATCTGGTAAAATTAAGTACACTCAAATTAGAATTAGAATTTTATAATTCAAATGAGATAAATATGATAGTTAAGAATGAGAACTAGGTACTATTAATTATGAAAATTAACGACAAATAATTGTTGTTTATGTTGTTTTGAATCACTTTGTCATTGTTATACAATAATCTGGCTTGGTATGATGGATGTCTTGAATAATTGTTGTTGATGTCATTCAAAATCACTTTTTTATTGTCATTATGCGATTATTTGACTCGGTATGATGGATTCTTGAATAGTTATTGTTAATGTCATTTTTAATCATTCTATTATTGTTATACAAGGGTTTGCTTCGGTATAATGAATGTCTTTGATAGTTGATGTCATTTTGAATCACTTTTTCATTGTCATACAAGTATTTGTCTCGGCTTGATGAATGCCTTGAAGCATTCATTGGTCATTTTTAAAAGTATATTCAACTAGGTCCAACATCAATCGCACTAGTTTTTCTCATATTTTGGTAGGCATCAACATTTCTAAGGCATTTTATGGGGACGTTCTTTGAATGGTTTAGGATATATATTAGACTTAATTGCTTGATAATGAGTACCTACTATTTCATATTACCAATTTTTCCATTGTAGATAATAATTTTGTATGGGACATCTTGCTTCTAAATTCCTTGTTGTTATATTTGCAAGAAAGTGTGCTTTGCTACATGGTGTCATAACGCCTCCTTGATCATTTGATTTTGGATGTATATAATTTTTTTTAGTCTTCGGTTAATGAGTGCATTTTTTCCTCCCCTCCACTCTTTGGTAGATCAAGATGTGATTTTAGAGTCTCCTCTTTAGGTGGCATCCCCTAAGGTGAGTGTGGTTCAAGTGGTGTCATCAGTTAGGACTTCACCATTTGAACGAGTCTAGACTTGTGTTGTGCTTGACCATATTGGCTAGTTGATAATTTAATGGGGCTATGGGGATTCTTGCTCCTAATTAATTTGTGGACTTTATGTTTCAAGTGAAATTTCTAGTTTGATCACCTTGCTGATTGTGTGTGTAAATTGTCTATGATTGAGACATTTTTTGAAAACTCCCCCGTTTCCCCACATTTGGAGGAGCTAGTAGTGGTGTGCCTTACATGACTCTTCAAAGAAATAAGATAGGTATTCCTACATCTATTTCAGAATTCCATCCTCAAGTGAAGGTTGTGTAGATCATAAGGAAGAGGTCTAGAATAGTGTAGATTGAGATAGTTTCTTTTTAGTGGTAGCTTGGTTGTAGATGTTTTACTAATTGATGTTTTGGTAGTTAAAGTTGTAATTTTTTTGTTCTTTCTTGTTTGTATCTTTTTTTAATTAATATTTTAATACAAAAGAATTTTATTTGAGTCTGATAATACTTATTTACCATTTAGTAAAACGCAAAAAATTATAGCAACAAAGACTTTTATATATAGACTTTCAATCCTTACCACAGATTTCCACCCTATTTAGATTGGAAACAATTATAATTATCTTATTGCGTTAAATAGCTTTCAAAATAAAAATAAATTGTCTATGTATTTAGACCATTATTACAATAATTGACCCTTACTAATCTGTCTTTGTCAACCTGAATCACAGTTTTGAGGCTAGAGTTGAGATACGATCAACACCTTTCTATGGGGAATTTTTCTTTGTCGACTTGAATCTGATGACACAATACCATTAATATTGGACATTATCATTGATAGTCAAATACACTGCCAAACATAAAAAAAACAAACTTGAAATTCATAACCAACAACTCTTTGACATCTAGCAGAGATATTTTTCCCAGTTGTAGATTCATTAAAATTCTGTATATGAGTATATTCATTTATTTCCTCATATACATTGATGTTTGTCCTATTTTATTGTCCTATTTTAGTGCTCCCTTCTAATTTTTAAACATTGCTAATCTTTGTAGCCTCCACGACCAAAGAATATGCTTAGATGCCTTTAATATCCACCTTGAGTTTTAAACTTGCAACCTCTACAATCTAAAATTCCCAAATAATTTTTTATCGATTTCTAAAAACATGTTTCAACTATATCAATGTCCTTATAGTACAATAAAAAATCTTACTCTTAATGTTACCAATTCCAATAATCTTAAAAGAAATATTGTTTCTCTTGAAACAATATTTTTATCAATAGTCTGGTAAGAAGAAAATCAAATCCTACCTCAAAACATGTGATGTGAAGTAACATAATCTAATAAACAATCTTTGTGATATTACGACCTATTACAAATAAATAAATATTCATTAAACATACCTAAACTAGTCTTAGATAGATTATCTTCCTTTGTGATTTTTTTTTTCAATTGCCCTAATTTGTTATAGTATTAGTGTTTTTCCTTGTATTTTCTTCTTTATGATTTAGATCTAAATTATCTCTTGAATCCTCCCCTTTTTCTATGGGCCAACCCCTAGTCACCATTACTTTTGGTGTGGAGGTTTCTATGCTAGATTTCCTCCGCAGCTCCTCAAACAATAAGGATTTCACATTGAGTATGCATATTGTACTAAAGCTAATAGAAATAACTAAATAGTTCTAAGATTCAAGTAATGAACACCAATAATGGGACTAAAGTATCTTTATCTTTAATTTTCAAAGTGAAAAAATTAAATGATCATTGATTTCAATACCTTACTTTAATCATAAAGGATAAGTGTACCAAGATGGGAGACCAAAAGGTGGTCTTGAGATGTCACTTTTTTTCCAAATTTAGGAAGTTTTGATCTTACACTCAAAATTTGAAGATACAAAGAGAACAAGACTTGAAGTGCGCCAAATCTACTTTCTAAACTTTTTTTTTAAATGGTGGAGATTAAGGGGTTAAAAAAAGGGGGCACACAAAGAGGTCTTATTTTTATCAAAAAACATAACATGGTGTTTGGTATGCCCAATCTAAAATGTTAACTTCTATTTAGTATTTAAAAAATTTCTCTATTGAAAAATTAACTAATACCATATAGTTTATGTCATATTTTTCTACTAGTTTTAAATAAATATGTTATTTTTTTTACTAATTTTTGAAGTGGACATATCCTAAAAACTATAAAATAGAGCATGGTCCCCCTATTTTTTTAAAAACTATTACAATATTTAATTGTTTAATATTGTAGAATGGAGTTTAGTTTCTAAATATGTAATTTGTTTCAAAATTAGACAATCATGTGACCTGAAGACACATCCTCATATAATACATAAGGGAGGAAGATTTACATTCCAATAAAAAGTGAAGAATAAATCACATCCAATAATGTTTAAAGTAAACACCTATATAGAAAGTTATACTACATCTTCTAGGTTCTACTCAAGCTATACTAGGACTAGATGCTAGAGATTCAATTAAGGAGTGTCATCAAAGAGCACAAATGAATTAATACTATGTAGAAATGATTACTATCTCATACAAACGAGGATGCTCGATCATGTAAGTCCCATGCTCCTAGAGTGGACATGTCTTCACAAGTCATCATTAGCCCTTACATTTTCCCAAGGCATGTGCAAGGAGAAACAATTATATTGGTTAATTGATTACCCATAATTCATTAGATTTCACTTGATTAATCAAATCCCACATGTGATTGCATCTCTTCTGTCACTTTGGGTTGGGAACAAGTTGGGAGCCACTCACATAACCCTCTCTAGTACCTAAGTCCTAAACTCATCATGTTTTTGAATGAACATGAAATATAAACACAAACAAGTCATATTTCATTTTTTCCAAGTTTTGACATAACAATGCATTTTCTCAATTCCTGACAATCTCATGCAACAAAGTCCAAATAGATTCAATTTTTCTTTTTACAAGTATACCAATACTTCCATATAATTATTTACCACAAATTACCACAATACCACATTTTTCCCATTTTCACAATCTTATAAAAACCAACAAATTTCCAACTCTATGAAAATAGCTTCGAATTTTGAATCAAAATTTAAAATTCATGAAATCAAAATTTGAATAATAACTTTTGCAATATAAGCTTCCAAAATCCCACTTTTATTGTAAAACATGCATGCTAGATGTACTGGTACCCATATAGATTCCAGTATTTAAACTTCGGTGTAGGGTCTCGAATCTCTTTGAACTAAGTTCAAAGAGGTTCGAAGTGGTTCAGTTTGCATAAGTAGAATCATAGGTTCAGAGTTCAATTCAAAGACATGACTATGGGTACATTTCAGTGGTTCAACAAGGAAGTTCAAAGGCTCCAGAATCAAATATCAGAAGAAAGGGTCAATGCCAAAGATTTGATACATCCAATTAGCCCCATTTGGATATAATGATCATGATAGGGCATATTCAGTGATTAGCAGCATAGGCAGATGGTTTGATCAAAGACACACCATCAATAGGGTATGTTACTTTTTCATATAGAGATTCAATTTATGGCTTGGCTCAATGCCGGAGAGACATGAGTGCCGATGAATGTAGCCACCATGTTTTGCTTGATGGACAAACCTGCTCCAAACTTGTCGAGGAAATTCTGCAGTCAATATTTTAAGTGGGTGTTCAGTGAGAGATCGTGGTGTGGGTTCGCATAATAAGTTAAGCCTCTTGAAGAAGTCTTTACATCATTTTGAAGGTGAACTCATTCCCATATTCAAAACCTTACAAATCGGTGATATGGCATGGGACTCAAATAATGCATGGGTTTTATTTTATTGCTGGAATCAGTTGATATCAAGGATCAGGCACAAGATCACTATCATTTTGTAAAGCCATGACATGACATCCAGACTACACCTGTATCCAATCTTCCAAGTGTCACGATATGTTGAAAAGGTCTATTGCTGGTATGTGGATGCTTGTACCCCATTTCAAGGTGTACTTTTATAGCTTCATCAAAGTGTTCCCAAATCATTCCATAGTACCATGAAGACACAAGAGCAATCATTACTGTGAGCTTGAATTTTGAAGGAACCCGCATACATTTGCATAAATACATATGCTTATATGTTCGATCAAATTAAAGATCATTATGGGTAGCGACAAAATCTCTCTGTTCTGATCACAACCAAATCTATTCACAATGGAAGCACCAGATATGCTGATGTTCAAGCTCCTCCCATTCATTAAGCAGTTTGATCACTTTAATATGCCAGGGACAGTATAATACCTCCACTTTCCAAAAGAGAGATTATCTAGATACTATGTGCCATTTAATGCATATTGATACTTGCCTCATGATAAAGTCCAGGCGGCGGTAGTGCATGTGAGGTATTGTCTTCAAATTTCGGATGCTGACTCTAGCAAAGTGACTTCGCAAAGGTTGTCTAGACTGGAGAATTTGATGAATCGATGGCCTGATCTTGTCAGTAGTGTGCTCTTAAGACAGAATCCTCACAATGTGCATGAGTGGCATAAGAGAGCAAAGCTTTTTAAGGGAAATCCTACGAGGCAAATCTTAACTTTTACAGAAGTTGTGAAAATGGTGAATCCAATGAAAGTTATTGGAAAACCACATACATTGTGGGTTTCCTTTGCACACTTATATGAAAATCACAAGGATGTTGGAAATGTAAGGATAATTAAAAAATAGTGGATGATTTAGCTAGTGTTTGGTGTGAGTGGGTAGAAATGGATTTGAAGCACAAGAACTTTAAAGGTGCACTTGAACTTATGCGCAGGGCAACAACAGAACCTTCTATAGAAGTCAAGCGCAGAGTTTCTTCTGATTGCAATGAACCACTATAGATGAGGCTTTGGACATTCTTTGTGGACTTGGAGGAGAGTTTAGGAACATTAGAGTCAGCATGTGCAGTATATGAATGGATACTTGATTTAAAAACTGCAACTCCAAAAATTATTATAAATTATGCACATTTACTAGAGGAGAATAAATATTTTGAAGATGCATTCAAAGTGTATGAAAGAGATGTGTTTATTTGGGAGTTAGCATTATGATGTTGTAATATTATAATAAAAGAATTATAGACAACATTACATGAAAGAAAGTGGTTTGAAAGGGAATTGGTTAGAATATAACCATCGAAAAGAGGACCTTGCCAAGAAACGGTTATGCTAATAATCGAAAGCTTATGGAAGGATAGATATAAAATATGTCAAAGCAAGTATGAGAGGGGGGTTCTGGATTCCGCTTACCCTGGAGACTTTGAGCTATAGGAGGGTGTTAGTTTTTTTTTGTTTTGTAGTGGCAGGGAGGGGCATGTTTTTCTTTTGTAGATTCAGAGGAAGAAAGTTTATGTGTATTAGATCTTTGAGTCCAGACACTAGATTTCTTATTGATATTAATCCATGAATTAATTCAATTCTCTTTGAAAGTTATTCTGTTTCACTCGATCATTAATGTGTTTATCATTTGGACTTTGATCCAAAATTATGAACATGTATTTGGAAGAATTGATGCTTCTTTTTCTTTCTATGTTCTTTGTAATGTTAGGGTCGGATAAATGGTCTTTGTACCATTATTTTTCTATTTTTATTTGTTTAGTTTCTTTGCATCTATGTCATATTTATGAGTAGATGTCTGTTTGCCTTTCTTTGCTTTCGGGTTAAAAGAAATATAGTTTGTAGTTTAAACGAATTCATTGCAAATCTTGTGCGGGGAGCTATACCCAAAATAATTCAGAGGCTGCTTACGTTGTCTAATCCTGAAGCGACCCAACTGTTATTGTGGATTATGTCTTCTTGTTTGGGTGTTTAGGGTCATTTTCTAATTGTTTTCTTTGAAAACAAATTTGTTCACCAACACTAGAATAATTAGGACATTATGCATTATATTTAATTAATTGGGCCCTTTTATACTTTTTTCACTGAAGCTAAACATGGCCACTTTTTCCTTTTATTAAATTAGGCTAATATTATCTTAATTTATCTCATTCATTGTGATTTTGATACTAGCACTAGCTAATTCAATCATGATCTGGAGTTTGCATCTAGGATTTTATTCATCCTTTCATAAGGATTCATTCATTCATTTGTAAAATTACTTTAGTGCAATTAATAATAAATTAATTCTTAGGTTATTGAACATATTTTTCTTCTTGATTTCCTTTTTCTAATGGGTGATGTGCTTGCAGATGATTCTTGGCTTGTGAGGCTAGGTTCATCAACTTGTAAATGGTATTAGAGAAGATTTACTAAGTTCCTCCCTAATATTCTAGAGAGATCTAACCTTTTGAGAATTTTTTGTGTACTTTGGGCTCAAATAGAGGTTGTTATCACATATGCAACGTCCCAAAACCTATCCAAAATAACTATCATTTTCTCAAGATCTGAGCAATTTTGGGAGTACAACGACAAAAATAATTGGGAATAATGGCTTTTAATTTTAAGATTTACTACAAATGGACAAAAATATAAATTTATAGGGTTGCAATCACACTACCTAGCCAAATTATTTTCAACCATGGGATGGAGAAATTACTAAGGGTTCCTATGGCTTATTGGCATGACTACATTTTGAAGATGTACAAGACATAACAACTCAAGATTCCCCAAAGCATCAATGGAGCATTCAATGTCATCAACATACTTTTAAAGAGCCCAATGGTCTACCTTCTTTCAAATACTACATGATCACTCTATTGAATTAATATTTGGAAAGTATTTCTCCTAACATTTGACCTTAGAAGTTAGAAATAAAAGAATTGGTCAAGGAAATGTTGGATTCAAGCATTTTTTATCCTTGAAAAAATGTCTATTCATCTTTATTGGTTATGTTTAAAAGAATAACGAGTCATGGAGAATGTGCTCAAATCATAGAGAGTTCAATAAGTTCCCTTGTAAAGATTGGTTTCTTGTTCTTGTTATTAATGAATTATTAAATTAATTAAAGAGTAAAGATTTCTTTTATATGTTGGATTTGAATTCAAGTTATTATTATTAGATTTAATCAAAGGAGGATGTGCATTGATGTACACATTTATAATACATTGGCTCATTATAATTTTATATTTACACTATTTGATCTCACTGATGCTGATGTAAGAAAAAGCCTCATGAATTAATTGAACTGTTCATTTCTTCAACAATTTGTGTTGGCATTAACAATTCATACAAAAATATGGAGGTTTGTCAAGCATAGATGACAACTTTTTTGAAGGGGATCAACATGTTACTCTACCTTTTTATCTTCCTTAAGTGCAACAACATGCTAAACACTTGTGTGTTTAACCTAACACTTGTGTGTTTAACCTTAATTCTTCATTTCTTAATTTTAGTTATTATTTAAGTTGACTTGATTAGGATAAATCGGTGCACCCAAATAGTTATTCCTTTAAATAAGGAAGAGAGCCTTTCCCAAACCAGCATAAGTTTTAATGTTAAATTCCTTTCCAGATATTTTGGTTTTTGAAGGTCATCCTTTGGAAATGCTCTAATTAAGTTTTTCACCTTTATTCTGATCAATAAATATTAGAAACAAACATATGTGAAAGAAAAAAGGATAGAGGTTCTGAATTGTAGGGAAAATGGTTTCTCTATCTTAAAGACCAATATAGGATATCATAATTTTCATCATAGAAATTTTAACGAGATCAAAAAGATCTTAAAGATAAAAGATTTTGATATGAATTAATTTAATCACAAACTTTTATTATTTAGTTTGATAATGTATAAACATTTAATATACAAGCTAGGTCAAATTTTAAATATTAAAAAGTACTGATGTAGCTCCTGCTCCTGCTGCTATTCCATCTAGCTATGATTCGAACACTACTGATGTTGGATCTTCTGCACTTGGTTCTATGAGTCATGTTTTCATGGCTACTTCTTCTCCTTGTCATTTCTGCCTGGTCATGTGAATGCAAATTGGGTGCTTGGTTGCCTATCCTTTGCGGCCATGGCTTACATTGCTATTTGCCTTGTTCATAGTCACCCCTTGTGGTTTGTGGACAAGACGTACTGGACAATGAATCTTATTGCGTCCGTCAAAGTTTGTTTTGTAGGATTAATTATTTATGGTGTTTTCTAGATATGCATAAGTGGATTTTAAACATTCAGAGGGCTTTGGTTGCTAGTGCAATGTATTGTAATGACTGAACCTTCAACACAAGGCCACATCAGAGAATTTCATATAAAGACAAGAAGTCGGTCAACCAGTCAAAGGTTGAATGCATAAGTCGACTAGATACAAATATATTGCTCATAATAAATGAATAAAAGTACTATTATGACCATTAGTGTCGAAAAGATAAATCATACCTTTGTCCAAACAATAACACAGAAATTCGAACATCTATCGAATCACATCAGTAAATGATAAGAATTAGATCCAAAATATGTACTTCCATATTAACGACATAAGTAAATAACAAAATTTACCAAATACCACAATGTCGATTACAAAATGGAAAGTCTTTCCTGTAAGAAACTTCAGAAACCTATTACTAAAGGTCAGCAAGGGTGAGAATATTGTGGGAGTGCATTTCCACCCTACCACAAAGTATTAGCACTTCCCCAGAATCTTTCCTAACATGAAAGATACCCAGCCCAGCTAGAAGTAATCTAATAAATTAAAACTAAGGAATAATGGAATATGTGCTACTTGATACATCCACAATCAAGTTCCAATATAACATGTCATGGTCTTCCAAAAACTAACCTTGTAAATCTTATTCCATTTCATACATATGGAAAAGATTTTGTAAAGATTCTCATTTAGTGCATAGTACGTCATGTTTCATGGTTGCATTCAACATACATAAAGGAACATAACAACATCCTTTTCCTAACTATCAAAAATATGTCAAACTCATACATTTCCGCCATTAGCTCTTTTATGTTCAAATGATAATTATAACTTGAAGTCATCATAGTAGATGGAGAAAACCATATGCATCATTCCGATATATACTAAAACTAGAAACATCAATTCTTTCTTGAGCAACATGTTGAAATTTTTTTTTATTTTGTATCCATCCAATATAGAAGAACATATACGTAGTTCCAACTTAAACTTAAGGCTAACGTACATTCCATCCTCTTGGTTCTCAATATGTAATATAATTGAATAAAAAAAAATATAAGTTTCTCTTATAGGATCTTTTATTTGTTTAAGCACGGAGAATCACAAATAAACATTCTAGCATACTTCAGCACATGCAAACACCATTCCCTTATTATTTCATTTGGTAATCCAAGTAATCATAATCTTCAATAGTATGTACTTTGTACTAAATTAAATATTGCCTTATATTCATAGAATCATTCAGTCATACTTAGTATTTATCTACACATAAGCACTCAATGCAAAGATTAACCATAGTCAAACTTGTAAAAGATAGGTTTCAAAAAGCATAACTAACTTGGCCTAAAATCATAGGTATTCATTTCTGATTTCACCTTTCATTAATGGATCAATCACAAAGCAACATAAAATCCATGTTTAACCTCTCCTAACAGGATTCTTACTGAAATAGTCTTAAATACTCAACCTCAGAAAAACATACGATAAAGTAAAACAACATTTCATATTTTATATAATCATTCCATTTCTAAAGGAAATTCATCAAGTTTCCTGTCATAGCAAAAACACCAAGTCTGTTCCTAAGTTTTATCTTTATCCATAAGTTAAATTTGAAAGTTGTCAAAGACTTTTGCTTCTGTTTACTGTCTTCTCTTTTCAGATAATATCCAATTTCTTAAATATTATTATTGATTACATATTCTCATAATAAAATAATAACCATCTTCATATTTCTAATCATTCAACAATTCACTGAATTCATCTGCTTTGATATGTTGAAATATGGTTTAAAATTGAGTGTAAGTTTGTAATGAAAATATTTATGTTTAAATCCGGTTTTTACTTTTAAAATCATTCTAAGTTCAGAAAAGAAAAGAGTTTTACTAAACTTTTCAATCATTTCTTGAACTTAGTTAATCTGTGTTCCTTCCCATAAATTTGCAAAAGAATTTCATCAATAAGAATAATTCAGAATTTTAAGACTACTCATATTTTCCAATCTAATATTTATTTTCAAGAATTATACACAAACTCTTCTTTCTCTATACGTTTATATAAATCCAGAGATCATAATAAGAAAAATAGATATGCAAAAGAAATACTATATATCTTTCACAATCAGTGTAAACCGAAAATAAAATTTCAACTCACTAAGAAAAATATGAATTCAACAATAAAAGAACTTGGTTTCCATTAGTAGAAATCTGGAGTTGAAATACTTCTTATTCTCCTCTTCTGGGTCAAATTTCTTCCTCCTTCCTTCCTTCCAGTGTGTGTCATTCTTTCTTTCTTTTAAAAATAATCTCCTCCTACTCCTAATAAAACTCTCTTCTTAAAATTAAACTCTAACTTCTTCCATAAATTTAACTCTCTGTCTTTTTCATGAATGAAACTCCCTCCAATTAAAACTCTCTTCCAAAATAAAACTCTCTCCTTCTCTCCTCTTTTTATTCTCTCTGTGCACTAATATTTTCTATATTTTAATCATAAATATCCTCATTTATTACGTCTCTTTTCCTCTTGTATAAATATCTTGCAAGCTTTATTGTGCTGTCATTTAGGCTGGTGGAAGATGTCAGGAAGGTAGCTATGTTTTTAAAACAAAAAATTAAATCTCCCCCCCTTCATAAATATGTTTGCCACTTCCTTGACTGTAAAGCACATTTTTGAGGACTAACAGTGAGTCAAGGTAAATGAATTTATTACCCTCCCCAAATTACGCGCACACTCCCCAAAATCTGGATACATTGCGGATGTATCTTTAATATTTTATGTGGGCCATTGGGTCGTTACATCCTTCCCCTCTTAAGAATGAATCATCTCGATGCATAATTCAAAATTGGCAATCAAATGCAAAGATAATTTAAGAATTTTACAATTGACATGATGCTAAATCATCTCCCATTATTCAAATATTAAGGTAATGCATGTTTACACTTTTACATTCTAACAGAAATTTTTTTAAAAAAATTCAATTTCATTTGCTTACTAGAATGTTACTTTCAACTGCATGTTATCTAACTTTTGATAACAACAACAGATAATACACATATGGAGAATCATCAACTATACTTATTACAAGAAATTACATCTAGTATGCTTTAATCCTAAATGAATTCTTACTTTCATTTGAAAAACAATATAGACACACACATATATTCCTCAAATAAATCATTCATAACAAGCCTCATAGGAAAATTCTAGTGCGTGTGTGAATTCCATTACTATCCTTCAATTTTACAAGATTAGAGTTACATCTCTCCAACAATATTCCCCCTCTAATAATAATATGTCGTTCCATCTGTGATCCATAGGAACAACATCAAAGCATTAGTACTTATTTTCATCACAATCAAGTTATATCATTCCTTCATCCTAATGCTTTTAGTCATAAATCTACATAATAGCTTCAATATACAAAACAACACACACATACCTATGCTTCTTACCATACCTTGGTATCATTTTGATGTAGTTAATGGATTGAGGACTTCGTATCAAATTCCTGTCATACTTATACATGTAGACACTTACAATATTTTCGTTTAGTCAAATTACAATTCATCATGGAAGATAATTTCCAATAGTAAATATCCCAGAATAAAGATAATCATTGGAATACTACAAATGTTCAATAAATAAGTTCTAAACCTGAACTTGATCATAAGTAAATAAATCTTTCATATGTAGCATCTAACATGTGGTACTTACTAGGTGAAATGGTTATTTGTCCATTTCGCAAAACACCTGAAAAGCTTAGAGGATCCATTTTTTTCTATTTATGTGACCTAGGCCCTCATGCCCATCTTGTCACAATAGTAATTCACAAGAAATTTTTTAACTCATTTCATCATAGCATTTATATTTCATCTTTCAACAAATATAATTCCTAGAAGTCTTACATCTTATCAAGAATAAGCATTCACATTTTCATCAATGTAATGCAAGTGTACTTCATCTAAGCATAAGCATCCAAATAAATCATGCCAATTCATCACCATATAAAGTCAACACATCAAAGTATGTTATACATCTATAACAATGCATTCAAAAGCATAACCATAAAGGTCAATTATGAAACAAGACATTTAATTGTAATTGGACATCTATCCTTTCTATAAGTCCCTGTCTCTTATGCCATTGGATAGGCAGTCTTCCATGCAAATTCTGAGATGGGAGTGTAGCTCAGACACTTGTCTGTTCTATCCACAAAGTATTATACTTCCATGGGATTCTACCGCAAAATTCCCAACCCTGCAATGCCCAATGAATAAAAGGCAGGGGGTATCTGGTGCAACTATTAAACTAACTACTTTCCACATATGGATAAGTAGAACTAATCATGAATGTGGTAGGGAGATGAAACATGGGCATCATATTTATGAAAACATATGTGAATAAGCTTTGCCCAAAGCATCTTTTTTTTCACTAGGAATGAACACTGGTAGGTAGAGAAACATCCTTTTCTACCCTTCCCTATTTTTCCCCACATTCGGCACCCCTCACCAGAAGGTAAACTTTCCAATTCTCATAAGAAAAATAAGCAAAAGATGCAATTCATGCATTTTATATAAATTAGGTTTCATGCAATAATTCATTAATAACAAGAGCATGTAATTCGTACAACAAGAAACTAATCAAAATAATTTTGCCCTTTAAAATTCGCATTCATCAAAGGAAATCACATAATTTGAACCATCTAGTCAAATTAAAATACACATACAAAGAAGGAGGTGTTGACCATTTTGTCAAAAACACCAATTATACCTCATAACCAAATAAACTCTATTTATTTTCCATAAAAATATGTCCACCTACTCGTTGATCATCAAATGCATCAACTAGCACATCTACTTCAATCACCTCATAATAATTTCATGCAAGGTCTCAAATATAATCACCCATATGCTGGTAATATCATATTAATGTCAAAAAGATGTATTTTCTATGGATTCCATCATTCTGTGCATATCCATGCAATGCTTCTCATAGCATCATAATTCACATCTAAGAATATTAATCAATGTTAATTATTTCATGAAATGCATTTCTAATATACACAACGCTTTGCATGTCAATTTAGTTTGATCATTTCATAATAATGGAAACATGTTTCAAGTAACATATGAATGCAAGATTAAGAATGGTATGTTCCTCTCAATCTACTCCCCTTTATAATCTATCAATGTTGTATGTTGAGCATGAAAGATGACATCACTTCACATCACATGACTAGCAACATAAAACACATTCTAGCCACGATAAGATCATAAGAAATCACAATATTCAAAGTTCACAATTTTTAATTCAAAATCTCAAGGATAAGTAAAAAGATTCAAAAGAAGTGTGAACAAAATCTCAATTGATTGAAAAACTCAAAATTGGTGGCTAGATGGTCACAAGAGAAACTTAAGATTTCAGGCTAGTCCTTCATCACTTCAAAGTTCAAAATAAAACATAAATTGAAACCAAACCACATTACCGAGTGACTAACACTAGCCACAAGAAGGGAGTAAAAGCTACATGTCACCATGCGTCCAAGGTATGCTACAGAACATGACCATACTTCGAGAACATAAATCTCAAAGTTTACATCATCATGCAATAACACATTCAATTTCCTTAAACAATATTGTTCTTTCCACTAAAGTCAACCCACATGAATTGTTAATTCTCTCTTTTCTTTTGAAGTTAAGACATAAATATATCTTTACAAATTTTCTATGAATTTTTGTTTCATATTCCTCAAGAATTTCATAAGTTTCTAGTATTAAAAATTCTTTCCTAACACTTGCAATATATCTTGCAATAATACATATTGCCATTATTTATCATAATCCAAGTCCTTATTTCTGGCAGACTCTCTTACCTTCATTTCATAACCATCATTCTTTCACTACATAGTATCTCATAGAATTTTATCTTCTTCCTCTGCTACAGTAATGTAGAGAAATAAATTTATTTTTTTTTAAAGTGTATCCCACACACAAAGTACCTCATAATTTTTTTACATATTCTAACATTTTTGCAATATGAAACAGAAAAACAATCACACCACTCAAAGGTGGATGGTTGTCAAGCTCTCATAACTGTTTCAAAATTTCATAGTTCCAAGAACAACTTGGGAAATTCAGGAAATTTCACTCACATAAGAAATATTGTTCCTAATGTGTCTATTTCCACAAAACAAGGATCATATTATCCTTTTTCTATCAAGATAATCTGAAATTGAAAAATCATTCTAGTCAATCCAGGGAACCACAATTATGTTCATAGACTAAGCAGTAATTGAATCACAATTTATGCATCTAAGGGTTCGCAACTAAACATAGTGAACTCAAGGCCCTAGTATAGAACCCAGTGCTCTGATACCATATGTAATGACTGAACTTTCAACACAAGGCCACATCAGCGAATTTCATATAAAGACAAGAAGTCAGTCAACCACTCAAAGGTCGAATGCATAAGTCGACTAGATACAAATATATTGCTCATAATAAATGAATAAAAGTACTATTACGACCATTACTATCAATAAGATAAATCATACCTTTGTCCAAACAATAACACATAAAGACGACCATCTGTCGAATCACATCAGTAAATGATAAGAATTAGATCCAAAATATGTACTTCCATATTAACGACATAAGTAAATAACAAAATTTACCAAATACCACAATGTCGATTACAAAATGGAAAGTCCTTCCTGTAAGAAACTTCATAAACCTATTACAAAAGGTCAGCAAGGGTGAGAATATTGTGGGAGTGCATTTCCACCCTACCACAATGCATTAACGCTTCCCCGGAATCTTTCCTGACATGAAAGATACCCTACCCAGCTAGAAGTAATCTAATAAAGTAAAACTAAGGAATAATGGAATATGTGCTACTCGATACATCCACAATCAAGTTCCAATATAACATGTCATGGTCTTCCAAAAAACTAACCTTGTAAATCTTATTCCATTTCATACATATGGAAAAGATTCTGTAAAGATTCTCATTTAGTGCATAGTGCATCATGTTTCATGGTTGCATTCAACATACATAAAGGAACATAACAACATCCTTTTCCTAACTATCAAAAATATGTCAACCTCATACATTTCCGCCATTAGCTCTTTTATGTTCAAATGATAATTATAACTTGAAGTCATCATAGTACATGGAGAAAACCATATGCATCATTCTGATATATATTAAAACTAGAAACATCAATTCTTTCTTGAGCAACATGTTGAAAAACTCTTTTATTTTGTATCCAACCAATATAGAAGAACACATATGTAGTTCCAACTTAAACACAAGGCTAACATACATTCCATCCTCTTGGTTCTCAATATGTAATATAATTGAATAAAAAAAAAATATAAGTTTCTCTTATAGGATCTTTTATTTGTTTAAGCACAAAGAATCACAAATAAACATTCTTGCATACTTCAGCACATGCAAACACCATTCCCTTATTATTTCATTTGGTATTCCAAGTAATCATAATCTTCAATAGTATGTACTTTGTACTAAATTAAATATTGCCTTATATTCATAGAATCATTCAGTCATACTTAGTATTTATCTACACATAAGCACTCAATGCAAAGATAATGAAAATAAGCCTACACATAGGCATAGTCCTTCCTTGATATATTAACCTTAGTCAAACTTGTAAAAGATAGGTTTCAAAAAGCATAACTAACTTGGCCTAAAATCATAGGTATTCATTTCTGATTTCACCTTTCAATAATGGATCAATCACAAAGCAACATAAAATCCATGTTTAACCTCTCCTAACAGGATTCTTACTAAAATAGTCATAAATACTCAACCTCAGAAAAACATACGATAAAGTAAAACCACATTTCATATTTTATATAATCATTCCATTTCTAAAGGAAATTCATCAAGTTTCCTGTCGCAGCAAAAACAACAAGTTTGTTCCTAAGTTTTATCTTTATCCATAAGTTAAATTTGAAAGTTGTCAAAGACTTTTGTTTCTGTTTACTATCTTCTCTTTTCAGATAATATCCAATTACTTAAATGTTATTATTGATTACATATTCTCATAATAAAATAATAACCATCTTCATATTTCTAATCATTCAACAATTCACTGAATTCATTTGCTTTGATATGTTGAAATATGGTTTAAAATTGAGTGTTTGTAATGAAAATATTTATGTTTAAATCCGGTTTTTACTTTTAAAATCATTCTAAGTTCAGAAAAGAAAAGAGTTTTACTAAACTTTTCAATCATTTCTTGAACTTAGTTCATCTGTTTTCCTTCCAATAAATTTGCAAAAGAATTTCATCAATAAGAATAATTCAGAATTTTAAGACTACTCATATTTTCCAATCTAATATTTATTTTCAAGAATTATACACAAACTCTTCTTTCTCTATACGTTTATATAAATCCAGAGATCATAATAAGAAAAATAGATATGCAAAAGAAATACTATATATCTTTCACAATCAATGTAAATCGAAAATAAAATATCAACTCACTAAGAGAAATATGAATTCAACAATAAAAGAACTTGGTTTTCATTAGTAGAAATCTGGAGTTGAAATACTTCTTATTCTTCTCTTCTGGGTCGAATTTCTTCCTCCTTCCTTCCTTCCAGTGTGTGTCATTCTTTCTTTCTTTTAAAAATAATCTCCTCCTACTCCTAATAAAACTCTCTTCTTAAAATTAAACTCCAACTTCTTCCATAAATTTAACTCTTTGTCTTTTTCATGAATGAAACTCCCCCCAAATAAAACTCTCTTCCAAAATAAAACTCTCTCCTTCTCTCCTCTTTTTATTCTCTCTGTGCACTAATATTTTCCATATTTTAATCATAAATATCCTCATTTATTACGTCTCTTGTCCTCTTGTATAAATATCTTGCAAGCTTTATTGTGCTGTCATTTACGCTGGTGGAAGATGTCAGGAAGGTAGCTAAAGTTTTTAAAACAAAAGATTAAATCTCCCCCCCTTCATAAATACATTTGCCACTTCCTTGACTGTAAAGCACGTTTTTGAGGATTGACAATGAGTCAAGGTAAATGAATTTATTACCCTCCCCAAATTACGCGCACACTCCCCAAAATTTGCATACATTGCAGATGTATCTTTAATATTTTATGTGGGCCATCGGGTCGTGACATCTAGTATTTTCTTTGTGTTAGGAAGTGATTAGGAGTTTCTTTATCATAGATTTTCAAACTCCAAAGAATTTGGAGTTGGTGTTGGATTGTGTGCGGATTGGGAGCAAGCCCTCCCTCTCTGAAATCTCGACTCCTTTCTTTTTATCTTAGGGTTGAATCTCAATGTAATGTTATGTGGGTTTGGTGAGGTTGTTTGATTGATCTTCTTTTATCATTTTAGGTAGATATATACTGTGAGGATATTAGTAATGTTATTGGTATTTATTAGAAGTGGATCCAATTACTTCCAATATCAATTGCATTATGTATGCTCATACATATGTTGTCAAAGTAAATTAGGATCTATATTGTAATTGAATTGCTTGATTAAGTGTGCCTATTGTTTCATAGTGCCAATTATTTCATTGTAGATAATAGTTTGCTATGGGACATAGTGCTTCTAAAAGCCTTGTTCTCACCAGAGAAATGTGTGCTTTGGTACCTTGTGACACAACACCTCCTTGATTGTTTGATTGTGGATGTATCTTTTTTTATTTAGACTCTTCAGTTAACGAGTCCATTTTTTCCTCCCCAACTCTTTGGTGGATTATGATGTGATCTTGGAGTCTCCTCTTTAGAAGCATCCCTTAGGGTGAGTGTGGTTCATATGGTGTCTTCAGTTAGGACTGAACACCATTTGAATAGGTCTAGACTTTTGTTTTGCATGACCTTATTGGCTAGTTGATAACTTAGTGGGCTATGTGGGATTCTTGTTCCTAATTAGTCTGTGGATCTTATGTTGTAAGTGAAATTTTTAGTTACCATCTTCTTCATTGCGTGAAGTGTCTATCATTGAGCAGGTGTCATTCTAGAGCTCTCGCCTCTCTCTACATTCAAAGGAACTAGATAGTCATGTGTCTTGGATGATTCTTCAAAGAAGGAAGATAGGTATTCCTACATCTGTTTAAGAATCCCATTCTCAAGTGAAGATTGTGTGGATCATAAGAGATCTAGAATAGTGTAGGTAGGGATAGTTGTTTATTAGTGGCAGCCTGGTTGAAGATGTTTTACTAATTAACTTTTTGGTAGTTATTGGTTGCAATTTTTGTGTTGTTTCTTATCTATAGCTTTTAAAAAAAAATATTTTATTGCAAAAGAATTTTAGGAGCCTAATATGCTTATTACCATTTAATAAAAAATTAAATTATGAAAAAAAAAACAATTCTAAGTTAACTTTCATTCTCACCACAAATTTCTACTCTATTTAGATAGCAAACAATTATAATTATGTTATTGCGTTCAGAAGCCTTCAATATTAATTTTCTCAAACAATTTCTCTGTGTAGTAACATTACTAATCTGTCTTTGTCAATCTGAATCACAATTTTAAAGTGTAGAGAGATGACGATCACATTTTTGGGGGGAAATTTTCTTCATCGACTTTCTCTTTTGCTATTGTAACCGCTTTATGGGTTGTTGCTGACCAATATTTTCTTTCAGTTTTACAAGCTATTTTGATTAGATCACTTAACTGTTGAAATATATTCTGTTATAAATTCTGCTTGTAATGTTCACAATAAATTGTTTGTTTGTTTCAAAATCCTAGAGAGTCTTGTACTCGATGGTTGAAAAAATCATCATAAGCCAACAATCTCATAATAGGTGGATTTCCCAGAGTTAGTTGGAGCCCTGAATTATTAAGCCCAAAATCCAAGCTGTAAGATGACAAAAGATACCAAATGGTCCCTCCCATGGATTGCCAATATCTGGCAAAATGTCAATTCTCACCTAAAGGGATGGAACAAAGCATAGGTCAATCTTCCTGCAAGGAATGGTGGCAGATTATTGCAAGCAGTCAGCAAGTGATGTTAAACATCTTCTATGTTCTACTCAAGCTATACTAGGACTAGATGCTAGAGATTCAATTAGGGAGTGTCATCAAAGAGCAGAAATGAATTAATACTATGTAGAAATGATTACTATCTCATACAAACGAGGATGCTCGATCATGTAAGTCCCATGCTCCTAGAGTGGACATGTCTTCACAAGTCATCATTAGCCCTTACATTTTCCCAAGGCATGTGCAAGGAGAAACAATTATATTGGTTAATTGATTAACCATGCTTCATTAGATTTCACTTGATTAATCAAATCCCACATGTGATTGCATCCCTTTTGTCACTTTGGGTTGGGAACAAGTTGGGAGCCACTCACATAACCCTCTCTAGTACCTAAGTCCTAAACTCATCATGTTTTTGAATGAACATGAAATATAAACACAAACAAGTCATATTTCATTTTTCACAAGTTTTGACATAACAATGCATTTTCTCAATTCCTGACAATCTCATTCAACAAAGTCCAAATAGATTCCATTTTTCCTTTTACAAGTATACCAATACTTCCATATAATTATTTATCACAAATTACCACAATACTGCATTTTTCCCATTTTGACAATCTTATAAAAACCATCAAATTTCCAACTCTATGAAAATAGCTTCGAATTTTGAATCAAAATTTAAAATTCATGAAATCAAAATTTGAATAATACTTTTTGCAATAGAAGCTTCCAAAATCCCACTTTTATTGTAAAACATGCATGTTAGATGTTGGTACCCATATAGATTCCAGTATTTAAACTTTCGGTGTAGGGTCTCGAATCTCTTTGAACTAAGTTCAAAGAGGTTCGAAGTGGTTCAGTTTGCGTAAGTAGAATCACAGGTTCAGAGTTCAATTCAAAGACATGACTATGGGTGCATTTCAGTGGTTCAACAAGGAAGTTCAAAGGCTCCAAATTCAAATATCAGAAGAAAGGGTCAATGTCAAAGATTTCATACATCCAATTAGCCCCATTTGGATATAATGATCATGATCGGGCATATTCAGTGATTAGCAGCATAGGCAGATGGTTTGATCAAAGACACACCGTCAACAGGGTATGTTACTTTTTCATATAGAGATTCAATTTATGGCTTGGCTCAGTGTCGGAGAGACATGAGCGCCGATGAATGTAGCCACCATGTTTTTCTTGATGGACAAACCTGCTCCGAACTTGTCGAGGAAATTCTGCAGTCAATATTTTAAATGGGTGTTCAGTGAGAGATCGTGGTGTGGGTTCGCATAATAAGTTAAGCCTCTTCAAGAAGTCTTTACATCATTTTGAAGGTGAACTCATTCCCATATTCAAAACCTTACAAATCGGTGATATGGCATGGGACTCAAATAATTCATGGGTTTTATTTTATTGTTGGAATCAGTTGATATCGAGGATCAGGCACAAGCTCACTATCATTTTGTAAAGCCATGACATGACATTCAGACTACACCCGTATCCAATCTTCCAAGTGCCGCGATATGTTGAAAAGGTCTATTGCTAGTATGTGGATGCTTGTACCCCATTTCAAGGTGTAGTTTTATAGCTTCATCAAAGTGTTCCCAAATCATTTCACAGTATCATGAAGACACCAGAGCAATCATTACTATGAGCTTGAATTTTGAATGAACCTGCATACATTTTCATAAATACATATGCTCATATGTTCGATTAAATTAAAGATGATTATGGGTAGTGTCAAAATCTCTTTGTTCTGATCACTGCAACCAAATCTATTCACAATGGAAGCACCAGATATGCTGATGTTCAAGCTCCTCCCATTCATTAAGCAGTTTGATCACTTTAATAGGCCAGGGACAGTATAATACCTCCACTTTCCAAAAGGGAGATTATCTAGATACTACATGCCATTTAATGCAAATTGATACTCGCCTCATGATAAAGTCTAGGCGGCGGCAGTGCATGTGAGGTATTCTCTTTAGATTTCTGATGTCGACTCTAGCAAAGTGACTTTGCAAAGGTTGTCTAGACTGGAGAATTTGGTGAATTGATGGCCTAAGCTTGTCAGTAGTGCACTCTTAAGACAGAATCCTCACAATGTGCATGAGTGGCATAAGAGAGCAAAGCTTTTTAAGGGAAATCCTACGAGGCAAATCTTAACTTTTATAGAAGCTGTGAAAATGGCGAATCCAATGAAAGTTGTTGGAAAACCACATACATTGTGGGTTTCCTTTGCACACTTATATGAAAATCACAAGGATGTTGGAAATGCAAGGATAATTACAAAACAGTGGATGATTTAGCTAGTGTTTGGTGTGAGTGGGAAGAAATGGATTTGAAGCGCAAGAACTTTAAAGGTGCACTTGAACTTATGCGTAGGGCAACAATAGAACCTTCTATAGAAGTCAAGCGCAGAGTTTCTTCTAATTGCAATAAACCACTACAGATGAGGCTTTGGACATACTTTTTGGACTTGGAGGAGAGTCTAGGAACATTAGAGTCGGCACGTGCAGTATATGAATGGATACTTGATTTAAAAACTGCAACTCCACAAATTATTATAAATTATGCACATTTACTAGAGGAGAATAAATATTTTGAAGATGCATTCAAAGTATATGAAAGAGATGTGTTTATTCTGGAGTTAGCATTATGATGTTGTAATATTATAATAAAAGAATTATAGACAACATTACATAAAAGAAAGTGGTTTGAAAGGGAATTGGTTAGAATATAACCATCAAAAAGAGGACCTTGTCAAGAAACGGTTATGCTAATAATTGAAAGCTTATGGAAGGATAGATATAAAATATGTCGAAGCAAGTATGAGAGGGGGGTTCCAGATTCCGCTTACCCTAGAGACTTTGAGCTACAAGAGGGTGTTAGTTTTTTTTTATTTTGTAGTGGCAGGGAGGGGCATGTTTTTCTTTTGATGATTTGTGAATGCAGAAACAGAGGATCTTAGTATCTTTTTGTAGATTCAGAGGAAGAAAGTTTCTGTGTATTAGATCTTTGAGTCCAGACATTGGATTTCTTATTGATATTAATCTGTGAATTAATTCAATTCTCTTTGAAATTTATTCTGTTTCACTCGATCATTAATGTGTTTATCATTTGGACTTTGATCCAAAGTTATTCATGTATTTGGAAGAATTGATGCTTTTTTTTCTTTCTGTGTTCTTTTTAATGTTAGGGTCGGATAAATGGTCTTTGTACCATTATTTTTCTATTTTTATTTGTTTAGTTTCTTCATATCTATGTTGTGTTTACGAGTAGATGTTTGTTTGCCTTTCTTTGCTTTCAAGTTAAAAGCAATAATGTTTGTAGTTTAAATGAATTCATTGCAAATCTTGTGTGGGGAGTTGTTCCTTAAATAATTCAGAGGGTGCTTACGTTGTCTAATCCTAAAGCGACCCAACTATTAGTGTGGATTATGTCTTCTTGTTTGGGTGTTTATGGTCATTTCGTAATTGTTTTCTTTGAAGATAAATCTGTTCACCAAAACTAGAATAATTAGGACATTATGCATTATATTTAATTAATTGGGCCCTTTTATACTTTTTTCACTGAAGCTAAACATGGGCACTTTTTCCTTTTATTAAATTAGGCTAATATTATCTTAATTTATCTCATTCATTGTGATTTTGACACTAACACTAGCTAATTCAATCATGATCTTGAGTTTGCATCTAGGATTTTATTCATCCTTTCATAAGGATTCATTCATTCATTTGTAAAATTACTTTAGTGCAATTAATAATAAATTAATTCTCAGGTTATTGAACATATTGTTCTTCTTGATTTCCTTTTTTTAATGGGTGATGTGCTTGCAGATGATTCTTGGCTTGTGAGGCTAGGTTCATCAACTTGTAAATGGTATTAGAGAAGATTTACTAAGTTCCTCCCTAATATTCTAGAGAGATCTAACCTTTTGAGAATTTTCTGTGTACTTTGGGCTCAAATAGAGGTTGTTATCACATTTGCAACATCCCAAAACCTATCCAAAATAACTATCATTTTTTCAAGATCTGAGCAGTTTTGGGAGTACAACGACAAAAATAATTGGGAATAATGGCTTTTAATTTTAAGATTTACTACAAATGGACAAAAATATAAATTTATAGAGTTGCAATCACACTACCTAGCCAAATTATTTTCAACCATGGGATGGAGAAATTACTAAGGGTTCCTATGGCTTATTGGCATGACTACATTTTGAAGATGTACAAGACATAACAACTCAAGATTCCCCAAAGCATCAAAGGAGCATTCAATGTCATCAACATACTTTTAAAGAGCCCAATGGTCTACCTTCTTTCAAATACTCCACGATCACACTATTGAATTAATATTTGGAAAGTATTTCTCCTAACATTTGACCTTAGAAGTTAGAAATAAAAAAATTGGTCAAGGAAATGTTGGATTCAAGCATTTTTTATCCTTGAAAAAATGTCTATTCATATCTATTGGTTATGTTTAAAAGAATAACGAGTCATGGAGAATGTGCTCAAATCATAGAGAGTTCAATAAGCTCCCTTGTAAAGATAAGTTTCTTGTTCTTGTTATTGATGAATTATTAAATTAATTAAAGAGTAAAGATTTCTTTTATATGTTGGATTTGAATTCAAGTTATTATTATTAGATTTAATCAAAGGAGGATGTGCATTGATGTACACATTTATAATACATTGGCTCATTATAATTTTATAGTTACACTATTTGATCTCACTGATGCTGATGTAAGAAAAAGCCTCATGAATTAATTGAACTGTTCATTTCTGCAACAATTTGTGTTGGCATTCTTTGATGCATCATCATTGATAGTAAAACATGGGAGGATTAACAAGTCATACAAAAATATGCAGGTTTGTCAAGCATTGATGACAACTTTTTTGAAGGGGATCAACATGTTACTCTACCTTTTTATCTTCCTTAAGTGCAACAACATGCTAAACACTTGTGTGTTTAACCTTATTTTTTCATTTCTTAATTTTAGTTATTCTTTAAGCTGACTTGATTAGGATAAATTGGTGCACCCAAATAGTTATTCCTTTAAATAAGGAAGAGAGCCTTTCCCAAACCAGCATAAGTTTTAATGTTAAATTCCTTTCCAGATATTTTGGTTTTTGAAGGTCATCCTTTGGAAATGCTCTAATTAGGTTTTTCACCTTTATTCTGATAAATAAATATTAGAAACAAACATATGTGAAATAAAAAAGGATAGAGGTTTTGAATTGTAGGGAAAATGGTTTCTCTGTCTTAAAGGCCAATATAGGATTGCAAAATTTTCATCATAGAAATTTTAAGGAGCTCACAAAGATCTTAAACATTAAAGATTTTGATATGAATTAATTTAATCACAAACTTTTATTATTTAGTTTGAAAATGTATAAACATTTAATATACAAGCTATGTCAAATTTGAAATATTAAAAAGTACTAATGTAGCTCCTGCTCTTGCTGCTATTCCATCTAGCTATGATTCGAACACTACTGATGTTGGATATTCTGTACTTGGTTCTATCAGTCATGTTTTCATGGCTACTTCTTCTCCTTGTCATTTCTGCCTGGTCATGTGGACGCAAATGGGGTGCTTGGTTGCCTATTCTTTGCGGGCATGGCTTACATTGCTAGTTGCCTTGTTCGTAGTCACCCCTTGTGGTTTGTGGACAAGACGTGCTGGACAATGAATCTTATTACGTCCCTCAAAGTTTGTTTTGTAGGATTAATTATTTCTGGTGTTTTCTAGATATGCATAAGTGGATTTTAAATGCTCGGAGGGCTTTGGTTGCTAGTACAATCTAGTGTAATGACTGAACTTTCAATAGAAGGCCACATTAGAGAATTTCATATAAAGACAAGAAGTCGGTCAACCAGTCAAAGGTCAAATGCATAAGTCGACTAGATACAAATATATTGCTGATAATAAATGAATAAAAGTACTATTACGACCATTATTGTCGAAAAGATAAATCATACCTTTGTCCAAACAATAACACATAAAGTCAACCATCTATCAAATCACATCAGTAAATGATAAGAATTAGATCCAAAATATGTACTTCCATATTAACGACATAAGTAAATAACAAAATTTACCAAATACCACAATGTCGATTATGAAATGGAAAGTCTTTCTTGTAAGAAACTTTAGAAACCTGTTACAAAAGGTCAGCAAGGGCGACAATATTGTGGGAGTGCATTTCCACCCTACCACAAAGCATTAACGCTTCCCTGGAATCTTTCCTGAGATGAAAGATAACCAGCCCAACTACAAGTAATCTAATAAAGTAAAACTAAGGAATAATGGAATATGTGCTACTTGATACATCCACAATCAAGTTCCAATATAACATGTCATGGTCTTCCAAAAAACTAACCTTGTAAATCTTATTCCATTTCATATAAATGGAAAAGATTTCGTAAAGATTCTCTTTTAGTGCATAGTACATCATGTTTCATGGTTGCATTCAACATACATAAAGGAACATAACAACATCCTTTTCCTAACTATCAAAAATATGTCAATCTCATACATTTCCGCCATTAGCTCTTTTATGTTCAAATGATAATTATAACTTGAAGTCATCATAGTACATGGAGAAAACCATATGCATCATTCCGATATATATTAAAACTAGAAACATCAATTCTTTCTTGAGCAACATGTTGAAAAACTCTTTTATTTTGTATCCAACCAATATTGAAGAACATATACGTAGTTCCAACTTAAACACAAGGCTAACGTACATTCCATCCTCTTGGTTCTCAATATGTAATATAATTGAATAAAAAAAAATATTAGTTTCTCTTATAGGATCTTTTATTTGTTTAAGCACGGAGAATCACAAATAAACATTCTTGCATACTTCAACACATGCAAACACCATTCCCTTATTATTTCATTTGGTATTCCAAGTAATCATAATCTTCAATAGTATGTACTTTGTACCGAATTAAATATTGCCTTATATTCATAGAATCATTTAGTCATACTTAGTATTTATCTAGACATAAGCACTCAATGAAAAGATAATGAAAATAAGCCTACACATAGGCATAGTCCTTCCTTGATTTATTAACCATAGTCAAACTTGTAAAAGATAGGTTTCAAAAAGCATAACTAACTTGGCTTAAAATCACAGGTATTCATTTCTGATTTCACCTTTCAATAATGGATCAATCACAAAGCAACATAAAATCCATGTTTAACCTCTCCTAACAGGATTCTTACTGAAATAGTCATAAATACTCAACCTCAAAAAAACATACGATAAAGTAAAACCACATTTCATATTTTATATAATCATTCCATTTCTAAAAGAAATTCATCAAGTTTCCTGTTGCAGCAAAAACACCAAGTTTGTTCCTAAGTTTTATCTTTATCCATAAGTTAAATTTGAAAGTTGTCAAAGACTTTTGTTTCTGTTTACTATCTTCTCTTTTCAGATAATATCCAATTTCTTAAATATTATTATTGATTACATATTCTCATAATAAAATAATAACCATCTTCATATTTCTAATCATTCAACAATTCACTGAATTCATTTGCTTTGATATGTTGAAATATGGTTTAAAATTGAGTGTAAGTTTGTAATGAAAATATTTATGTTTAAATCAGGTTTTTACTTTTAAAATCATTCTAAGTTCATAAAAGAAAAGAGTTTTACTAAACTTTTCAATCATTTCTTGAACTTAATTAATCTGTTTTCCTTCCAATAAATTTGCAAAAGAATTTTATCAATAAGAATAATTCAGAATTTTAAGACTACTCATATTTTCCAATCTAATATTTATTTTCAAGAATTATACACAAACTCTTCTTTCTCTATATGTTTATATAAATCCAGAGATCATAATAAGAAAAATAGATATACAAAAGAAATACTATATATCTTTCACAATCAGTGTAAACTGAAAATAAAATTTCAACTCACTAAGAAAAACATGAATTCAACAATAAAAGAACTTGGTTTTCATTAGTAGAAATCTGGAGTTGAAATACTTCTTATTCTCCTCTTCTGGGTCGAATTTCTTTCTCCTTCCTTCCTTCCAGTGTGTGTCATTCTTTCTTTCTTTTAAAAATAATCTCCTCCTACTCCTTCTAATAAAACTCTCCTAAAAATTAAACTCTCTTCTCAAAATTAAACTCCAACTTCTTCCATAAATTTAACTCTCTGTCTTTTTCATGAATGAAACTCCCTCCAAATAAAACTCTCTTCCAAAATAAAACTCTCTCCTTCTCTCCTCTTTTTATTCTCTCTGTGCACTGATATTTTTTATATTTTAATCATAAATATCCTCATTTATTACGTCTCTTTTCCTCTTGTATAAATATGTTTCAATCTTTATTGTGATGTCATTTACGCTGGTGGAAGATGTCAGGAAGGTAGCTAATGTTTTTCAAACAAAAAATTAAATCTCCCCCCCTTCATAAATAAGTTTGCCACTTCCTTGATTGTAAAGCACATTTTTGAGGACTGACAGTGAGTCAAGGTAAATGAATTTATTACCCTCCCCAAATTATGTGCACACTCCCCAAAATTTGCATACATTGCGGATGTATCTTTAATATTTTATGTGGGCCATTGGTTCGTGACATCCTTCCCCTCTTAAGAATGCATCGTCTCGATGCATAATTCAAAATTGGCAATCAGATGCAAAGATAATTTAATAATTTTACAACTGACATGATGCTAAATCATCTCCCATTATTCAAATATTAAGGTAATGCATGTTTACACTTTTACATTCTAACAGAAAATTTAAAAAAAAATTCAATTTCATTTGCTTACTAGAATGTTACTTTCAACTGCATGTTATCTATCTTTTGATAATAACAACAACAGATAATACACATATGGAGAATCATCAACTATACTTATTACAAGAAATTACATCTAGTATGCTTTAATCCTAAATGAATTCTTACTTTCATTTGAAAAACAATATAGACACACACATATATTCCTCAAATAAATCATTCATAACAAGCCTCATAGGAAAATTCTAGTGAGTGTGTGAATTCCATTACTATCCTTCAATTTTACAAGATTAGAGTTACCTCTCTCTGACAATATTCCCCCTCTAATAATAATATGTCATTCCATCTGTGATCCATAGGAACAACATCAAAGCATTAGTACTTATTTTCATCACAATCAAGTTATATCATTCCTTCATCCTAATGCTTTTAGTCATAAATCTACATAATAGCTTCAATATACAAAACAACACACGCATACCTGTGCTTCTTACCATACCTTGGTATCATTTTGATGTAATTAATGGATTGAGGACTTCGTATAAAATTCCTATCATACTTATACATGTAGACACTTACAATATTTTCGTTTAGTCAAATTACAATTCATCATGGAAGATAATTTCCAATAGTAAATATCCCAGAATAAAGATAATCATTGGAATACTACAAATGTTCAATAAATAAGTTCTAAACCTGAACTTGATCATAAGTAAATAAATCTTTCATATGTACCATCTAACATGTGGTACTTACTAGGTGAGATGGTTATTTGTCCATTTCGCAAAACACCTAAAAAGCTTAGAGGATCCATTTTTTTCTATTTATGTGACCTAGGCCCTCATGCCCATCTTGTCACAATAGTAATTCAAAAGAAATTTTTTAACTCATTTCATCATAGCATTTATATTTCATCTTTCAACAAATATAATTCCTAGAAGTCTTACATCTTATCAAGAATAAGCATTCACATTTTCATCAATGTAATGCAAGTGTACTTCATCTAAGCATAAGCATCCAAATAAATCATGCCAATTCATCACCATATAAAATCAACACATCAAAGTATGTTATACATCTATAACAATGCATTCAGAAGCATAACCATAAAGGTCAATCATGAAACAAGACATTTAATTGTAATTGGACATCTATCCTTTCTATAAGTCCCTGTCTCCTATGCCATTGGATAGTTATTCATCCATGCAAATCCTAAGATGGGAGTGTAGCTCAGACACTTGTCTATTCTATCCACAAATTATTATACTTCCATGGGATTCTACCGCAGAATTCCCAACCCTGCAATGCCCAACGAATAAAAGGCAGGGGGTATCTGGTGCAACTATGAAACTAACTACTTTCCACATATGGATAAGTAGAACTAATCCTGAATGTGGCAAGGAGATGAAACATGGGCAGCATATTTACGAAAACATATGCGAATAAGCTTTGGCCAAAGCATCTTTTTTTTCACCAGGAATGAACACTGGCAGGTAGAGAAACATCCTTTTCTACCCTTCCCTATTTTTCCCCACATTCGGCACCCCTCACCAGAAGGTAAACTTTCCAATTCTCATAAAAAAAAAAGCAAAAGATGCAATTCATGCATTTTATATAAATTAGGTTTCATGCAATAATTCATTAATAACAAGAGCATGTAATTCGTACAACAAGAAACTAATCAAAATAATTTTTCCCTTTAAAATTATCATTCATCAAAGGCAATCACATAATTTGAACCATCTAGTCAAATTAAAATACACACACAAAGAAGGAGGTGTTGACCATTATGTCAAAAACACCAATTATACCTCATAACCAAATAAACTATATTCCTTTTCCATAAAATATGTCCACCTACTCGTTGATCATCAAATGCATCAACTAGTACATCTATTTCAATCACCTCATAATAATTTCATGCAAGGTCTCAAATATAATCACCCATATGCTGGTAATATCATGTTAATGTCAAAAAGATGTATTTTCTATGGATTCCATCATTCCGTGCATATCCATGCAATGCTTCTCATAGCATCATAATTCACATCTAAGAATATTAATCAATGTTAATTATTTCATCAAATGCATTTCTAATATACACAACCCTTTGCATGTCAATTTAGTTTGATCATTTCATAATAATGGAAACATGTTTCAAGTAACATATGAATGCAAGATTAAGAATGGTATGTTCCTCTCAATCTACTCCCCTTTATAATCTATCAATGTTGTATGTTGAGCATGATAGATGACATCACTTCACATCACATGACTAGCAACATAAAACACATTCTAGCCACGATAAGATCATAAGAAATCACAATCTTCAAAGTTCACAATTTTTAATTCAAAACCTCAAGGATAAGTAACAAGATTCAAAAGAAGTGTGAACAAAATCTCAATTGATTGAAAAACTCAAAATTGGTGGCTAGATGGTCACAAGAGAAACTTAAGATTTCAAGCTAGTCCTTCATCACTTCAAAGTTCAAAATAAAACATAAATTGAAACCAAACCACATTACCGAGTGACTAACACTAGCCACAAGAAGGGAGTAAAAGCTACATGTCACCATGCGTCCAAGGTATGCTACAGAACATGACCATACTTTGAGAACATAAATCTCAAAGTTTACATCATCATGCAATAACACATTCAATTTCCTTAAACAATATTGTTCTTTCCACTAAAGTCAACCCACATGAATTGTTAATTCTCTCTTTTCTTTTGAAGGTAAGACATAAATATATTTTCACAAATTTTCTACGAATTTTTGTTTCATATAAAACATGTTGAATTATTTTTCCTCAAGAATTTCACAAGTTTCTAGTATTAAAAATTCTTTCATAACACTTGCAATATATCTTGCAATAATACATATTGCCATTATTTATCATAATCCAAGTCCTTATTTCTGGCAGACTCTCTTACCTTCATTTCATAACCATCATTCTTTCACTACATAGTATCTCATAAAATTTTATCTTCTTCCTCTGCTACAGTAATGTAGAGAAATAGAATTTTTTTTTAAAAGTGTATCCCACACACAAAGTACCTCATAATTTTTTTACATATTCTAACATTTTTGCAATATGAAACAGAAAAACAATCACACCACTCAAAGGTGGATAGTTGTCAAGCTCTCATAACTGTTTCAAAATTTCATAGTTCCAAGAACAACTTGGGACATTCAGGAAATTTCACTCACATAAGAAATATTGTTCCTAATGTGTCTATTTCCACAAAACAAGGATCATATTATCATTTTTCTATCAAGATAATCTGAAATTGAAAAATCATTCTAGTCAATCTAGGGAACCACAATTACGTTCATAGACTAAGCAGTAATTGAATCACAATTTATGCATCTAAGGGTTCGCAACTAAACATAGTGAACTCAAGGCCCTAGTATGGAATCCAATGCTCTGATACCATATGTAATGATTGAACTTTCAACACAAGGCCACATCAACAAATTTCATATAAAGACAAGAAGTCGGTCAACCAGTCAAAGGTCGAATGCATAAGTCGACTAGATACAAATATATTGTTGATAATAAATGAATAAAAGTACTATTATGACCATTACTGTCGAAAAGATAAATCATACCTTTGTCCAAATAATAAAACATAAAGTCGACCATCTGTCGAATCACATCAGTAAATGATAAGAATTAGATCCAAAAGATGTACTTCCATATTAACGACATAAGTAAATAACAAAATTTACCAAATACCACAATGTCGATTACAAAATGGAAAGTCCTTCTTGTATTCTTGTAAGAAACTTCATAAACCTATTACAAAAGGTCAGCAAGGGAGAGAATATTGTGGGAGTGCGTTTCTACCCTACCACAAAGCATTAACGCTTCCCTGGAATCTTTCCTAACATGAAAGATACCCAGCCCAGCTAGAAGTAATCTAATAAAGTAAAACTAAGGAATAATGGAATATCTGCTACTTGATACATCCACAATCAAGTTCCAATATAACATGTCATGGTCTTCCAAAAAACTAACCTTGTAAATCTTATTCCATTTCATACATATGGAAAATATTTTGAAAAGATTCTCATTTAGTGCATAGTGCATCATGTTTCATGGTTGCATTCAATATACATAAAGGAACATAACAACATCCTTTTCCTAACTATAAAAAATACGTCAATCTCATACATTTCCACCATTAGCTCTTTTATGTTCAAATGATAATTATAACTTGAAGTCATCATAGTACATGGAGAAAACCATATGCATCATTCTGATATATATTAAAACTAGAAACATCAATTCTTTCTTAAGCAACATGTTGAAAAACTCTTTTATTTGGTATCCAACCAATATAGCAGAACACATATGTAGTTCCAACTTAAACACAAGGCTAACATACATTCCATCCTCTTGGTTCTCAATATGTAATATAATTGAATAAAAAAAAAATATAAGTTTCTCTTATAGGATCTTTTATTTGTTTAAGCACAAAGAATCACAAATAAACATTCTTGCATACGTCAGCACATGCAAACACCATTCCCTTATGATGGGTTTTCACTAACTGATCGGCTGCGAAGAAATCTTAGCCATCACACCTTCATTTCATTTAGAACTTTCAACTTAACCTGAAGTTTACCGACTTACGAAACGTCATCTTTGAAACTGGAAGCTCAACAAATATTGAATGTATCCATAAGTTGACCTACTTTGTTTTTTAGGTTTCCCTTCGACCATCCATTTCTGATTATTTTATTGATTGATAATTGAATGACAACATTGAGTTGATTTGTTTACACACCCTCGATTGGAATTCCGAGGGCAATTTTCTTTTCTGCATCTAGAAATTAGTGAGAAACATATTCTCTACATTCTTATCGACCAGAGGAGTGGCTAGCTTTGCATGCGTTTGACCAATTCATCAACTCTCATGATGCTTTGTGGGTGTGTCTTCTTTGGTAATTTTACATTGCAGAAGAAATTACATTTAAATAGGAAGTTTTAGGTTTGAATATGTATTTCTTAATGCTAATCATCTGGTTAATCTGTTGAGGTGATACGAAGGAGGAGCTTGAGTGCTAGTCTTGTATCAAAGGATGAAGTTTATTATTAGAAGGATTTGTTATAATTATAGAAAAATCATACATTTTTTTATGAATTTTTAAAGTTTAATTCTGGTTACACATTAATATGTATTTGTTATAGTCTTAATGGAATATTTCCATTGTTAGATATCATTTATCATTATAAGATAGTTGAATAAGTTAAATGTGCGGTGACAATTAATCTATTTTTATCTAGAATTTAATGAATATTTAAAAAAATAAAGAAAATGATATTATGTCTAATTATCTCAAACATCAAATGAATATAGAGTCAAGAAAGGAGAAATGATATTATCCCAAACATCATATGAATAATATGGAATATAAAGTTTAAAAAAGAGAAATAGTATTATCTCAAATATCATATGGATAATATGGAACATAAAGCCAAGAAGGGGGAAAAAAAACGTGACAAGAATTAAGGGTGATAAATTAATATTTTTAAAAATGGAGTCTTTATTAATTTCATGAAATAAAATTAATATAAGTACTCATTTTATTTCATGTGTAACCTCAACATAGTTAATTTAAGGACCCAATTGTAAGAGGCTTCTCTTTTATTTCATGTGTAACCTCAACATAAGATGACATATGATTTAACTTATCAATGAGACATTTTTTTATGTATTAGTATGCTAAAATTTAATTTTGTTTTTTTCTGCAATTTTTTTCTTTTTAATTTTAGAATGTATATCCTTATCATTAAAATATTCTTTTATAATTTATGACATGTATAAAATTATTTAGTCTTGAATTGTTTAACAAAAGGCAAGGAAATGAGAGCATGTTGCAAAATTTATTCTAATACTATAGGTTTTACAATAGGTTGTTGCAATAGAACACATTTGATTTTAGGAGATTGTAGAACAACATGCAAGTTAGCTTCAATATGTACGAATAATTCATAATATCAAAATATAAATCAAAGAAGGTATAACCATGCTCATACTAGATCCTCATGTGTTTTAGGTTGAGAAAAATAAGCAAGGAAAAAGAGTACTACTTTCATAAAAGAATTATAAAGAAATCAAGACAATTCAAATCATTTGAAAGATTTTCCACCCAAATAAAGTCTAAAATCATTCATTAATAATGTATCATATTCACATAGTCATTGTTAGAAAGTAAGAATGGTTTAAATTGTAATGAAGTCTTTTAAATGTTGGGAAAGGTGTTATACAATTTACATTAGAAATTTGATATATCATAAATTTGGGTTCATCTAAAACTAGGTGAAATACTTTGAGGATACAATATTTTCCTTGGTACTTATTTTTTTAATAATAAAAAATATGATAAGGGGTTTGACCCTTAAACAACAACTTGAATGTGTCAAAGAGAACAAATAACACTAAAATAAGGGTGTTGGCTTTTACAGGCCATAAATGGATTAACAACACACAAACATAACAAGTCTTGTAAAAAAAAACACAAAATAAACAATACACTAGCTCACAAAGGCTAGCAGCCCTCCTCAAGAATGAGAGCACCACTCAGTCATCGCTTATGAAGAAGAGTGTGAGTTTCAAGAATTATTTTTCCTACTTCGTTGGACAATTGTCCAAGTGGTGTTGTCCATCGGATCCCCACCACAAGGGGGAAAATTGATAAAACTCCATTTGGACATCTATAGATGTATAATGGTCGGAGGGTTGCGAAAGTTGTACATTGTCAGCTTAAGGTTGGACTAGAGTAGGATCAAAAGGAAAATAATGGTCCACATGGCTAGAGGGGACCACATTAACAAGAGTAGGAGTGGTATCCACATGGTTTACATCTGGGGTATCACCTAGATTATCAACACATGAGCATGAACTAGATGTGTAATAGGAGAATCACCTAGATTTATAGAAAGAGCTTTATCCTCATCATTATCTTGTGAGGAGTCACCAAAGGTAGAATTAGAGAGAAAAATAGAATCTTGAAAGGTCAAATGATCATCATTTGCATCTTTCCACCAAGTGGTAGCACCGTTATGATGCAAAAGAGAATAATTTGTAGCCAGATGTCCAATAGAGAAACAATGCTAACACTAAAATGGAAGGAACTCATAATCCAATGATTGAGTCCAAGGTCTATCCTTAACCATGAGTACTATGTCCCCCGAAAGTGGTATGGAGATATTCATGTCTACCAAAATGTGGGCGAACATAGAACGTCCCAACAAAGCTATAGCCTCAGCTGCCTTCAAGAAATAACCAATAGAGTTTCCAATGACCTTAAAGAAATAAATCTTCCAGAAATGCAGTGGGAGATTGGGGATACGAACTTGACAAAGTTCATACTGAGAAATTCAGTGAGGGGGTTGAAGGAGATTGTCCAAAGTTTGGCAGAAAGTGAGTAATTCCCCCAAACCCACAGCTTTCACAACACCAAATCATTATCTTCAAAGGAATAAAATACAACAATAAAAAACCCATTTACACAAGGGAAAAGTTCAATATTACCATAGACTAAGGGTTTTCAAGAACTTGTTACCCAATGATGCAACTCTAAAACAGAAGGCCAAAAGATAGTGAATCTATAGACCAACCCATGTTTTTTGTAAAACTCCACATTATACACCACATCCGAGCCACACATGACCACACGAGAAGCCTTGGCACATGAAATGGGTCAAGCTTTCATGTTTGGAGGGATAACAACAATAGACTTGGTAGCATGAGCCTAGCTTTGTCCACCAATAGGGGACTTTGGAGGGGGTGAGTGGGAGACCCTTCCCCCATAAATAGTAGCAACCCTTGAACCATCAACAACTAGGTGTGGATCCAACTCCTACCTAGGAAGAGATGAGGAAGAGGTTTTAGGGAAACCCCCCACTATTTACCGAAAACAACAGTAGAAGCAACCCTATATGTAGGCATAGAAGAATATCTAGACCACTTAGAAGACATTTTAAAGTGGACATATATTTAAGGCCAGTAGACACGAACAAGACTATAGTAGATGCAGAGGTCCCCGACTGCAAGTCATTACCCTCTTCAACTTCCCTTCCTTGGCACTTGTTGTATGAGACATTAGAGATACATTTTATGTGGTAGGCACATTGGGGATGCATTTAATAGTAAGGATGATGGTTTATTGATCACATGGCTTTGTCAAATCATGATTAATATGGGAGACACATTGGGAAAATACATGGACTATGAGAGATACATTGAATGATTAGATTATATTAAATAAGATATTTTCTTAAAAATATGTAATTCGGGGTCACATGAAAATAAGATATCTTTTTTTCTATATTGGATAGAGAATTTGGACTTCCTTGGAGGTTGTAATGACTCCTAGTCTTACAATCAAACTTGGGCACCCACCTTGGAAATATAAAAATGAATTAATTTATTATATTATTTTTATGTATTTAATTTAGGTCACATGAGGACAAGTGATCCTACATGCTTATATTTAAGAGAAAAATTTGGGTCCCTTGGAGGTTGTAAAAGCCCCACGTCTTAGAATTAAACTTGGGCACCCACTTGGGTGTACTTTTAGGGTGAATGTGAATATTAGTAAGTTAGTTTTCCTATTTTTGAATTTTACCTAGAGATAGAGAGGTTGTGATGGAGGTTGAATACCATATTATGCATGCTCATTGTAAGTGAAGCTAGGTGTTTAAACTTGGAGATTTTATTTTCCTATTCATCTATGAAACTCATTTTTTGGGGGATTATTGTCATGTGGAATATAATAAAAGTTTTTCATTGGTAGTGAAGACATCCATGTCTTGTACAATTTCCTCCTTGATTGAGAATGTTGTTCTTCTATGAATGCTTGGAGACTAACATGTATTATATTATTTTGTTGCTAAGAATACATTCATTTTGTTGCTTTTGAGGATGAACTTTTTTCTAAGAAGGGTTTCAGAGTCAAATATCAACGTCTTTACCTTGTGTGTTTTTTCTATTATTTATTTTATTTTTAATTCTTTAGTGGTTTTTCTATACCAATTTTTTTTTTGAAATTCAAACATATAAAAGGACGTGTACACAAAAAGGTATACTAGATTGGAAAATTGGCCTAACTAACTTAACATAGAAGTATGTCATTGCTTATTATGTAATAGCATTCAACCATTGCATCAACATAGAGAATTGGATATATAGGAATAAATATATGGGTAGGTGCAATAAACAACACAGAAAGAAATATATGTGGATGAAGTTCAAAATATACAAGGATGTGTAAAAGGAAATGTATAATACCTTAGAAGATGAGCCTAAATTAACACAAAATATGCCACTTGTTAATATATAGTTTTATTATGCCATTCTATGAAAATGAGAGAAATGAATGTATAGGAGTGAGCACAGGGTAGATGTAGTTAATAGTAAATATACAAAAATCTATGCAGATAAAGTTGAAAATCTAGAAGGATATGTAAATGCAAAGGTATAATAGACCATAAAATGAGTCTAACTTAACACTTGACGATATGCCATTTGTAAATATGTAATTTCATAATGAGTCATATTCCATCAAAATGGGGAAATGGATATATAGAACTAAGTGCAAAGGAAGGTGTTATAAATAGAAACTACATAGAAATATATGTAGATAAAGTCATAAATATAGAAGGACATGCAAATGATAAGGTATACCATATTTAAGGAGTCTAACTTTGACACTAGAAAGTATGTCATTTATTAATATGTAATTGTATTAAGTCATTCCATTAAAATGAGAGAAATGGATGTATAGGATTAAGTATAGAGGTAGGTGTAATAACTAGTAAAAACATGAAAATACATGTAGCTAAAGTTAAAAATGTAGAAGGATATGTAAATAGAAAGGTACAAAAGATGAAAATTTACCTGACCTATCACAAAATTATGCTGTTCATTATTATATAACTATAACAAGCAATTCTATCAAAATAGACCCAAAACTAAATGAAAATTGACAAAGATAGTACAATACAATTTTTAAAAGTTTAAAAGAAAAAACAGTGAAAGACTTATTATTGAGTTCCCCCTAACTCCTATCCTACCAATGCCTATAATGGTAATCCTCCATTGGAATGCTAACCACTACTATTATGAAAACCTTCTGTACGTCTATGCTATGCATATGCTAATCATTATTGTGAATGTTAAAAGACTTAATCTATCTATAGTTGTAGTCGTTCTCCACACAAAATGACATGACAACAAAAACACAATTTAACATAACTCAATATGTTTTCATATTTTTATATTTTTACATCATTATAAAAACATATTATGAAAATCAAACAAGAAACCTAAATTTTTTCATGTTATACAAAATTAGATTTTCATTCGAACATATACAATGGCACTATTTTCTGTATAGAATAACCGCATCCTCTATCCATTCCCTGATAGAAAGAGATAGCCATTCAGTGTTTTTAGAGAAAAGACTCGTTTTCATGGCGTTTAACTTGGAGTAATATGTGGTACAAGACTTCTGATTGACAAAGGCAAGCTAGTGTGACGACTCGCGAGACACTTTTAATATATCAACTACTACAGGACACATTATTTCTTGGAAAATATCATCTATAAATTGATAACTTCCATAGTTGACAGGGAAGAAAGTGACCACTTTAATATTCTGAAAAATACTATAATCTATGTGCATAGATTCTTTTCGTGCAGCAGTGAGGAAAGTGACTACTGTAAAGAAAATGGCAGAAAACGCGTATATAGAAAACGTGGCCAATTAGGCATGAGTTTGTTAACAAAATATGTCCTCTTGGGGTGACCAAGTTGCTAAGTCAAGTCACCCGAGTATCTCTGGATAACACTATCCCTGATATGTGGAAAAATCATGTATAATATGTGAACTGAAGAAATATCATCAACAAACTGATCAAAGCTCTCATAATAATTTGTGAACTACTTTACATATCTATTATTTTTGGAAATTATTACTTATTTATCCTATAAAAAAAATATGAATTGTTTGTCTGTATTTTGTCATTGAGGAAGCTTCAAAGAAACTTAAAACGTCTTTATGTTACTTCAATTTTATTCAAATGCATGCATGTTAATGAGTAGTTGGAAACGATGTGACAATTACTGTATTTTGATGGTATTGCTAGATAATGACATTAGGGAGTGATTACACATGTATTATTAAATGGAATTGACAAGTACATTCAACTTACAATTTTATATCTCTTCCTTGTATTCTCAACATCTTGATGATGGATCATAGAGTGTAATCTAAAATGTTGATGAAAGAAAAATGCATACAATCAAATTTAAAAGCAGCTAACTGATACACTAATAGCTTGTTGAAATCTGATATAATTAAGTGCACTCAAATTAGAATTTAGATTTTATAATTAATAAGATAAACATTATAATTAAGAATTAGAATTAAGTGTATTTAATTTTGAGATTAATGATGAATAGTTGTTGTTCATGTTGTTCTGAAAGATTAAATAATAATAAAAATCTCAATAAAAACATTAAAAAATTCAACATTTTATGACACCAAATGATGAGGTGGAGCCCTTATCTAGGCTAGGAACAAATTAAAAAAGAAAGACAAATTCAAATCAGAATGAAAGACATCACAGGGACACCCGAATATGCCAAGATGATAATATTCTTCCATTTTAAGGCTAATAATTTTCCATCCTATTCAACAATCAACACGACCATGGATCCTTCACCCGCTATTTCCTTCCACGCGTTTTCATGGACGGAAACTTGGATTTTGTGGCGAGCAGTCTTTCCTTCGAGTTATTTTTCGAGTTAAATTTGATCGTACATATAAATTTTTCACATAGATATTTTGTTTTGATTCGTTTGCATAAGTAGAATCATAGGTTCAGAGTTCAATTCAAAGACATGACTATGGGTGCATTTCAGTGGTTCAACAAGGAAGTTCAAAGGCTCCAAATTCAAATATCAGAAGAAAGGGTCAATGTCAAAGATTTCATACATCCAATTAGCCCCATTTGGATATAATGATCATGATCGGGCATATTCAGTGATTAGCAGCATAGGCAGATGGTTTGATCAAAGACACACCGTCAACATGGTATGTTGCTTTTTCATATAGAGATTCAATTTATGGCTTGGCTCAGTCCCGGAGAGACATGAGCGCCGATGAATGTAGCCACCATGTTTTGCTTAATGGACAAACTTGCTCCAAACTTGTCGAGGAAATTCTGCAGTCAATATTTTAAGTGGGTGTTCAGTGAGAGATCGTGGTGTGGGTTCACATAATAAGTTAAGCCTCTTGAAGAAGTCTTTACATCGTTTTGAAGGTGAACTCATTCCCATATTCAAAACCTTACAAATCGGTGATATGGCATGGGACTCAAATAATGCATGGGTTTTATTTTATTGCTGGAATCAGTTGATATATCGAGGATCAGGCACAAGCTCACTATCATTTTGTAAAGCCATGACATGACATCCAGACTACACCCGTATCCAATCTTCCAAGTGTCACGATATGTTGAAAAGGTCTATTGCTGGTATGTGGATGCTTGTACCCCATTTCAAGGTGTAGTTTTATAGCTTCATCAAAGTGTTCCCAAATCATTTCACAGTATCATGAAGACACAAAAGCAATCATTACTTTGAGCTTGAATTTTGAAGGAACCCGCATACATTTGCATAAATACATATGCTTATATGTTCGATTAAATTAAAGATCATTATGGGTAGTGACAAAATCTCTTTGTTCTGATCACAACCGAATCTATTCACAATGGAAGCACCAGATATGCTGATGTTCAAGCTCCTCCCATTCATTAAGCAGTTTGATCACTTTAATATGCCAGGGACAATATAATACCTCCACTTTCCAAAAGGGAGATTATCTAGATATTACGTGCCATTTAATGCATATTGATACTTGCCTCATGATAAAGTCCAGGCGGTGGCAGTGCATGTGAGGTATTGTCTTCAGATTTTTGATGCCGACTCTAGCAAAGTGACATCACAAAGGTTGTCTAGACTAGAGAATTTGATGAATCGATGGCCTGAGCTTGTTAGTAGTGCACTCTTAAGGCAGAATCCTCACAATGTGCATGAGTGGCATAAGAGAGCAAATCTTTTTAAGGGAAATCCTACGAGGCAAATCTTGACTTTTACAGAAGCTGTGAAAATGGTGAATCCAATGAAAGTTGTTGGAAAACCACATACATTGTGGGTTTCCTTTGCACACTTATATGAAAATCACAAGGATGTTGAAAATGCAAGGATAATTACAAAATAGTGGATGATTTAGCTAGTGTTTGGTGTGAGTGGGCAGAAATGGATTTGAAGCACAAGAACTTTAAAGGTGCACTTGAACTTATGCGCAAGGCAACAATAGAACCTTCTATAGAAGTCAAGCGCAGAGTTTCTTCTGATTGCAATGAACCACTACAGATGAGGCTTTGGACATTCTTTGTGGACTTGGAGGAGAGTCTAGGAACATTAGAGTCGGCACGTGCAGTATATGAATGGATACTTGATTTAAAAACTGCAACTCCATAAATTATTATAAATTATGCACATTTACTAGAGGAGAATAAATATTTTGAAGATGCATTCAAAGTATATGAAAGAGATGTGTTTATTTGGGTGTTAGCATTATGATGTTGTAATATTATAATAAAGGAATTATAGACAACATTACATGAAAGAAAGCGGTTTGAAAGGGAATTGGTTAGAATATAACCATCAAAAAGAGGACCTTGCCAAGAAACGGTTATCCTAATAATCGAAAGCTTATGGAAGGATAGATATAAAATATGTGGAAGCAAGTATGAGAGGGGGGTTCCAGATTCCACTTACCCTTGAGACTTTGAGCTACATGAGGGTGTTAGTTTTTTTTTGTTTTGTATTGGCAAGGAGGGGCATGTTTTTCTTTTGATGATTTGTGAATGCAGAAACAGAGGATCTTAGTATCTTTTTGTAGATTCAGAGGAAGAATTTTCTATGTATTAGATCTTTGAGTCCAAACACTAGATTTCTTATTGATATTAATCCATGAATTAATTCAATTCTCTTTGAAATTTATTTTGTTTCACTCGATCATTAATGTGTTTATCATTTGGACTTTGATCCAAAGTTATTCATGTATTTGGAAGAATTGATGCTTCTTTTTCTTTCTGTGCTCTTTGTAATGTTAGGGTCGGATAAATGGTCTTTGTACCATTATTTTCCTATTTTTATTTATTTAGTTTCTTCGCATCTATGTCATGTTTACGAGTAGATGTTTGTTTTCCTTTCTTTGCTTTCGGGTTAAAAGCAATACAGTTTGTAGTTTAAACGAATTCATTGCAAATCTTGTGCAAGGAGCTGTACCCAAAATAATTCAGAGGGTGCTTACGTTGTCTAATCCTGAAGTGACCCAACTGTTAGTGCGGATTATGTCTTCTTGTTTGGGTGTTTAGGGTCATTTCGTAATTGTTTTCTTTGAAGATAAATCTGTTCACCAACACTAGAATAATTAGGACATTATGCATTATATTTAATTAATTGGGCCCTTTTATACTTTTTTCACTGAAGCTAAACATGGGCACTTTTTCCTTTTATTAAATTAGGCTAATATTATCTTAATTTATCTCATTCATTGTGATTTTGACACTAGCACTAGCTAATTCAATCATGATCTGGAGTTTGCATCTAGGATTTTATTCATCCTTTCATAAGGATTCATTCATTCATTTGTAAAATTACTTTAGTGCAATTAAAAATAAATTAATTCTCAGGTTATTGAACATATTGTTCTTCTTGATTTCCTTTTTTTAATGGGTGATGTGCTTGCAGATGATTCTTGGCTTGTGAGGCTAGGTTCATCAACTTGTAAATGGTATTAGAGAAGATTTACTAAGTTCCTCCCTAATATTCTAGAGAGATCTACCCTTTTGAGAAATTTCTATGTACTTTGGGCTCAAATAGAGGTTGTTATCACATTTGCAACGTCCCAAAACCTATCCAAAATAACTGTCATTTTGTGAAGATCTGAGCAGTTTTGGGAGTACAACGACAAAAATAATTGGGAATAATGGCTTTTAATTTCAAGATTTACTACAAATGGACAAAAATATAAATTTATAGGGTTGCAATCACACTACCTAGCCAAATTATTTTCAACCATGGGATGGAGAAATTACTAAGGGTTCCTATGGCTTATTGGCATGACCACATTTTGAAGATGTACAAGACATAACAGCTCAAGATTCCCCAAAGCATCAAAGGAGCATTCAGTGTCATCAACATAGTTTTAAAGAGCCCAATGGTCTACCTTCTTTCAAATACTGCACGATCACACTATTGAATTAATATTTGGAAAGTATTTCTCCTAACATTTGACCTTAGAAGTTAGAAATAAAAGAATTGGTCAAGGAAATGTTGGATTCAAGCATTTTTTATCCTTGAAAAAATGTCTATTCATCTCTATTGGTTATGTTTAAAAGAATAACGAGTCATGGAGAATGTGCTCAAATCATAGAGAGTTCAATAAGCTCCCTTGTAAAGATAAGTTTCTTGTTCTTGTTATTAATGAATTATTAAATTAATTAAAGAGTAAAGATTTATTTTATATGTTGGATTTAAATTCAAGTTATTATTATTAGATTTAATCAAAGGAGGATGTGCATTGATGTACACATTTATAATACATTGGCTCATTATAATTTTATAGTTACACTATTTGATCTCACTGATGTTGATGTAAGAAAAAGCCTCATGAATTAATTGAACTGTTCATTTCTTCAACAATTTGTGTTGGTATTCTTTGATGCATCATCATTGATAGTAAAACATGGGAGGATTAACAATTCATACAAAAATATACAGGTTTTTAAAGCATTGATGACAACTTTTTTGAAGGGGATCAACATGTTACTCTACCTTTTTATCTTCCTTAAGTGCAACAACATGCTAAACACTTGTGTGTTTAACCTTATTTTTTCATTTCTTAATTTTAGTTATTCTTTAAGCTGTCTTGATTAGGATAAATCGGTGCACCCAAATAGTTATTCCTTTAAATAAGGAAGAGAGCCTTTCCCAAACCAGCATAAGTTTTAATGTTAAATTCCTTTCCAGATATTTTGGTTTTTGAAGGTCATCCTTTGGAAATGCTCTAATTAAGTTTTTCACCTTTATTCTGATCACTAAATATTAGAAACAAACATATGTGAAAGAAAAAAGGATAGAGGTTTTGAATTGTAGGGAAAATGGTCTCTCTGTCTTAAAGGCCAATAGAGGATTGCAAAATTTTCATCATAGAAATTTGAAGGAGATCACAAAGATCTTAAAGATTAAAGATTTTGATATGAATTAATTTAATCACAAACTTTTATTATTTAGTTTGAAAATGTATAAACATTTAATATACAAGCTATATTAAATTTGAAATATTAAAAAGTACTGATGTAGCTCCTGTTGCTGCTGCTATTCCATCTAGCTATGATTCGAACACTATTGATGTGGATCTTTTGCACTTGGTTCTATCAATCATGTTTTCATGGCTACTTCTTCTCCTTGTCATTTCTGCCTGGTCATGTGGATGTAAATGGGGTGCTTGGTTGCCTATCATTTGCGGCCATGGCTTACATTGCTGGTTGCCTTGTTCGTAGTCGCCCCTTGTGGTTTGTGGACAAGACGTGCTAGACAATGAATCTTATTACGTCCTTCAAAGTTTGTTTTGTAGGATTAATTATTTCTGGTGTTTTCTAGATATGCATAAGTGGATTTTAAACGCTCGGAGGGCTTTGATTGCTGGTGCAATCTAGTATTTTCTTTGTGTTAGGAGGTGATTAGGAGTTTCTTTATCATAGATTTTCAAAAAAGAATTTGGAGTTGGTAGCCCTCCTCAAGAATGCGATGGACACTCAGTCATCGCTTATAGAGAAGAGTGTGAGTTTTAAGAATTATTTTCCATAGGATCCCCACCACAAGGGGGAGAACTGATGAAACTCCATTTGGACATCTATCTATATAATGATTGGAGTGTTACGAAAGTTGTACATTGTCAGGTAAAGCTTGGATCAGAGTAGGATCAAAAGGAAAAGAATGGTCAACATGGCTAGAGGAGACCACACCAGCAGGAGTAGGAGTGATATCCACATGGTTTACATATGGGGTATCACCTAGATTAGGAACACCTGAGCATGAACTAGATTTTTAATAGGAGAATCACCTAGATTTATAAAAAGAGCTTTATCCTCATTTTTATCTTGTGATGAATCATCAAAGGTAGAATTATAGAGAAAATTAGAAGCTCAGAAGGTCAAATGATCATCATTTGCATCCTTCCACCAAGTGGTAGCACCTTTATGATGCAAAAGAGAACAATTTGTAGCTAGATGTCAAATAGAGAAGCAATGCTGACACTAAAATGGAAGGCCCTCATAATCCAATGATTGAGTCCAAGGTCTATCCCTAACCATGAGCACTACGTCCCCTGAAAGTGGTGTGGATATATTCATGTCTACCAATAGAGTTTCCAATGGCCTCAAAGAAAGAATCTCCCAAAAATGGAGTGGGAGATTGAGGATACGAACCCACACAGAGTGCATATTGAGCAGTTCAGTGCGGGGTTGAAGGAGATTTTCTAGAGTTTGGCAAAAAGTGAGTGATTCCCCCAAACCTACAACTTTCTCAACACAGTCAAATCAAGATATTTGAAGGAAGAAAATACAACAATTAAAAACCCCTTTTCACAAGGGAAAAGTTTAATATTACCAGAGACTAGGGTTTGCCAAGAACTTGTTACCTAGTGATGCAACTATAGAAGAGAAGGACAAAATCCAGTGAATCTATAGACCAACCCATGATGTTGGTAAAACTCCACATTATCCACCACATATGAGCCAAACACCACCACACGAGAGGCTTTAACACAAGAAATGGGTCAAGCTTTCATGTTTGGAGGAATAACAATAACAGATTTGGTAGCATGATCCTAGCTCCATCCACCAATAGAATACTTTGGAGGGGGTGAGTGGGAGACCCTTCCCCCACAAACAGTAGCAACCCCTGAACCACCAAAAACTAGGTGTGGACCCAACTCCTACCTAGGAAGAGATGAGGAAGAGGGTTTGGGTCAACTCTTGACTATTTACTGAAAACAACTGTAGAAGCAAACCCTATATGCAGACATAATAAAAGTGTCCAGATTATTCACAAGGCATTTTAGAGTGGAAATATATTTAAGGCCAGTGGAAAGGAACGACAACATAGTAGACATAGAGGCCCACAGCTGCAAGTCAATACCCTCTTCCTCTTCCCTTCCTTGGTACTTGTTGTATGAGACATTAGAGATACATTTAATAGTAAGGATTCAATGGTTTATTGAGCACATGGCTTTTTTGGATCATGATTAATATGGGAGACACATTGGGAAAATACATAGACTATGAGAGATACATTGATTAATTAGATTATATCAAATACGACATTTTCTTATAAATGTGTAATTCAAGGTCACATGAAAATAAGTTATATTTTTTTCTATATTGGATAGAGAATTTGGACTTCCTTGGAGGTTGTAATGACTCCTGGTCTTACAATCAAACTTGGGCACCCACCTTGGAAATATAAAAATGAATTAATTTAATATTTTTTTTAATGTATTTAAATTAGGTCACACAAGGACAAGTGATCCTATGTGCTTATATTTGAAAGAAATTTTGGATCCCTTGGAGGTTGTAAAATCCCCATGTCTTAGAATTAAACTTGGGCACCCACTTGGGAGTATTGCTTGGGTACAGTTTTAGGGTGAATATAAATATTAGTAAGTCAGTCTGCCCTTGTTTATGTTTTACCTAGAGATAGAGAGGTTGTGATGGAGGTTGAACACCATATTATGCATGGTCATTGTGAGTGAAGCTAGGTGTTTAAACTTGGAGATTTGATTTTCCTATTGATCTATGGAACTCTTTTTTTTTGGATTATTGTCATGTGGAATATAACAAAAGTTTCTCATTGGTAGCACAAAGACATCCATGTCTTACATACAATTTCCTCCTTGGTTGAGAGTGTTGTTCTTCTATGAATGTTTGGAGACTAACATGTATTAAATTTTTTTGTTGCTAAGAATACATTCATTTTTTTGCTTTTGAGTATGATTTTTTTTTTTCTAAGAAGGGTTTCAAATTCAAATACCAATGTCTTTACCTTGTGTGTTTGTTCTATTATTTATTTCATTTTTAATTTTTTATTGGCTTTTCTATACCAAAATACTATTAAAATTCAAACATATAAAAGGATGTGTACACAAAAAGGTATACTAGACTGGAAAATTGGCCTAACTAACTTAACATAGAAGTATGTTATTGGTTATTATATAATAGCATTCAACCATTGCATCAACATAGAGAAATGGATATATAGGAGTAAGTATATGGGTAGGTGCAATAAACAACACACACAAAGAAATATATGTGGACGAAGTTCAAAATATAGAAGGATGTGTAAAAGGAAATGTATAATACCTTAGAAGATGAGCCTAAATTAACACACAATATGCCACTTGTTAATATATAGTTTTATCAAGCCATTCTATGAAAATGGGAGAAATGAATGTATAAGAGTAAGTACAGGGTAGATGTAGTTAATAGTAAATATACAAAAATCTATGCAGATAAAGTTTGAAAATCTAGAACCTGATATGTAAATGGAAAGGTATAATAGACCGTAAAATGAGTCTAACTTAACACAATAATATGTCATTCATAAATATGTAATTACATAATGAGTCATATTCCATCAAAATGGGGAAATGGATATATAGAACTAAGTGCAAGGGAAGGTGTTATAAATAGCAACTACATAGAAATATATGTAGATAAAGTTATAAATATAGCAAGACATGCAAATGAAAAAGCATACCATATTTAAAAAGGAGTCTAACTTTGACACTTGAAAGTATTTTATTTTATTAATATGTAATTGTATTAAGTCATTCCATTAAAATGAGAGAAATGGATGTATCGTGAGTAAGTATAGAGGTAAGCGTAATAACTAGTAAAAATATGAAAATACATGTAGATAAAGTTAAAATTGTAGAAGGATATGTAAATAGAAAGGTACAATATTTGAAAATTTACCTAACCTATCACAAGAATATACCGGGGTAAAAGTACAAAGCTGTGTCACATTTTTATAAAGGAAAAGGTCAACAACACACAAATTTTTTAACTTTAACGACATAAAAATGGCATTTATGTTTAAAATTTGGAGATGATGTAAACTAATGAAATGTGTAAAAGTGGATGAAGTTTATGCCTATAATTTTTTTAATTTTTTTTTAACAAGAATTCACATAGTTTTTAAATTTTTTAAGTCCATTTTTTACTTGCTGAAAAATGATGAAAAACGAGGGTCTTGTTCGCACCAAAAAAGTATATGCAAATAATCTTTTTTTCCTTTGATTTCAAAATATGTCATAGATAAAATATATAGCTAGTGCAGAAAAGAAGAAAATTAGTTTTCAATGTATATTTTCTTTGATATAACTACTCAAAGTCGAACATACCTGAAATCGATAGTTTTCATCTCATGTCAAATTTCCCCTATCAAATCTACACCATTCAGAAAATAAATTACACACTCTTGAAGATAACTCTCTCCTCTAGTGTTAAATATAAATTTTTAATTTTTTTGATAAGCTTTACTATTTTTTTCTATTTTTGAAGCATCTTGTTCTCGAATGTTAAAATACCTACTTGCAATATTTTGAAATTATAATATATTAGATCTAATTAAAATACTGTAAAAATTATATGATGATAATCTTGACTCTGTGCTCTAAAAAAGGGTATTTTTATATTTGTAAAAAAATATCATTAAAAAGAGTAAGAGTTATTGAAACATCACTTTTCTGAAATAATATTATTTCTTTAGTAATTGTTATAAAACATGCATTTAATAGATATGTCCAATTGGAAAAGGTGAAGAACTTATCTAACTTGGCTAGAATGAACCTAGCTAGACCATATGTTTGACAAAAAATAATTTTAGTTCAAAATACTCAAATTCAGCTGTGCTGATAAGTTGTCCTGAAACGTGACACAACTTTGTGCTTTTACCCACCGTTCATTACTATATAACTATAACAAGTAATTCTACCAAAATAGTCCCAAAACTAAATGAAAATTGACAAAGGTAGTACAATACATTTTTAAAAAGTTTAAAAGAAGAAACAGTGAAAGACTTATTATTGGGTTCTCCCTAACTCCTATCCTACCAATGCCTATAACGGTAATCCTTCGTTAGTATGCTAACCACTACTATTATGAAAACCATATGTATGTGTATGCACCCAAAAATGGTCACCTAGACTTTGGGCCCCATTTATTTGATTTATCAACCCTGAATCATTTTGATCAATAATCAATATTGTCAACATTATCAATTTCTTGATCAAGTCTTAATTTCGATCATATATTGGATTTTTATCCTATGGGCTAACCATTTATCCTAAGCCTTTATTTAAAAGGAATTTCCTCCCCTTTTATTAAATAAAAAGCCCCCACTTTCCTCTTATCCTAAGTTGCACAAATAAAGTATTATTCCTATTTTATAAAAAGGAGAAAAACACTTTTTGTCTCATATGGACATAAAGTCAACTCCTATTTTCCTATTAGAGGATACTTGTGCACATGGATTGCTCCTCTTTCAAGCTCCACCGCTGATTAAGACCTTTTGCCTCTTAATCTCCATGGTCCATTCCTTTGCATTTCTTATAAAAGGAGAGCTCTCTCCCTCATTCTAAGACACTTGTTTTATGCTAACTCTATGCTGCAGGAATTCTTTGGAGCTTTTTGGAGATCATTGTTGCATTGCATTTTAGAGTTCTTCATTTTCTTCATAATTTAGTTTCCATTCTTGCATAGTAGTTCATGTTTATGCTTTCATAGCTTAGATTTCACTTTCAAGCTTTAGAATAACTCATCTAGCTTAATAGGAAGGGTTGTAACACATTGCTATTTCCATTTCATAGCTTAGTTTGTACTTCCATTTTCATAGCATAGCTTGCACATTTGCATTCTCATTTTTAGCTTGCATTGCATTGCATTTCCATTTGATTCTTTGGAGATACTGGCACTCTTGCCTTTGTCTTCATTCGAATCTCTCATTGTATGGTTGACTAGCAAGGTCACAAGCTCAATGGCTCTAGCTGAGAGCAAATCCATAATCTTGCAACTCCATGCATAGAGAGCTATGGATCGATTTGTGAGGGCTCATTCTTGAGTTTCCTTGCATGTAAGGATACATAGAAGTGCACAACTTTTGTGTGTACAGTATGTCTATGCTAGCATATACTAACCATTATTATGAATGTTAAAAGACTTATTCATCTATAGTTCTAGTCATTCTCCACATAAAATGACATGACAACAAAAACACAATTTAACGTAACTCAAAGTATTTTCATCTTTTTTTTAATTTTTAAAAACATATTATTTTTAGGAGCACTTGCTACATATATTTTTGTATTTTTGTCTTCCTTCCATACGTCAATTTCTCCCTGCATTTCAATAAATTGACTTGCTAATAAATGATATACATTTGTGTCAATTTACACTCATTTTCCAATCCATAGAAAAGTTGGCCAATTAGGCATGAGTTTGTTCAACGTCGTTGTTGTATGCACCCAAAAATGGTCGCTTAGACTTTGGGCCCCATTTATTTGATTTATCAACCCTGAATCATTTTGATCAATAATCAATATTTTCAACATTATCAATTTCTTGATCAAGTCTTAATTTCGATCATATATTGGATTTTTATCCTATGGGCTAACCATTTATCCTAAGCCTTTATTTAAAAGGAATTTCCTCCCCTTTTATTAAATAAAAAGCCCCCACTTTCCTCTTATCCTAAGTTGCACAAATAAAGTATTATTCCTATTTTATAAAAAGGAGAAAAATACTTTTTGTCTCATATGGACATAAAGTCAACTCCTATTTTCCTATTAGAGGATACTTGTGCACATGGATTGCTCCTCTTTCAAGCTCCACTGCTGATTAAGACCTTTTGCCTCTTAATCTCCATGGTCCATTCCTTTGCATTTCTTATAAAAGGAGAGCTCTCTTCCTCATTCTAAGACACTTGTTTTATGCTAACTCTATGCTGCAGGAATTCTTTGGAGCTTTTTGGAGATCATTGTTGCATTGCATTTTAGAGTTCTTCATTTTCTTCATAATTTAGTTTCCATTCTTGCATAGTAGTTCATGTTTATGCTTTCATAGCTTAGATTTCACTTTCAAGCTTGAGAATAACTCATCTAGTTTAATAGGAAGGGTTGTAACACATTTCTATTTCCATTTCATAGCTTACTTTGTACTTCCATTTTCATAGCATAGCTTGCACATTTGCATTCTCATTCTTAGCTTGCATTGCATTGCATTTCCATTTGATTCTTTGGAGATACTGGCACTCTTTCCTTTTTCTTCGTTCGAATCTCTCATTGTATGGTTGACTAGCAAGGTCACAAGCTCAATGGCTCTAGCTGAGAGCAAATCTATAATCTTGCAACTCCATGCATAGAGAGCTATGGATCGATTTGTGAGGGCTCATTCTTGAGTTTCCTTGCATGTAAGGATTCATAGAAGTGCACAACTTTTGTGTGTACAGTTGTTGATAAAAGATATGTCCTCTTGGGGTGGAGCAAGTTGCTAAGTCAAGTCACCTTGGATAGCACTTGATAACTCTCATCTGTTATATCTAGGAAATCATGGATAATATGTGAATTTGACGAAATATCATATAATAATTTGATTAAAGCTCTCATATCCATTATTTTCAGATTATTTCTTATTTCTGTTATAAAACAAAAAAAAGAATTGTATACAATTGTTTGTCTGTATTTTGTGTTGATGGATCTTCGAAGAAATTTAAAACTTCTCTTTATTACTTCAATTTTATTCAAACATGTGCACTTTAACAAATAGTTTCAAATGATGTAATGATTGTTGTATTTTGATGTTATTACTAGATAATGACATTAGGAGGTGATTATACATGTATTTGTAAATGGAATTGACAAGTGCATTCAATTTACAATTTTACATCTCCTTGTATTCTTCAACATTTTGATGATGGATCATGGAGTGTGATCCAAAAAGTTGATGGAGAAAAAATACGTACAATCGAATCCAAAAGCAGTGAACTTATACAATAATAGAATCTAGTAAAATTAAGTACACTCAAATTAGAATTAGAATTTTATAATTCAAATGAGATAAACATGATAGTTAAGAATGAGAATTGGGTACTATTAATTATGAAATTAATGGCAAGCAATTGTTGTTTATGCTGTTTCAAATCACTTTGTCATTGTTATACAATAATTTGGCTTGGTATGATGGATGTCTTGAATAATTACATTGTTGATGTCATTCAAGATCACTTTGTTATTGTCACTATGCAAGTATTTGGTTCGGTGTGATGGATTCTTGAATAGTTATATTTGATGTAATTTTCAATTGTTCTATTATTGTTATGCAAGTATTTGCCTCGGTATAATGAATGTCTTAGATAGTTGTTGATTTCATTTTGAATCATTTTCATTGTCGTACAAGTATTTGTCTCAGCTTGATGAATGCCTTGAAGCTTAAATTGGCATTGAAAACCCAATGAATTGACTCCAAACCTTGTGATGTGGATGTTGAATACCATGAACTTGATTTGTCATGTAGGATTGAAACAAGATGCATAGGCATTATCTCATTGATGAGCCCACATAATATGATATTGCAACACAAATTAGTTACAAAAACTAAAGAAACATACACAAGGAAAAGGTACTAGTACTCTTATTGCTTAGAGAAAAAATTACAATCTTCATAGATGTTCTTGTAAAAAATTTAATTGTCCTTTCAAGACTACAAACATATATATTATATCTTCCACATAATAACAATTATCAAACTTATAAAAACTCAATCCAACAATATCCACCTTCATAATAATTTACCTAATACTTGCCAATGCCCATTTATCACCTTTTTAGTGACTTACAAGAAGCCAAACTCCACCAGAAATTCTTTAATCCTATTTATTTGGTATAAACATGTTTGTATAATTCTAAATGGTTTATGAACTTTCTCAAGAGCTCCTCCACCTCCATTAATAGTATGTCATACAAAAAAGTGGTATTTAACCCCAATATGCTTGGTCCTACTATAATAATCTATAGATTTTTAGCCAAATGGATAACAATTTGAGTATCACATAATATGGTCGCCTTGCCTTGCACTTTTCTAAACTCATTGAATATTCCCTTTAACCAAAGTGACTCTTTGCATGCACGCGAGATAGATATATAGGATGACTCGGTATTGGCCAATATAACTATTCCTTGAAGAGATTTGACATCTAAAAAATAAGTCCTCTGACAAGAGTAAAGACATAACTAGAAGTAGATCTCCTTGTATCCAAATTATTAATAAAAATTGAATCAACATAACAACAAACTGAATCACTATAGAATCATAGGTGAAAAAAATCACTTGTGCAATCACCCATTTCATTACTACCTAATACTATCTACTTGGATTTACCATGTATCTATTAACAACATCAATTATTTTGTGAAATATTTGGCCTTTTACACACTGTCACATACATTAAACCTCCTACTGCATTAGAATACAATACATGAAAAATTATGTAAATGAGATATTGTTGAAAAACTAATTCCAAGCACAATCTAGTAGTGCTAGTATTTTTTTTAGATCTTGCTCCAATTTTGTGCTAGAAGTCCATGAAGTCAAATCTTCATCAAATCTTCACTTTTGTGCTTAGAGGGCCATAAATTTCATGTTTGAACTTCATCTTTCACAGTTCTTGTGGAATAAGAAAGTTGTATTAGTCTTCTACACAGATCTTAGGCCAATTTTCCAAAAATATTCATCGAGTATTTGATATTTTAGTTAGATATTAAATTTTATATTTTGGGTTCCTTTCTTGGAAAATTTGAAAATAAGTTATTTTTTAATCCAAGTGAATTTTTTCATCATTGAGAGGATTTATATTTCTATATTAGTCTACTTGACAAAAATAATACTCATTTGGGCCTACATGTAGTCCTTATTGACTGCATAGTCTGATACTAATTATATGGTTGTATGTCTTTATGATTGTAGTTATAATATGGGTGCATATGGTTGAATCCCATAATGTCACCTACCATTTGATTTTCTATATAATGGATGCCATGTCTCTCATTTCATCAAGGCAATTTGGGGTTTTTTCTTATATGCTTGTTTTGTGATCAATAGATCACTATTTTTTTATTTAGTTGCCTTCATTTGGTATCAGAGCCAAATCTTTAAAAACTTGGAGAGCCAAAAGAATTTGGTGGAGTATAAATTAGAAGAGTCGAAAAGTGTCTTTGTGTATGTGGGAGAAAAGAAGTCGATGATTGCATACACATATGTTTTTGCAATTTGCATAGCTAGAAGGAAAAATAATCTATTGTTTCAAGTCAACACTTGCCATTAATATAGAGCGAAAGACCATTGGCCAATCTTGAAATTTTATCACCATACTGGCTGGGAAATAATACAAGCATATGTAATTTTTTTCCTTTTTGCAAAGGTCGGTAGAAAGTGCAGTCATCTGTTGGAAGGAAACAGTGTGCTCAACCAATGTAAGAAAAAGTGTGGAGAAGTGAGGAAGGAGGTAGCCTACCATTGAAATTTTTCATGTTAAATTTTCTTTTTCTTGGAAATAAGTTTTAAACGTTAGATTTCTTTTTAGGACTTTAATTTGGTGGAGGTTATTTTTTAAAAGAGATCATATAATTTTATTTTGTTAAAGTATGGTAACGTTTTTGTTAAAAAAATATATCTTTTACATAATGCATAATGATTGCATGATCGTATAGGAGATTTTTTATATTGAGGAATTAGAATTTTTATCAAAGTTTTTTTGTAAGAGGTATATCAATGTTTTGTAACTAAGTGCATTATCGGTTCAAACCGACACTTATTTCTCCAAAATTTAAATATAAAAAAAAAACATTTTGTGTGCGGGTCCCATTTGAAGGGACAAGGAGAGTATTCATCTACAATCTCTCCTAGACTTAGTGTTGAGCAAATTGGGTCATTATGCATATTTTTATGGCAAATATGGAAGACAATGTAATGTCTAATATGTTGATTCTCGTCTTTGAAGGAAACAATTTTACATATTGGTGTACTAGAATGCAAACTCTACTTAAATCTAAGGATTTGTGGGAAATTTCTCAAAATGGCTATGTTGAAATAGCAAATGTAAATGCACTAACTGACCAACAAAAAAGAGAATGCAAAGCAAATATAAAGAAAGATAATGATGCTTTATTCTTGATTCATGGTGTAATCACTCAAGCTATTTTTCCTAGGATAAGTGGTGTTGTTTATTCCATGCAAGCATGACAAATATTAAGTAATTCGTATCAAGGTGCACAAACTACTAAATTACAAACAATGAGGAAAAACTTTGAAAATATAAAAATGACAACTATAAGAGTCGTCTAAAAGAAAATTCTCATTTGTGTCTCCAACCACAAAGCCTATCCTTGCATTACCTAGATTATCTTGTGTGACGCCATAAAAGTTGAGTCTCACTATTATCATAGGTGTTAGCTATTTAAGAAGCTTGCAATTTATTTTTACTTCTCCTAACTTTATAAGGATATCACTAGAAAAGGTATATTATATACAAAATTTCTATAAATAGAAATTAAAACTATTCTTAGAATTATTCTCATATCAATAAGTCTTTTCATATTGCTATATAAAATCTTTAGATATTTAATGACTTATGACTAATATTAATTAAATATTAAAAATATCTAAAACATTTAAATATAATATTGAGTAGATAAATGAATAAAAGATCTTATAAATCTAAATTTAAAATGTCAACGTGGTCAATGGGCCCTTGGTTTACTAGTGAAGTTGAATGGTTCTGAATGAGCCTACCATGGATCAAGTCTAGCTGAGTGCATGACTCCAACACCATAAGGGATGAGGTCGGGAACCCTGGATGGATTTTAGCAAAATAGATACCCCTCAGTCCTTGGCTCTTAGCTAAAGAGATTCTTTGAACCTCAAAAAAAAAATGTCAACATAAAAACACACATTTAAATCCAAAAACACTTTCCCTATCTTTATAGAAAACTTACACCTATTAATAATAAATAACTAAATAAAAACATTAAAAAAATCAACTTTTTATGACACCAAATGATGAGGTGGAGACCTTATCTAGGAAAAAATTAAAAAAGAAAGAAAAATTCAAATCAGACTGAAAGACATCACAGGGACACCCAAGTATGCCAAGATGATAATATTCTTCCATTTTATGGCTAATGATTTTCCATCCTATTCATTGATATTACTTTAAAACAATCAACACGACCATGGATCCTTCGCCGCTATTTCCTTCCACGCGTTTTCATGGACGGAAACTTGAATTTTCAGACACACAGTCTGAATCCATGAAATAATTTGTGGCGAGCAGTCTTTCCAACAGGGGCACAGCTGGATGAAAGCGGCTGCCGAATTAAACCAGTTAAATTTGATGGTACAAATAAATTTTTCACATAGATATTTTGTTTTGATTCGTTTTTAACGAATGTTTCAAATCAAATTTTATAATCTTAAGTTCGATGACGTTTCTTACCTTCTCTTTCTCGATGATAGATCATAAAATCTGATAAAAGCGTCCATGAAAAAACTAAAAACATCATAAATATAGGTCCACTGAACTCTCGAAATCCAGTTAATGGAAAGTTATGGCGTTTATTGATTAATACAGTGCAATAAAGCTTACATAATCCCAGAAGAAATACATTGGGTTTTCAGGAACATGGCAAATTTACAATTAGGTGTATAAAAAATGGGTCTACAAGTCATTTCAGGAACACTTGCTACATATATTTTTGTATTTTCGTCTTACTTCCATACGTCCATTTCTCTCCTTTCAATAAATTGACTTGCTAATAAATGGTATGCATTTATGTCAATTTACACTCGTTTTCCCATCCAAAGAAAAGTTGGCCAATTAGGCATGAGTTTGTTCAACGTTGCTGTTGACAAAAGATAAGTAAGTCACCCCAATAGCACTTGATAACTCTCATCCGTGATATCTAAGAAATCATGGATAATATGTGAATTTGAGGAAATATCATGAACAATCTGATCAAAGCTCTCATATCCATTGTTTACAGATTATTTTTTATTTATGTCATAAAAACAAAAAAAGAATTGTATACAATTGTTCGTCTGTATTTTGTGTTGATGAAGCTTCGAAGAAATTTTAAACCTTTCTACATTACTTCAATTTTATTCAAACACGTGCACATTAACAAATAGTTCTAAATGATGTGATGATTGTTGTATTTTGATGTTATTACTAGATAATGACATTAGGAGGTGATTTTTGTATTTGTAAATGAAATTGACAAGTGCATTCAAATTACAATTTTACATCTCCTTGCATTCTTCAACATTTTGATGATGGATTATGGAGTGTGATCCAAAAAGTTGACGGAGAAAAAATATGTACAATCGAATCCAAAAGCAGTGAACTTATACACTAATAGAATTTGGTAAAAATAAGTACACTCAAATTAGAATTAGAATTTTATAATTCAAATGAGATAAACATCATAGTTAAGAATGAGAATTAGGTACTATTAATTATGAAATTAACAACAAATAATTGTTGTTTATGTTGTTTTGAATCACTTTGTCATTGTTATACAATAATCTGGCTTGGTATGATGGATATCTTTAATAATTACATTGTTGATGTCATTCAAGATCACTTTGTTATTGTCATTATGCAATTATTGTTGGGATTGAAAGGCCAATGGACTTTTGTCTGTTGTAGCCTTGCCCTTTCAACTGCTCAGTATGAGCTTATAAATAAGTCTCTCATTTTCATTTGTAAAACATTCTGATTTGAGGTTAATATAATTCTTCTGCTCTCAGTGTGGACGTAGCCGCTATTGTGGTGAACCACGATAAATAGCGTGTTCTCTGTTATTTACAATCTGCTCTTTTATTCTATATTTTTTTGGTCTTTTATTTCGAACTCTATAATTCTACAATTGGTATCAGAGCGAGGTTATTCGCTGGTTGAGATTTCAGTAATTGAAATTTTAGAATCATGGAAGATGTAAGAGTTCAGAAATTCTCTGGGAAGAACTACATGATATGGAAGATTCAAATGAAGTCTCTGTTAGTCAACAAAGAGCTTTCGCTTGCACTTGAAGGAAAAACTAAGAAACCCTCAGCCATGTCAAATGAATATTGGGGAAAGCTTGATGAAAAAGCCATGGTGACAATCTTTCTTTCATTAGGCGATAATGTATTATATAATGTTTTAGAAAAAACTATAGCCAAAGACATATGGGATAAATTGGCTTCAACATATGCACAAGCATCCGCTGTGAACAAAGTCTTCATCATGAAGAAATTATACAAGCTTAAGATGAGGGAAGGCAAAGCCCTGACAAATCATCTCAACGAATTTAACACCTTGATTAGCCAAGAAAATTCAGTTGGCATGACACAAGACGATGAGAATAAGGCTGTTCTATTGCTATGTTCTCTTCCTAATAGCTAGGATGGACTTGTGACAGCCATAAGCACTTCACCATCAACTACCAAGAAGCTGGTTTTTGATAAAGTTTCAGCCACCCTGCTCTCTGAAGATTTGAGGAGAAAGAATGATGAGTCCTCATCTAGTAATGCTCTCACAATGGTGAGCACCGAAAATAGAGGAAGCAGCCAATATAGAGGTAGATTTAATAACAATCGGAGGTCCCAATCTGCAAGAAGATCGCAATCAAGAGGGAGACAAAATGGTTGTTGGTTTTGTGGGAAGGCTGGGCATGTTAAGAAAGATTGTAGAAAATTCAAGAAGGCACAAGAACAAGTATTGGATAGTCAAGCAAACATAACTCATGAAAAGGATCTAGGTATCCTAATTTTATCTACAAGTGATTCAAAAGCTGATTCGTGGGTAATTGATTCGGGAGCTTCCTTTCATGCTTCCTCTCTCATGGATGCATTTACAAATTATCAAGAAGGATAATTCGGAGAGGTATATTTGGGTGATAATAAAGCATGTAAAATTATTGGGGAAGGAGATGTTGTCTTGCATCTTGAAGGTGGAGCAAAATTACTTCTCAAAGATGTTAGACATGTTCCTCAATTAAAAAGGAATCTGATTTCAGTCAGCCAATTATATACCCAAGGATTTAAAACTGAACTCACAGATACATGGAAAATAGTCAAAGGTTCATTGGCTATTGCTAAAGGAGACAAAACTGGTAGTCTCTATATTTTGAAACCTATTGATAAGGTGGGAGCTGCTTTGACACTTGTGGACAATGATGTTGCACTTTGGCATCAAAGGCTAGGCCATATGAGCAAGAAAGGACTTGAGGTAATTCTGAATCATGATCAACTACCGGGTCTCAAATATGCAAACTTGGAGTTTTGTGAGCATTATTTTCATGGGAAACAAAAGCAGGTCAGTTTCTTGAAGGATGGACATGACAAAAGAACAACACCCTTGGAGTTAGTGCATTTAGATGTCTTCGGACCTACAAAGGTAACCTCTTATGGAGGCGCACAATATTTTGTCACCTTTCTTGATGATAGCACCCAAAAGGTATGGGTTTATATGCTTTCTAGAAAATCTGAGGTATTCTCTAAATTTAAAGTTTTTAAAGCTCTTGTGGAAAATCAAAGTCGTCATAAAATTAAGTGTTTGAAAATGGATAATGGAGGTGAATTTTGTTCATTGGAGTTTGATAACTTTTGTGTAGATCATGGTGTAAGAATAATTAAGGTTGTTCCTTATTCCCCTCAAGAAAATGGGGCAGCAGAATGGTTAAATAGAACCATTCTTGAGAAAGCACGGTGTATGCTTTCCAATGCCGGTTTGGGAAAAGAATTTTGGGCGGAAGCCTGCAATACAACAGTCTATTTAATTAATAGAACTCCTTCATCTTGTCTAGAGTTTGGCATTCCGGAAGAGGAATGGCTGGGAAAAAGGATTTCGTACTCACAAATCAAAGTTTTTGGGTGTGAAGCTCATGTTCATGTCCCAAAAGAAAGAAGGACAAAGCTGGATTTCAAATCAAAAAAGGGCATAATTATGGGATATGGAGAAGACCAATTCGGTTACAAAGTTTGGGATCCGGTTGAAAAGTGAATTATTCGCAGTTGTGATGTCATTTTTAATGAGCAAAAGTTTCCAGCTATCACAGACATTGATAAGTCTGAAGGTGAATACATTTCTTTCAAGGCAAATAGTGTTGCCTCTACACACTCAGGAAGAAGTTCTCTACAAACAACTCCAACCTCTATTTTATTTCCTCCCTCTCAGTCCTCATCAAGTGAGGATGATTACACACATAATATATTTGATGGAGAACAAAGAAATTTGATTGATGACAGTCAAATTTTTTCAGAAAATAGGGGAGAGACCATGCTCTTCCCTCCCCCTCTCCATATCACTTCCAGCCATAGCCCTCACAGAAGTCTTCAACAATTACATGGCAGTCACACAAGGTAGAATTTTGCTAGCTGGGAAGTCACTCACGGTAATGCTTAGGAAGTTCTCGGCACAGAGAAAACTCACAATAGCCATGCTACTTTGTCTCCACACACTGCCAGTAGGGAAATTACTCCCCCAAGTCATGACAATTTTGAGGATCTTGGCATTCACGCAAGGCAGAATGAAATGCACACTCACGAAGGCATTCACGACAGTCATAATGCAGCTCACTGCAGGAAAGAAATAGCTCACGGTTATTATGAAACAACTCATGATAGTTTGCAGTCACCACACGATAGGCATGGAATAGCTCACGACAGGCTTGGCATACCTCATGATAGCTATGAAGTTTTTCACGGTAGAGAGAAAGCTCCACATGACTTTGTCTCTGCCAGTAATGAAGCCTCACGGCAAGTAGGGGACAACTCCCAGTTAGCAGCAGGAGATTACACTCCTCTTCCCCCTTCCCGCTAGCATCTAATCTTCCCTGCATTACTCTTCAAACTCATGTGGAGTAGGATAACTCACGTGAGTATGCAAAGATGCAAGAGAACCCACGCATCCCTGGGCACTATGAACATAAGTTTCCTATGCGTGGGCTGCTTGGAAAAATGCAAGAGAACCCACACATGCCTGCCTGTACATGGGATGCTGGGAATAATGCACATGAAGATGCATGGTGAGATTCTATGCATAGTGAATGTTTGAATGGTAGAAGCCAGTTGGAAAATTCTTCACTTGGTGAAAACAGGGACACTTCACACAAATCATCTTGTGTGAAATCAACAGAGTTATCAAATTTAAATCAATTGGAGAGAATTCATTCTCTTGAAACAGATCATACTGAATTGAGAAGATCCTCAAGACAAAGGAAAGTTCCAGCAAAATTTTCCAATTATTAGTTACTATTTGCTGAAGAGGCAGAGCCAGAGCTATTAATTTTTGAGAAAATCAAACCTGCCAATTATAAAGAGGCATGTACAAGCAGTGATAAGAACAATTGGTTTGTTGCTATGATAGATGAAATGAGTTCACTTGAAGCAAATGCCACCTGGGATTTGGTCTCTCTTCCACCAAATCAAAAACCACTCAAGAACAAGTGGGTCTATAAATTGAAAGATGAAGGAGGAGGTCAAAAATGGTTCAAAGCTCAGTTAGTAGTAAAAGGATATGCTCAGAAATAGGGGATTGATTTCGCTGAAATATTCTCTCCAGTTGTGAAGATGACATCCATCCGAATAGTATTGGAATTAGTAGCCATTTGGGATCTTGAATTGGAGCAGTTAGATGTTAAGACAATATTTTTACATGGAGAAATAAATGAGGAGTTGTATATGCATCAGCCTTAAGGTTTTTTGAAAAAGGGACAGGATCATCTTTATTGCCGATTGAAGCGTAGTTTGTATGGGCTCAAGCAAGCCCCAAGGAAATGGTATGTTAAGTTTGACTCCTTCATGCTTGAACATAATTTTATCAAATGTGAATCTGATCCATGCATTTACTACAAGACACTCCTGAATGGTGAATTTTTTATTCTTCTTCTCTATGTTGACGACATGTTAGTAGCGGGCACAAGTTCAAAAATTGTTAGTGAGCTGAAAACTAAATTGGCAAGTACATTTTTCTATGAAGGATTTAGGGGCAGCCAATAAGATTCTTGGTATGACTATCACATAGGATAGGAAGAAGAAAGTAATCACATTGTCACAAAAAGAATACATTGACAAAGTAATTCAGAGATTTGGTATGACTGATGCACATAGCATTTCTACTCTACTTGCTTTGCATTTTCAATTATCAACAAATTTGTGTCCACAAACACAAGAAGACAAGGAATATATGGAGGACATCCCTTACAAATCTGTAGCTGGTAGCATTATGTATGTTGTGGTTTCAACACGTCTCGACATTTCTCATGCGATGGGAGTTGTGAGTAGATTCATGAGCAATCCCAAGAAGACTCATTGGGATGCTGTTAAATGGATATTAAGATACCTTAAAGGTACTTCAGATTTGGTCTTATGTTTTTGTAACAATAATGAATAGTTACGGGGATTCACAGATTCAGATCTTGCTGGAGATTTGGATAAGCGTAGATCTACTACCAGTTACACATTCATGTTCACTAGAGCTGCTATTAGTTGGGCCTCAAGGCTACAACATTCTATTGCTCTTTCTTCTATTGAAGCTGAGTATTTGGCACTTTTTGAAGGTGCTCAGGAGATGATATGGTTGCATCGATTACTTGGTGAAATGAAGTATCAACAAATTGATTATGTTCTATTCAGTGGCAATCGCAGCACCATCTTTATGGCTCATATTCATACATCTCAGCGACGTTCAAAACACATTGACATCCATGCTCACTTTGTTCGGCACATGGTTGAAGAGGATAGGTTGAAGGTTGAAAAGATTGATACTAAGATCAATCTGGCATATATATTCACAAAAGTTGTAACCAAAGAGAAGTTCGAATGTGCAAGAACTTCTCTTGGACTTGTTAAGCTAAAGTAGGTCAGCATGTAGAGCAAGGGAATGCCTGATCAGCTGAAATATCCATTGACTTCTGGTGGGAGTTTGTTGGGATTGGAAGGCCAACGAACTTTTGTCTGTTGTAGCCTTGCCCTTTCAGCTGCTCAGTATGAGCTTATAAATAAGTCTCTCTTTTTCATTTGTAAAACATTCTGATTTGAGGTTAATATAATTCTTCTTCTCTCAGTGTGGACGTAGCCACTATTGTGGTGAACCACGATAAATAGCATATTCTCTTTTATTTGCAATCTGCTCTTTTATTCTATATTTTTCTAGTCTTTTATTTTGAACTCTATAATTCTACAATTATTTGGTTCAGTGTGATGGATTCTTGAATAGTTATTGTTGATGTAATTTTCAATTGTTCTATTATTGTTATGCAAGTATTTACCTTGGTATAATGAATGTCTTAGATAGTTGTTGATTGCATTTTGAATCATGTTTTCATTGTCGTACAAGTATTTGTCTTAGCTTGATGAATTCCTTGAAGCTTAAATTGGCATCGAAAACCCCATGGATTGACTCCAACCCTTGTGATGTGGATGTTGAATACCATGAACTTGATTTGTCATGTAGGATTGAAACAAGATGCATAGGCATTATCTCATTGATGAGCCCACATAATATGATATGGCAACACAAATTAGCTGCAATAACTAAGGAAACATACTCAAGGAAAATGTACTAGTACTCTTATTGCTTAGAGAAAAAATTACAATCTTCATAGAGGTGCCACTAAAAAAATTAATTGCCCTTTCAAGACTACATTCATATATATTATATCTTCCACATAATAAGAATGATCCAACTTAGAAAAATTCAATCCAACAATATCCACCTTGATAACAATTTACCTAATACTTGCCAATGCCCATTCATGACCTTTTTATTGACTTACAAAAAACCAATCTCCACCACAAATTCTCTAATACTATTTATTTGGTATAAAAATGTTTGTATAATTCTTTGGTTTATGAACTTTCTCAAGAGCTCCTCCACCACCATTAATAGTATGTCATACAAAAAAGTGGTATTTAACCACAATATGTTTGGTCCTACTATTAAAATTTATAGATTTTTAGCCAAATGGATAACAATTTGAGTATCACATAATATGGTCACCTTGCCTTGCACTTTTCTAAACTAATTGAATATACCCTTTAACCAAAGTGACTCTTTGCATGCACGTGAGATAGATATATAGGATGACTCAGTATTGGCCAATATAACTATTCCTTGAAGAGATTTGATATCTAAAAAATAAGTCATCTGATAAGAGTAAAGGCATAAATTGAAGTAGATCTCCTTGTATCCAAATTATTAGAAAAAATTGAATCAATATAACAACAAATTGAATCACTATAGAATCATAGGTGAAAAAAATCACTTGTGCAATCACCCATTTCATTACTACCTAATACTATCTACTTGGATTTACCATGTATCTATTTTTTTTTATGGGTGATTTACCATGTATCTATTAACAACATCAATTTTTTTTGTGAAATATTTGTTCTTTTACACACTATCACATACATTAAATCTCCTATTGCATTAGAGTACAATACATGAAAAATTATGTAAATGAGATATTGTTGAAAAGATAGTTCCAAACACAATCTAGTAGTGCTAGTAATTTTTTTAGATCTTGCTCCTATTTTGTGCTACAAGTCCTTGAAGTTAAATATTCATCAAATCTTCACTTTTGTGCTTAGAGGTCCATAAGTTTCATGTTCAAACTTCATCTTTCACAATTCTTGTGGAATAAGAAAGTTGTATTAGTCTTCTACACAGATCTTAGGCCAATTTTCCAAAAATATTCATCACTCTGAGTATTTGATATTTTAGTTAGATATCAAATTTAATATTTTGAGTTCCTTTCTTGAAAATAAGTTATTTTTGAATCCAAGTGAATTTTTTCATCATTGAGAGGATTTATATTTTTATATTAGTCTACTTGACAATAATAGTACTCATTTGGGCCTACCTACAGTCCTTATTGACTACACAGTCTGGTATTAATTATATGGTTGTATGTCTTTATGATTGTAGTTTTAATATTGGTGCATATGGTTGAATCCCATAATGTCACCTCCCTTTTGATTTTCTATATAATGGATGCCCAGCCTCTCATTTCATCAAGGCAATTTGGGGCTTTTTCTTATATGCTTGTTTTTTGATCAACAGATCACTATTTTTTATTTGATTGCCTTCATCTGGTATCAGAGCCAAATATTAAAAAATTTGGAGAGCCAAAACAATTTGGTGGAGTATAAATTAGAAGAGTCAAAAAGTATGTTTGTGTTTGTAGGAGAAGAGAAGTTGTTGATTGCATACACATATGTTGTTGCAATTTACATAGCTAGAAGGAAAAAGAATCTATTGTTTCAAGTTAACGCTTGCCACTAATATAGAAAGAAAGATTACTGGCCAATCTTGAAATTTTATCACCATACTAGATGGGAAATAATACAAGCATATACACATTTTTTTTCCTTTTTGCGGAGGCCGGTAGAAAGTGTAGCCATCTATTGGTAGGAGGCAGTGTGCTCAACCAGTGTAAGAAGTGTGGAGAA
>BSBK01001858.1:1822500-1887500 GCA_027943335.1 Chamaecyparis obtusa | reverse complement strand
TGCAACATAGAGTAATAAATCTACAAAATAGGATGATAGGATAATAAAATTACAAATTGATTGAACTAAAATTAAAACTTACATCTGGTGATCCCTCCTCTGGAATAGTGGGCTGGGTCAACAAAGATATGAAAGATTCTTGTGGGCCCTCCCTCACACTCGAAGTAACCTATGAGAGTAAAAAGATTGTCAATTATATATAAATGTACTTCATCATAGCAACCCTGGTTACAAAATACAAATAACAATATGTAAAATTCTACATACAAACAGGCTATCACTCCGAATCGAGATGCCTAGAACCCTACGTTGTCGAACTGCTATCGGGACATCATCAATAGCCACACCCTATACAATAAAGTGCAAGTAAAATATTTATTACTACACACAAGTGGCATACATGTGCATGCATAATTAATCTTAAACAATTAACTACCTTTCCTTTATCGACACCTGATGAAGGAACCCCCTTGTGCCCCCCACTGACATCAGTTGTAGCCTGCAAGAACACAATCAGATGACAATATATAAGTAAATGTATGAATTTTATTGCTCTAATTGATAGAGATTTAAGCATGTACACCAAATGATATAAAAAATAACTAATGAGTACATAATTTATAATATACCGTATAGTCATCAAGGCCAAATGAAATGGCTAAAAGTGTGGACTCATCCACCTGTCTCACCTCCTCCTGTGTCATCGACTGAACATAAATGGAAAAAATATATATACATAAGTGCATGCAATCATTAAAACTAATCTAAATGAGTAAATTATTTTTAAATTAAATAAGTCATGTGACAAATTTATTTATAATGTTTACTCTTACCGTATCAATAGGAGTGAATGGCTCTGCGTACACCTCCTGAGCACTCTCATGAGATGTAGATGCTCCATGAGGTGTTGCAGCCTTTGCAGCTGCGTCTCTTGTATCCTCCTCATCAATAACATGTAATTGATATATATCAGCATCAGTAAGCGGTTCAAGGCACATATTCTTGCATATAATGCAAATATGGGGTCGCATACATGTGAACTCCGATGAGATGTCGATGCGCCAACATCATCCACACCAGGAGGCAACACTAACCTGGTCTGTGTGATCAACTAATCACTCAGTAAATGAATGGCCCTAATAGTCTGTGAGGCTGCCTCTGCAATGATATTGGGATGCTACACTCGAGGAGGGGGTGTGACATCAGTGGGGGGGACAAAGGTAGTGGCCTTTTTGCACTGGGCAGATGGTCTAGTCTGAGGAGCTCCTCCGCCTACGCCCATGTTGGGCCTCATACTCCAATAATCAACATGGTGACCAAGCACAAACTTAGCATACAATTTTTTTATGAAATAAAATGGGACCTCCAAATTGCTATGGGGTGGTTTATCAAAAACCATCCACCAGCGATCCCAAAAGTTTATGCGCATTGCTTCATTTGTGCACCATTTTATTGATAATTTGGGCTTTTTGGGGCCAACTAGTATTCCGGTTTTAGGATTGACAAAAAGGGCAGCTATATCTTCCTTACTTATATTAAGGGTCGCAATCCCATCATGGTCAAGCCCGTCATCAAATTGGGCGTGCATATCATCACACTAATGAAGAGCAACATTATGTTGTTGCGTGAGTGTGTCAATATTTTCAGCAATTGTATTTAGTGTGGCAAGCATGGGACCTAATGTAGGTATATTTCGATATGTGTTTTGGAAATCTCATATTGTGGTCAAATTATCTTGTATCAAATCTTCTAAAGATTGAGGGTTTTGACATGGGGGATTGTTTTCGGGATTGTTATTTGGTGCGGGAGGGTTATTTTCTTCATTGTTGTCAGCCATGCCTAATTAAATAAAAAAAAATCTAAATTTCAATCTAATTTCATATAGTATTACAAATATAAATAGAAAACCCCATTTCAACAAAAAAAAATGACATTTGGCATGAAAATTAAATAAAATAATCAAAATAAATAAAAAATTTACTTACCGAATATGTTGGGAGTCAAATTTGTGGTTGCCAAAATTAGATACCCAAAAATATATTGGGTATATGATAGATCAAGCCGTTTTAGCAAGAAAAAATGCAGAAAGAAATGAAGAAAAGAGCTCGCGGGTTTTGGATTTATGCCACAGTTATTGGGTACCCGATATTATTGGGTACCCGATTAGGCCTGTGCTTTGGTGTCAATTTTTTCCAGGTGTACTGACACCCAGGCCTACTCAAAAGTCAACAAGCATTTTCATGCACTTTTGGACAAGTGAAAAGTGAATAGTTTTCACATCACCACTTTTTGGCCCCTCATGATCTTGCACATACCCTTCTATTTATATTAAATTTTATTACTACAAACATACAATTTTAGGCATTGGTCATCTATACCTATCTATCTATTGATATATCTCTCGCTCTCTCCATGTCACTCCTCTTCATCTCTTTATTTTCATATCTTTATGTGCCTCTATCTCCCTCTCTCTTTCTCCCTCTCTCTAGCTCTCCATATTTCCCTCTATCGAAATCTCTCCATGTCTTCCCCTCCTCACCCCCTCCACTTCCCTTTCTATATATATTGAGATGTATATCCCTCTCCCTCTTTTCTTCTTTCTCCATATTCCTCTCTCTCTCTCTCTCTCCCCCCACCCCTCTCCCCATCTCTATTAATCTATTTCTCCTTCTCAAGTTATTTGTCTATCAGTATCTATCTCCTAGTCTCCTTCTCAAGATTATAAGCCTTTGAGAAAAAAAACACCAATTCAAGAAATCTATACCTCCTTTCTCACTTCTCCAACAAATCAAATCCGCAACCTTCTATCTATCAAACAACCAATTCTAGTAACGATGCAATATCTCTCTCGAGGAAATAATGCTCAAACTACTAACCATACCCATTGCAAACGGTTTACAATTTTGAAACCCTCCAACAACAAGGTCTTTTAGTACCAGAACTTTCACCAAAGGCATTCAAAGAAGAAACTGAGAAAGATACAAGGAAAATGGAGACATGAAGGGAAAGAATATAAAGCTATGAATGTGGGGTTAATTAACACTAATACAGGAATTTAAATTTTAACTTACTCATTTTCACTCCCTTTTATTTATCCTTACTCTATTTTATAATGTTTTTATGACTTGATTCAGTGAACAATGTGTCGTAAAACCACAAAAAATGTAGTGATGATTTGGTCAAATTTGTGATACATCAATATACGTTATAACTTAATATAATTACAAGAATTTGAATGATGACTTGCATATGGCCTGACAAGGACACCAACATCAATGCATCTTCCACATCACATATTTTGATCTGACACTTAATTTAACAAAAAAATAAGATCTCTCTTTTCTTATTAATAAATAATTTAACAATTATTACAAATATTTTAGTTAAATAATTTTTAATTCAAATTAGACTATTATAACTAATAATTTTAAGGTTCAAAACACAGAACTAGAAAATTATATTTGTAGTAAGATGAAATAAATTTATATTTACAAAATCAATACTAAATTGGTAGTAATGAAGTCTGATATTAGTGTTTCCATTGGATCACCAGTATCTCTTAAATAAATGATAAAAATTTGTATAGAGATATGTAAATATAGGGAGATAGATGTAGATAAAGATATGGATAGAAGTAAATATAGAGAGGAGTGCAAGGGAGATGGAGTGAATGAGAGAGGAGGGGGGAGTGACATAAATAGATAGAGATATAAGAGATGGAGATGGATAAAAAGTGGTAGAAAGAGATAGAGCAAGATAGAGAGATGTAGCTATAGCTACAGGAATAGAGAGAGCTAGAGAGAGGTAAATAGTTATAGAGAGGTAGATAGAGTTATAGAAAGATATGGAGAGAGGTATATAGAGTTATTCACAAAGAGTAATGTCATTTTTCTCTATCTAGCACTCTCCTCTTTATATATTGTTTTTTAATTGATCTTCAATACATCTTCGACGTACCCATTGCACACCAAGGTACGATTACTAGTTAATATAATTTTATCACTAGATTCCTTTAAGTCGCGGTGAATCATCCTATACACAAAAAAACTTACACTATCCTTATTAAATTTTACCGTGCACAGTGTAACAACCATGTGTTGTTTACTATTTGGAAGTGAGGACCTAAAATTTGCATAAACCAGTGGGAAATCATGCAGACAGAATGACGACCATTGAAGTGATTTGAGGCGTTGATCAAAACTCACCTTTTCTTCATTCTGAGCACATTGAAAAAGAGATTGACAGTTCACAGCATCGCAAGAGCGTGCACGACAGTTGGACACTCAGTGACTGTTAGATTACCCCACCATTTTATCCTCTTATCTTGTCATTTTCTATTCTCGCCTACTTTAAATGGTCCCACTATAGTAGACGAGATTAACCATAAAGAGAAAAAAGTTAGTGGCATCATAGCAGACGAGTGGACGTGCTTGGGCTAAACTCCAACATATTTTGCTAGTGGCTTTCAATACATCGCTTGTTTTCACCTTCGCCATCCAATACTTCTATCCCAAGCTTGTCTCCCTTGGAATTCTTCCTTCCAATGATAGAATAATTTACATGGTTTATTTTATATGTAACTTGAAGATACACCTCTGATCTAAGTTGATATGTAACTGTTGATGTTGAAGATATTCCAAAGGAGGATACAATACAAAAATATCTTCTCTTTATACCCCTGTTGAAATCTTCTCATCTGCCATGGGTTTCTGGAGGAGAATACTTGTTTAAGCACAGGATTCGTATGGGAATAGAAGCGACTAAGGTCGAACGGATACTATTCAACACGTTTTAGGAGCTAGAACCTTACGTAGTTGATGATTTGTCCAAAGAAGTGGGTTTCTATGCCATTGTTTCATTGACATCGAGCTCTTACCAAGCCCTTCAACATGATCAGGCTCTTACCGGTAAAGGCATCACTTTCATTGACAACCACGACACGGGCCCTTCCCTCCTGAGAAAATCATGCAAGGATTATGTCTATACTCTCACTCACCTTGGAGTCCCTACCATTATAAGTTCTTTATTATTACTTAAATGATCTGTGTTGTAATTGTGTTTATAATTTTATTTGGTGACTGTTTGCACGCAATTTTATGATTATTTGGAGGACACCAATTTGAAGGAGGGCATAAAAAAGATGATTGAAATACAAAAGAGGAACAAGATCAAGGCCAATAGTGCTTGCACCATCATAACTGCAGAGTCTGACCTGTACATGGCCAACATCAAAGAAAGGGTTATCATGAAAATTGGAGCCAGATTAGAATCGCAACAATTGCATCTTTTTAAAATTTAATAGTAGTTTGTCGTATTTTAAATTTTAATTGTATAAGAATTTTTTTTTATTAAAATAGAAAATAAAAATTATACATAAAATGATTAAGTTTTTTTTAAAAATGAGTTACACATAAAAATCAAAATTTATTAAAATGAATTTAATTTATAATTATTATCTTATTAAGATTTTACTTATTGCCAAATAATTATATTTTAATTTTTTATCTTAATTTATGTACAAAATTAAAATATTATATATTATAGAATATAAAAAATTTAAAATTTAATTGTATACTAATTTTCAGTTATAAAATTGAAAAAAATAGTTTTATAATAATCTAAATATTAAAATAGATAATAAAAATTATATTCTTTAAATTGTATCAGTATCTGGACATTGGTTTGAGACTACACCAAAGGTTTTTCTTGCTTCCATTCTTTTCCTTTGTTGCCCGCACTAATGAAGGAAAAAATGTAATTTTTTATAAGTATTAAAAAAATTCAAAGGCTTATACCATTTATGGATAAAATAAAATAAAAATTATTTACTTTAAAATTTTTTAAGTTTGAAATTTATTTTAATTATTTATGTCATTTTTTATGAAACTACAAAATGATAATTAAACATTATTAGAATTAATTTAATATATAATTTTTTGTCTCATTAAAATCCTATTTATTGTATGGGATGTATAGTTGATTTGAAGCCATCACTTCTTCATTTAAACTTTTGTTGCACAAACAACACCATTTTCTAAATGGCGTATAAATTATTCTTATGTATTGCACAAATGTGAATATAAACGAGAGTTGTGCTACAGCATGAGTCCCGCCTAATTAAAAAAATAACTAAAATTGAGAGGAAATTAGCTATGGAGGAGAGTCAAGTAACTCACCTGTGTACTTGCTTCACGAGGTTTTGCTGAGTTAATGAATAAGCATAATTTTGATAAGCATAATATGATGCTTAAGATAATGATCAATATAATGCTTAAGATAATGATCAATATGATGCTTAAGATAATAATCAACAATTAGCATTTTGTAAACTTTTGAGTTTCCAAGAATTTTATTGAACACTTGAAAACATCTCAATTTGTATATTATCTCTCTAACCATTAGCACTATAAAGGTTCCCCTCAACTCCAATAATTACTTAACTACCTTTTTCATTTTGAATTCGCTCAGATTTTGATTTATAAGGGAATTCTTCTACAGATAATTCATAATACCCATTTGACGACGCAAGTCAAATAGCATAGTAGTAAAGAATTTTAACCTAATCTTCAACCCCAACTAAGAAAGCAACCCTAAAAGGAAAATTCTAACCAACATGTCAGACAAAGGCTTCAATCCTCAAGCAATGACAGCAATTTGGAAAATCTAAGAAATAATGTAAATTTTTTTAGTCAATAAGAATTCACCATAAGATTTAGCTTACATCAAGCTAAACTTATTCAGTTTTCCATTGTCAATGACTCGATGAGTAATTGGTGGTCGATGCAAGCCCTAACTATAGCGGATTGCATTTTCCTTAACAGTCTCACGACGGATCACTCGAATTCAAGTTTGGTAAAATTGACAAACTCGACAATCACGGTCTAGTGGAATGGAAGAGCACGGTGTATATTCAGAGTTTCCTGAGTGCAACCCTCACCAATCAGGGCACAAAGGCCTCAGCCAAGCAAATGTAAACCTCTTTTGCTTGTCCTTTGCCAAACACATAGCTAATGCTTCATATTCTATAGGCACTACTCTTGCTTTGAATAAGAAATACTTTATTGCACAAGAAAGGGTCCTGCGAAGCGCAATGGCAACAATCGACAACTGTTATCCAAGGATGATTTTCTGTCACAATATGGATCGCTCGATGATGGGTTCTCGTTGTGGTTGTCCCATGCAGACAGAAGGCAGCTTCTACAAAGCTCGGGTGTGGATGGCGTTTTAATTGGTGACTACGTAATGGTGGTGCAAGAAGGTAACGAGAATTAGACCAATATTATGGCAACAGTTATCCAGCCATATCATTCGATATGGCTGGATGCACCTCATACATGACTTCATATTTGTCGTACGCAGGGTTGTCAGAAAGGAAGTAATAAATACGTAGGGTTGTTAGAAAATGTATTGTTGAAGTAGTAAACAAGAATATAGCATACAATTTCGAACATAACAAAGATGATTTAAAATAACTTTTGAACTTTAAACATTTTACACTCACTAAAATTAATGATTTTCTATTTGTGGAATGCATTTTTTATTATATTTAATAATTTATTTTAATTTCTTATTTATTAGATTATAAAATAATATAATAAATATATTAAAAGTTAAATATATATTCACAAAATTTTACTAGTAAACTATATATTAAATTTTTGAAATGTTAAATTTATATTAATTTTATAATTATATGACAATATATATAATGTATAATTGAATTATTTTAAGATATACATTATATAAAAAAAAATCATACTATTAATTTTTTATCTTATAGTATGTTTTTCATAAATATAATGATTTTTTAAAATTATTATTTAACAATTCTAAATAATAAGTTTTAAAATTTTCTTCTTTTTTATCTAAATTATTAAAACCATTTAAATATATAATTAAAAATAAGTATATTTGTTAAAAACTTATTATTATTTATCTACATATTTATTTTTGGTGTTATTAATCTTTTTATATAACATATATTCTAAAATCTCTAAATTTTATATTTGTATATTATAATATAATTAATATCAATAAAATTTAAAACGATAGTGTGAAATAAATCATTACATAAAAACTAAAAAAAAGTTAGTTTAAAATTGTACAAAAACCTAATCTAATATATTTTGGTATGTCTTACATTCACCAACATAGTATAAGATGCATCCAACATATAGGAATCTAATTATTAGAAAATAAAAATAAAATTAGTTTTAAAAATAATTATCTTTATTAAAATCTTACTATTTTATATATATATATATATATATATATATATATATATATATATATAAAATTAAATAATAATACTAAAATTTGATTTATTTAAAGAAATTTAATATAAAATGTATTATTGACATTGTAAATATATATTAAATTTTACTAATATTTTGTAAAGATTAAGTGCAATATTTTAATATATTATTATTGAAATTTGTCTTACCAAGTACTTGCAACTACTTTTTATTATTTTACTATATAACAAGAGACGCATGACGTCAAAGTTCTTGCCATTAGTATAATGCTAATAGAGTTTAGATGAAATAGAAACATATAGATTTAGAAAATATAACTGAATATCTTTGAAAGAATGTGCAACAATAGATTGATGACCCAGAAAGGCCTTTTCAATGTTGAACTAAACATTGTGGGAAACCACATATTTTGCAAAGCGATATATATGTCAATGACAATGTAAAGTCCAAAGAAGAGCACAATGTTAATGTTCAATATAGAAATCTGAATTTCTGGTGGTGAGTAAAAGCTGCTATATACATATTGGCCATGCAAGATGATCAAGTGCTTTTTTGGTTGATTGTTATCTATATTTTTATTCCAACTAAGTAGCATGGCCATATTTGGCTCTTGGCAGAAACAACAACAAATCGTATATTGCCAATAAGTACTTGAACATTGTATACCCTGTATTGCTTATTTATTTCATCCCATGTCTTCTGTGTAAAGGATTAAATGGTCATCATATTTCTCATCCAGGATTATATGTGCTATCAAAAAAAAGTTGCATAGAATAATGGTAGTAAGTATCAGAATATTTGTTTTATTGATTTGACACTAGAGATCAAATTTGAAATGAATTTAAGTCTACTCAGGTTTTAGTTGTCAAATGTAGTATTGTTAAAAATTGTCACAAATTTTGTAGTCTAGAAACAACTTTGAGGAATAGAAACATACAAAAGACTTATTTTAAGAGGTCTAAAGAACTCATTTTAATCATTGAAGGCATAGAATAGAAAATTTGAGAACTACATGTCATTCTTACCAACATAAAAGAAAGTGAAGAACCTTGTGCAGTTACGAATCAAATAAAGCAATAATCTACTAGAAAAATTAAAATTAGAAGAACATTTCGTGAATTGAAAATTGGAAAATGACAATTTTTAATAGAATATTGAAATATTTTTAAAAAAATTAAAATTGATGTGATATAAATTTAAAACCAAATTTTACAATGCGTAAACTCTGGTTCTGCAAATGTCAAAAACTTGAGAAGGAGAAGAGATTGTAATGCAAATTTGATGCTCATATTTTGTTAAATTTAAGAATGTAAGCCAACAAGAAACTCAAAAATTTAGAGTTAGTGGGCATGGAGCAATTAAATACTAAAGTAAAGTCAAGACGAAACATTAATAAAATTCAAATAAAAACCTATAATCTACATTGAGAATAAATTGCATCGTAAAAGATAAATTTTTTTTCAAATAATCTTGATGTAAATGGGCCCATTTAAATAAAAACCTATAATCTACAATGGAGAATGCGTTATGCTACACCATTTCCCTTTTTGAATTGCTTCATCTCCAAAGTTGCATGTATGAATTGAAATATTAGGGCCGGTTGACCATATGAGTGTATGCTAATAGAAATAGCAACTGGATGATGCACATTGTAATCAGGGGAAATTTACAAGCTTAAATAGAACACTATACACCATAAAGAAAAAAAAAACCACGTATACTAAAGTGTTTAGAGAATTCTCTGGGTAAATCTTGCTTCATTTGTTATCAAAGTCGGCCTTTTTTATGTAGAGTATTCCTCCTTTCCATAATTAGTGCTTTTAAATTAACTAAAGGTATAACTAAAAAAAATCTTTCTTAAATTTTCATTCCTGTTTAATTTCTTTGGCTGTATAAAATTAAAATTCAGTGGCTATTCCTTTCTATATCAGCCTATAATTGAACCTCTTGTGATATTGCTGGTTGTTACTACTCCATAGCCTGGAGATCTACTTGTTTGCATAATTTTTAAGGTGACATTCAGTCCTTTTGAAATTAATTCATTCTGCCTTTTAAAATTAAAGCCATTCTTAAGTGTTTACATTGTGATAGCCCCCTTTTTGACCAAATGAATATCTAAAACTGAAATTACTGACATAAAGTGCACAATTAACTGTAGACAAGAAAAAAAAAATATCAATGCAATAATAAATTCTAATGTTACAATTGACATAAATATCAACTTTAAATTCTAACAAAAACCAAAAAAAATTTTGACCATATTAGTGATTGATTAGGTTAAACTAGTGAGGCACGAGTAGTGGCTCGATGAGTTGGAGGTTGCCCCTAATGATATGGTGCGAAAAAAGGATATTGACATGATAATTTATGCACTTGCTAATAATCATCCACACACATTGTATGAGGCAATAGTTGGAGTCTTTGACTGAGGCATTGGAGTCAAATGGAGGAGAATTGTTTACTGGTGAGAGGTGGAGTCCAAATACAACTTATCTACTCTGATAATTAGTGCTTCCTCAAATTTCTGATGGGAAATTTTTTGCAAATAAATTTGTCTGCAACACTTTGCAAAGACCTAATGCCAAATACAGAGTTGTTGGAGATGTAAAGAATTGGTATAATCTTGACCAATTATGAGATAAAAAATGTTTAGTGTAAGGGCCTGCAAAATACAACCAACGCTAAAAAAAAATTAGCAAACAAAAATGCCACAGATTATTGGATGAGGCATGATATAGGAAGCATTGATGAAAAGGTATGAAAGCAAATGGTTTGGTGGCTGCATGGGGTATGGTAGGTGCCTGGTGGTGCTTCCAAAATGTGGAAGGAAGAACGCTATGTTAGAGATAAGAGGCCAAAAATAGAGATGAAAAACTTGCGCAAGCATCTTAATCTCCCTTCTGCTAAATGTCTTCCAAAAACTTATTCTTGGGATTTTGATCTTAGTGAATCTTTGTGCCCGGTAAAATGTTGTCACCAGGTTTATGAGAAATGAGTCTTCTTCTTCTTGCAAATCTTTAGTCATACAGTGGGTGGGTAGCAACAGTCGCACGGGTATTGACATTGCAGGCCCTGCTGCTGCTGGCTTGTCTCTGCTTTTATATGCGTGGAAGAGTGAGTGAGGACAATAACAATGCAAGAAAGTGGTAGGCTTTAGTTACAGTCAGCCAGTAGCAACGATAAATCTATAAAATCTACATGGAAACAACCATATTTATATTCTTGTTCTACTAGATTCATCCCAAAATATTAGTACAAAATAACAAAATTACAGAATACTCTGTATTTTACATTGTTTACCCCTAATATGACGCAAGAAAACTCAGGAATTTTTGTTTTTTTTGGTGGAGCTTCTTTTTCGTGTTCTGTTAAATCCAATAAAAAATACATTGTATTGTTTATAGCTTTCTGTACACCCGTACAAGTAATTAAAACACAAATCCTACAGTAGAATTTAAAATTTGGTGTCTTTGCAGGAAATATGGGTTATTGGAAAAATGACACGTCGTGAGTTTGAAATGTGGCGCCTGCTGGAGCTGGAACACAGAGACAAGGCACCCAAGCTTTTTGGGCACATTTTCTTAAATAAATATGGTCTCAAGTAAGATCTGCACAAAATTAGAGTACAAATAGCTTTATAAGCCTGCATACAAATGCCATTGGTAGGTGCATTGTCATTTTTGACAACTTTTGCCAGCATTTTATCAGCCTGTGCATAAATGGAAGCTACAAACAGGGTATGGACAACCACAAAATCTTAAAGTAAAGCAGTAGATGGATTTGTTGAAATGGCTTTAGAAGCCTCCCAGCAAATACAAGCTACAGGTGTCAATGCAAAATTGCACGACCTTTAACAACATCTATTGTACTTGTACCAAGGTAGAAACTCTGAAACAAGGAGGTTTTCAGAATTATCTACTTGGGGCTTCTTATGAGTGCAAAAATTTGGATTTTTAAAATAGCCAAGATCTTTTTACAATATGGGTCTAAATCATTTTAGACAACCAGGTATTCCATCAAATATAAACAGTAAAATAATGCAAATGGAAAGAAAAATAGAGGCTATGACAAATTGTAGAAACCAATAAAACAAAGACATAAAAAATACGGGATTAATACAGATCAACGAGCCTCTTAAGCCAAAAGGCAGCTTGCCATTGCAAGAAACTAACCTTACCTTTCACATACAGATGGTCCGTGGACAAATGTAAACCCAAAATTTTCAGAACTCAAACAGTGAAGAAAATCTTCAGACTCTGCAAAGAAAAACAACCCTCACAGCGCTTACAGTGCTATGAGAAACAAGATCAAAAGGATATATTATGTACAAAACATTTAAGAATGCATTTAAAGTCCATCTACGGTCATAAATGACAATTAAGAACGGAATAAGAAAAGGCTGTGTAAAGTTTATAAATTCACCAGTAGCCACGTACAGCGTACAGCCACAGGCGAAGTCACGTATAACTACTATCCAATAAAAGCTCAAACACACGTCATCTTTGTCATCTTTGTTACAGCTGTATATATTTTTTTATTGATTTGACAATTTTTCTTCTATTGTGAATGGAAAAATAATTTAACCCCAGGAAAAATCTAAACAGCCAATCAAAAAATAAAAATATTCTTTAAAAAAATAAAAATAAAATTAAACACTTTGCAAACATTACAAATGATATTTAATTTTTATGTAATGCACAGATTTCAACACAAACTAATAGTGAATAATCTGGCGAAAACATAGGTCTCCGCCTATATATAAATGGGACTAATAGACTGTTTTTTTCGTAATTTAACTTTAATACCTCTTGAACCTATCCATTACACCACGGTACAATTGCTAGGCCGTATATACACACACATGTATTTCTCTCATTTCAATGAAATGACTTATAATCATATGTGGTGGAGGACTTCTGATGACAAAGTCAAGCTAGCGAGACGACCCACGAGACGACCCACAAGACAACTTCAATATTTGACAGGGAAGACAATGACCAGTTTAATATTCTAAAAATCCCTATTATCTATGCGCGTAGATTCTTTTAAGTGCACCAGAGAGGAAAATGAGTAGTGCAAGCAAAAAGGCAGAAAACGCGTAAATAGAAATGTTGGCCAATTAGGCATGAGTTTGTTCAACGTCGCTGTTGACAAAAGATATATGTCCTCTTGGGACGGAGCAAGTTGCTAAGTCAAGTCACCCCAATAGCACTTGATAACTCTCATCCGTGATGTGTAGGAAATCATGGATAATATGTGAATTTGAGGAAATATCATGAATAATCTGATCAAAGCTCTCATATCTATTATTTTCAGATTATTTCTTATTTCGGTCATAAAAACAAAAAAAAATGTATGCAATTGTTTGTCTGTATTTTGTGTTGATTAAGCTTCGAAGAAATTTAAAACTTTTCTATATTATTTCAATTTTATTCAAATACGTGCACTTTAACAAATACTTTCAAATTATGTGACTACATTAGAGTGCTTGTTCGAGAAGCGAGATGCATTGAGGGGGTTTCAATTGGAGAATGAGCTTATTAGCTCGAATCTTTCTAATTTTGATAGAATGGACAAGAATTCTTCAACAAACTCAAGTCTATCATATTATAGTTGTTTTAGTGTGGTAGACAAAAGAAATGTCAATTGATTCTCTCTATGCTTTCCAAACTTGATCCTAACTATTTAGTTAAATTGTTTCTACTTTTTATGCCACCAAAGATGAACTTGGTCCTTGGTACACCATGCCTTCACTTGATGATTTTTATTTACAAATCACTTGAGAGAATCAAAGTTGATTCAAATCGGTTGATTAAAGTCTACTAAATCATAAGATCTTCTTCTTCCTTGGCCATGTAGATTAGAAGGCTTCACATGGAAAATGGGAAAGAAGAAGAAACAAAAGGATTCCAAGGCACATGAGAAACCCAAGGACACATAATCACATGATTCTTAAACTATTCTTCCTCTTATAAGAGGTCTTTATCTAATACTTGGATAAATCAAAGTGTGCATATTGCACTAAGATGAGACATATGAGCATCAGTTTTATGCAAATAAGATTAATGAGATTTAGAACCTTCTCCTAAAGCGTAATATTGAGACGCCTTCATCTAGTTCACCCTCTTCTACCTCTTAATTAATTGCACATTATAGGTTTATTTCTATGGAATATGATGAAGACATGATGAAGGACCATCCTCTCTTAGCATCCACACATCTTTAGTCTAGCAGGTGGCTTCTTGATTCAATAGCCTTTCATCATATGACTTCATCTATGGGTATGTTCTCTTCATATGAGCCTTCCACTTTACTACACATCTTGATGGGTAATAAAACATATATGTGTGTGTTGTTGGTAGGGGTTTTATTGTATATGGTGGCACATATAATGATGTAATTTGTGTCCCTTCATTATCATCAAATCTTATTTCTATTTATTAGATTACTCATAGTGGCTAGAGTAAGACAATAGAGTTTACAACTAATTTAGTGCTTATTATAAATTTTCATAATATAGAAGTTATTGCAATTGGTAGTGTTCATCATGCAGCTTGATTTTATGAGTTCTCTCATTTTAGTCCTATTAAGTATTTAATTACATTAGTTGGTCCTCCCTCTCATGCATATAGAGTGGATAAAAAATATAAGGAGAGGTTTAGTCACTTGAACCTATGTGTGCTTCCATCATCCAATGTGGCTCCTGAAAATTGTGTTGTGGCTCCTCCACCACCTTCTTCTTTAGAGATAAATTTAGTTTATCAATTTGATAGTTCACTTCTAGTTTTATTGGGATGAGTATTTTCCATATAATGCAATATTGTTTTATATGTCACACTCCATACATTGGGACATTATTGAGGATCTTCATCTATATTTTACAGTTTCTTGAGAATTCCTATTATTGGACATCTTTAGTGCCTTCTGAGATTGTTCATCATGTATCTTCGTAATTGTTTGGATTTACTTTAGTGGATTTGGCATCTTTTGATTCAAACTTTTGGATAGTTGAGTAGTCTTTCATGACACCCAACATGAGACTATTCCTTCCATCTCCTTTTATGGAGTTTATTCTACCCTGGCCATTGGATTTGTTTCTTCCTAAGGGGAGCAATGTAGTTTTCCACTCTTGGATCTTCATCAACATTTATCCTTGAGTCTTCATCTTTGACGTTGAAGATTCTCTCTTATGAGGAGGATACATTGTCTCTTCATTTCTCTCATGCAGGGAGGATATTAATAATACTTATGTAACTAATTTGGTACTTGGGGGGAGATCTTGAGTACATTCTTATCACATGTACTCTTTTCTATTTCCTTTCTATCTTATGATTCATTCATCTATACAATTATTTTTTTAGTGCAATCAATACATAATTCTCAAATTGTTAAGAATATTAATCTTTCATGGTCTCTTTTTTGTGATAGGTGGTGTGCTCGAAGATGATTCTTGGCTTGTTACATTGGATCATAAACTTCTACATTTTGAAAATTCTATGCCTGAGAGATTGGGAAACATGAAAATGTTTTTTGAAAAAATCTATAAAATTTCTCCAAACAATTAAATAAATTCCTAAATGGAAATCTATAAACAATATACATGTTTTTCCTAACCCATTAAAATTTTTCCAAACAATTAGAAACAAGAATGTTCAATGAATTAGAAGAGAAATGAATATACTACCTCAATTTTTTCTCAAGTTTCAAATTTGAAGTTCTTCATACACAAAAAATAAAATCTCAATCCCACACAACAATAAGATCCTCTTCCCAATCATATCCTAATGTGACCGATTTCACTCCAAAACCTTCAACAACTCTCTCACAATCCACAATACAAAAATCCAAGGAAAGAGGACCATCTTCTTGCACCATTTTCTTCACAAAATAGACTACGTGTCAAATGAATCCAATTCACTCTTTTAAAGCCCAAACCAATTTTCCTTTTTGAAAATATAAATTACATTTTATTTTAAATAATTCCCATATGTATTAAATTTATTATTTTTTACAAAAATATTTAAATGTGAATATTCATAAGTTACATTACAATTTGTCAATCATTAAATTATCATTCAAACTAGAAATCTCATTTTTGCATTCAAATTTTACAAAAAAATATATAAATTAACATAAACATCGAAACACTTGGCCAACCACTTATGGATTAGGTTTTTCTACCACTAGAAATCATGTTATTCAAGGTATGTTTAGCATAATAATGGGAATTCATACTTGAACCAAGTAGGATGGGTAAGGTAAAATGGATATGGCTAAATTGATGTCTCCTTATAACCACCATCAATAAATAAATCAGACCTATGAAGATAGGTGGAAAAATTCTCAATGCCATAACCACTTAATGCACATTAAGCACACGTACTTGTGCATATATATAATAACCGAAGCACGTATAATCTCCTTGAATATAGTACAACATCATAATCATGAAAATAATTACATAACCATACATGTGTGCAATCAACTAAAATAATGACAATATAATTAAAATACTCCAATAATATTGTCAGTGTCTTATAAATGTGCATCCCATACTAATGCCAATACAAAAAGAATGGTGATACAAAGAATATTGAATAAAATATGTGGGTATAGCTATAAAAATAATGTCTCAAATTATACATGTTAGATTTCACATTCGAAAGGTACTACATCCAAGGACTACTTCTATAGACCTCTATAGATCTAAGGAGTGATACTTGACTCTAGAGAGGATCATGAGCTCCAAAATCACTCACACAATTATAGGATAACTCCCAACTTGTCACAATGGTACTTTGATTAATGAGCTTCTTTGATCAATTTTTCTCTCCAATTGTTGACTCTATGTTTGGACCACATAAGAGAGGACCTTTTGACTATGTTGAGATCAATATTTTAATCAACCCAAGTGAATCTCAATGGAAGTTTCTATTTATTGTGTCGTGGATTGATAATATCTCTCTTATTTTGGATAATGACACTCCTTATGAGTCCGATTCTTTAAACTAAACTACTATAAACTAGCTCAAATCACATGGTATCTCACTAGATAAATCATCAGTTTAGTTCCTAGATTTCATCTTAGGAAGATAAAACTCAAGATATAAGAAGGCATCATTGTCTATTTATCTTTGGATTTCTTTGTTTCTTTCCTTTTAAGTTGGGATTAAAAAAGCTATCTTCCTTTGTAATTTTTCCCACATGGGACCCACTTGAAATCCAATAAGATGAAAGTTCGCCTAATAGTGAATTAGCTCCAAATCCCTCCCAAAGAAGAGTTGTGACCACTCATCTAGATAGAGATGATTCTTAACAATATTCTTGTTATTTGTATTTTTGTTTATTGATGTTGTTGCAATATATTTTATTTAGCAAACCTCCATGCAATGTTTCATTTTTTGACTTGTAGGAGTTTCCAAAATTATTTAAAAATAAATTAAAAAATCACATGGTTATTTCTTTTCATCATTCCTTTTAGCATTTAAATTCTACTTAATTAATTTTCACATCATGTGTTTCGTTTCAGTATGTATTTCTACAAGAGATCAATGATGAATTATATATTTTCTCCCCATTGAATTTTATTTTTGCAAGCGTGTGGCAGAATAGTTGTTTGTTTTCAATTTAGTACTTACTTCTTCTAGTGAATGGTAGAATAGATGCTTCATTTAATTTAACTTTTATTTTTCCATGTGTGCAATAGATGATATGTTAAAAAAATAATTAGAATTGATGATATCTTAGTTGTTACCAACACTCAAAGACCAAATCCTACAATCTTTAAAACACACAAAATAACCTTATTGTAGATAGCTCCAAACACCACCTGAATTCATAGTTGGTAACAAATCATGGCGAAGTGGACCTTGATAAAAAAAGATTGGACTATACCTTACCCTTAAAATAGTAGGAATATGGCCCACCCAATGCCTACTATTTTATAGGGACTGGGAAGCAAGCAAAGGAAGGAATTATTTCAATAGAGGAAGCTATCATAAAGAAGGCTACCATGGAGAAAGCTATCAAGAAGCTCTCACATTCGCATTCCCACTTACTTTTGGTTTGATCTTGAAAAAGGGGAAATATATGTATGCAAGGAGGTTTCATATGTGTTGATGTATGTACAATGAACCTATCCATGAAGAAAGCCAAAATTTACTAAACTACCCTCTGATATTTCCTTCACCATCCTCATATTGACTAAATGCAATGAAAGAAAATATAAAGGGATGATGTGTGAATGTTCACTAGGAAGAATAGACAAACTAGGAAGCTCACCCATATGTTATCTCTCATATATATTGAAAGGAATATGATGCAATAGGCTTAAGAAGGATCAAGCACTGAGTGGATGAAAGGATTCATTTGCTTGAGTGGAAGATAGCTATGAAAAATAGAAATAGAAATATAAGATCTAGGGAAAGGATGGAAGGAAAGAGGAAATGACACTAATGTAGGAAAATAGTTTACTGTAAATCCAATTCTAAAACTAGACTTGGGAATCCAATACAATGACTGACCTATGATCTGAGTTTTAGTCCAAAAAGGAAGGTCAAGGGCGACCAGGAGCGTTAAGGTGAGTAGGAGGTAAGGGGCGAGTCTAGGCAACTTTGACCCTATAAGTTTTGATGAAAATACTATCAATTTGTAGCTCTTTATTAGACCTTCCTATAGCCTCTTCCATAGTTGTACCACCTATCACCTGTACACACAAAAAAAATGGAATGAAAATAGTTTTTCTTAAGTCAAACCCCTATTGAGAAATTAACCTTGAAATTGAAATAGAAATGATTGAAAAGGAAGCATGTTGTTATGTAGTAGAGGCTTGATAAGATGCTTATACCTTCACAAACCTCAGTGGTATCAAATTTCCCATGAAGATGCTTGAAAGTGTTCTTGATGTTGTCTTGAGCTTGGATCTAGGATAAGAAGAACATGAATTTCTCGACACATGCTTAGATCGATACATTACTCCTTGTATTCCATTCTAGATGGTTGATGAATTTGATTTCTTGAATTACCTTGATTGTTCATTGAATTAATATTTCTCACTTCTAGGTTCTTAGAGATGAAGTGCTTAGAGATGAGTAGAACTTACCCAAATGAGGGAGGTAGCATTGCTTATATACCTCACATGGCCATTTAAGGGCTCAAAACTTGAAGAAGTTTGATGAGGTTTCAATGATCCCTATAAAATCAAAATGTCATTACACCATTCAAATTTGGACCCGATTCTTGAATTAAGGGGTGAATCCTAGGTTACCAGCCAATCTAAGCTTAGGTTTAGGTCGAGGGTCAATTTTGAAATAGGAATTCCAAAAATGTGTGCAAAATTGAGGTTGGGATGAGCATAACCAACATGGAAGCCTTGGAGACTAAAATGAGGCCTATCTAAGGACCAAAATTATATATGGCTACAATTTAGGACACTAAACTAAGGTATTTCAATTGAAAATATTTCACAATCTCATCTAATAATGGACCTCACCTCAAAGGATCTCATGTTTTGAAACACTTGCCACTGAAACACATATACTAGTGCCACAACACCAAAGAGTTGCAAACCATCAACACTCTATTTTCCATCCACAAAATATATCATACTTATAATTTCCCCTATCCTTGATTATTATATCACTTGGAAATTTCCAATCACACATGATTATAATTTCGATGAGAGAAATGAGTTTGTGAAGCACCAATATTGGCTAGAAGTTAAACTATTTTATTTATCAGGTAATGGAAATAAATTTTTTAATATGATTTTAGGTCACCTTTCCATATTAGAATCTCTCATAGGGAATTACATCCCTAAAATATTGATCACTTGACAACTTTGTTATTTTTATTGTAAAAATAGTAAAAGCCATCTAAAAGAAAATTCTCATTTGTGTCTCTAACCATAAAGTCCACCCTTGCATCACCAAGATTGTCTTGTATGACACCAAAAAAGTTGAGTTTTACTCAGATCAAAGGTTTTAATAAGTTAAAAATCCTAAAATTATTTTTACTTCTCCCAACTTTTTAAAGCATATTAGTAAAAACGTTATTTTATTAGATAGAAAACTCTTTAAGCCTTGTGACATTGCTTTCTAAATTTTCATGATATTTAGTGAGCCCATTGCTAATATTGACTAAATATAAAAAATATCTAAAACATTTAAACATAATGTTAAGTAGATACACGAACAAAAAATTTAATACCATCTATAAAATTAAGATAATGAAATCCAAATATAATCTGAAATGTCAATATACAAAACAAATACACATTTAAATTAAAAAATGCTCTTGCCTATATTAATTGTAGAAAACTCCTACGTATTTTATATAGGCCCGGGCTATCTTCCGAAAAAATGCACAGTAAAACTAAAATATTGAATTTTTTTTTTCAGATCTACATAAACACTGCGATTTTTTTTGATCATGCAAAATTCATCATGAAAATATTGTAATTTTCCAATGTATTTTCTGAATTTCCAAAAAAAAGTCAAAGGTACATTCTGCCAAAAGATAACTGCTTCCTTTTATATGTATATATGACACCAAAATAATGAGATGGAGACCTTAACGGGAAAGACGTTTAAAAAAGAAGGAAATTTCAAAAAGGACACTATTGGAATGATGGACAGTGGGACACCCAAGATAATAATATTCTTCCATTTTTTAGGTTGATAATTGTCCATACTATTCGTTGGTATTATTTTAAAACACTCGGCACGATCATGGATCCTTCGCCGCTATTTCCTTCCACGCGTTTTTATGCACAGAAACTTGAATTTTCAAACACACGGTCTGAATACATGAAATAATTTGTGGCGAGCAATCTTTCAAAAGTGGCACAGCTGGATGAAAGCGGCTGCCCAACTAAACAAAAAAAATCCATTTAAATTTGGTCGAAGATATAAAATTTTCACAGAGATATTTTGTTAACAAATGTTTCAAATCAAGATTCATGAAAGAGATTATGAAAATTTTAAAAATTAAGTTTGGTGACTCTTACTTACCTTCTATTTTTCGATGATGGATCATAAAATCCGATAAAAACGTGCATGAAAAAACTGAAACATCATAAATATAGGCCTACAGAACTCTGGAAATTCAGTCAATGAAAATTCATGGCGTTTATTGATCAATACAGTGTACTCCATAACACTTTTCCTAATTGAGAAGCTGTGCTTCGTTGAAGCAACATGCAATAAAGCATACATAATCCCTAGTCTGAGGTTAAATTAGTTCTCACAGAAGAAATTACATTGGGTTTTCAGGCACACTGCAAATTTACAATTATGTAAAAAATGGGGTCTAAAAGCCGTCCAATTGGTAGTTATTTGGGGTTGATAAGAACACAGAAGGGCTCCACAAATCAGCCCAGGGATTTTTGTCCTTCCCAGTAGACAAAGAGCCATCGCTGCGGAAATCCAAGGACAGTTTTGGCATGTCCACTATTTTACTCTTCTGATCAGTGTCCTGCGAGAGAAAAATAGGATCCAAGTTGCAACAGTCTGTATTAGTTGAATTTAGAACAGCCATGAAGCTCGAGAATCCTTCCTTTTTCCCATCGTCTGAGAATGCTTGGAAGATGGGGTCAATGTAGCCTCCATACACTGTGGATTCCATCATGCTGTTGAGCTCCAAGTCCAGAGCAGAACAGCAACCTTGTGAGGAAGTTATGTCACTGTGTGTGTGGGTTGTGTTAGTGTTTTCATCAAGAGAGCTGCTTGGCTGGGGCTGCTTCTTCGATGAAATTTGCTTGCTAGCTTGAACATCACAGCCGGTTTGTCTGGTGGAAACAAAAGTGTCGAAATCCTCGTCCATTGAAGTTTCTTGCGCCTGGCTGATTGCTTTCTGTTCCAGCCATTTCAGAGGAGTCGCCTTTCTGTAGATTCGACACAGCACTACTTCCTTCTGCAAAACAAGAAAGAAAAAAGAAAGATGAGCTTTTGAATCTCAACCCAGAACTTAATCAGAATCAATTGTGATTCAACTTATGTAAAGTTTAAATTTGAAGATTTCGCAGACCCAAAACTAGTATGCTTATAATCAGAATCAATTGTGATTCAACTTATGTAAAGTTTGAATCTTGGTTATTGAAGATTTCGCAGACCCAAAACTTGTATGCTTATAATCATAATCAATTGTGCTTCAATTTATGTAGAGTTTAAACCTTGGTCATTGAAGATTCACAGACCCAAAACTGGTATGCTTATAATCAGAATCAATTGTGATTCAACTTATGTAAAGTTTGAATCTTGGTTATTGAAGATTTCACAGACCCAAAACTAGTATATTTATATTTTATAAACAAAATCTACGTAGAAGAGAGATCAAATCTTAAAAAATCGTTAACATTCATTAAAAAATATATAAATGACAGACTATATTGAAAAGAAAGTTATTCAATTTACTGTTTCTTTCTGATTGAATAAAGTAGAAACAATAATCTTATATTTTTAATTTGTACAACAAAATAAGAGAACGTAATACCACCTCTCAACATAACAAATTAGACCTCTGTACTCAAAATAAGAACAAAACAATTGATGGGTGTTCTTGAGATTTTGAGTTCAGCTCACCCTGTATCTCTCGTTGGAATCCAGCATTCTGTACTCGTTCATAATCCAATCAGTTTTCTCGCCCCGTGGTGCTCGGCCTCTGTAAAATACGAGAGTTTTCTTGAGGCCAAGTGCCTTCCCATGTTCGTCACGAACATGCCTGTCTGAGCCAGTGGCCTTCCAATACCCGCACGCAGTAATTCGGCTGGGCCGCCCTCCATTCTGACACTTTTTATCTCGAGGAACAAAGAAGAACAGTTCCCTTTCGCCCAAACGCCCCAAACCTGCAAGACCCAAAAAAAAGAAATAAGTTTCACTCTAACCAAATGAAATTTATGATCCGAAAACAAAAGAAAAACACAGTTTTTATCCAAAACTCTCACAACCCAATTCAAAACCATGCTCGAAAATCATAACCAACTGTTAAAAATCCTAAATTTAGCCCAAAAACATACTTGGCAAATCCCAGGGATCGTACTGATACAGATCAAGAACACCAATATAACTGAAGTTATGGAGCTTCCCCTGTACCATTTTCTTCAGGTAAAACCCCACCAGCTCTTGTTCTGTGGGGTGGAACCTGAAACCGGGAAGCTCAAATTCCCCCTTTTGCTCTGTAGCTCCCATTTCTGTTTTCATATTTTCTTGTCACTGCAGATGCATAAATGAAATGCCACACATATGGTCTTTATATACACATCCATTGTTGGGTAAATTGGATTCTCTCCCTGGCTTAAGAAAGAAAGTAAAAGGTTAATGGATTGACCCAGTTTGCAGCGTTGAAACGACAGAGAAGTAAGCATCAATTGGCGGGCCATTTCACGCGGTTATCGGATGACGATCGGTGACTAATCAGCCATCGTAAAGTTGAACTTGACTGATCTGTCCACTGTGCTTTTTATGCCGCGTTAATGGAGTCAAGAGAAAAATTTGCCTCGCTGTTTGTGCAATTGTGGTAGTGGAATAAATTACAGCCATTTATCAAAGTCATTCTAGACTTTCTCAAAGTCTTATTAAATACGAGTTAAAAGTCGCTCTGGACTTTCGAAGTCTATTATCGACATACGAAATTGAAAGGAAGCATCCCCACAAGTTCTGTTATTTGATTTTTTAAAAAAATAAAATAAAATCACTGAAATCAATTAAAAAGAAGAAAAAATCATTAAAATCAATTAAAAAACAAGAAATGGGCGTTGAGGATTCAAGGGTGTGTCTATGTATCACTACAAGGCAAAGACTTCGCTCGACTTTGTGGTTTATCTTGACTTGAGTATAATAATATGTAAAGTTTAATGTAATGAGAGTTTTATAAAGTATCAAATATTAAATATTGAAAGTCCATATGCTTTATTAATTTAAACAAGTGATCATGACATTTCACATTCCATATGGAGAAAGCTAAGCTCTCAAAATAGTTTGTAATACTTTATTTAGTAGAGTTTTTAGTTTTTTAAAGACATTTTAAAAATCTAGTTTTTGAAAAGATAAAAATAGTGTTATAATGTATCAAATATTAATTATTGAAAGTCTAGATGTTTTATTATTTAAACAAGTGGGCATTACATTTATATTTCATATGTTGAAAATTAGATCTTAAAAATAGTTTATATTGTTTTATTTAATAGAGTTTTAGTTTTTTAACCATTTGAAGGATCTAATTGTTTATTAAAATAAAAGCTATTGCCTTAAAATTAGGTCACTTTTGTAGGGATATCAGATATGAATATAGGTGACTAATAAAATATTATATGCTCTCAAGATTTGCTAATTAGAAAATAATTTAGAGAGAAAATATGCATCAGCATTCCATGTTCTCAATATTATAGTGAGGATGTCTTCAAAAGTGTAACATTTAACTAGTGTCCATTGAGAACGTCAAGGATGAGGATTATGCAGAGGAAGCTGAAGAGCTTGAGGACGAAGAGAAGTAATTTTCTATGGAGATTACACTGAATCTTAACAATTTTGAGGATATTGTGAACATGGTCTATAACTCCCCTACTCCTGTTGATAATGCTTCTCTGGAAAACACACCACCTTCCCCTATTTCGGATGAGATGGCTGATACCCCTAACCTCCAAAATCAACTTGATGACCTACATAAGAGACTTACAGCCTTGGAAGGTTCTACTACCATGTCTATAACTACCAAAGATCATTTCAACAATGTCATATCTTCTCTTTGTGGGGTGATTGATGGGCTAATGAAAAAGGTTGTGTTTGGAGTGGTCACCAAGAATAGCATAATTAGGAAAGCAACGAAGAAAAGGAAAGAGAAGTAGCAAAGCGAGGAAGAACAACAAGAAGATGATATTGAAGACTAATAGAGCATGCTTAATAGTCTTTCTAAGGACTGGGATAGGATTGCTAAGTCCAATGATAGCTAAGTTTGTTAGTTTTAGTGCTTTCCTTGGTGATACTCTATTTTGTTTTTATGATATTTTTTAAAGACTTTGGCTCGTTATTTTAGTTTTCATAGAATAGTTGTTGTTTTATGAACTATTGGAACTTCATAAGTAGGAACTTTGTTAGTTTTATTAGTAGTCTAGGAAAAACGTAAACTCTTTGAGGTATACTATGATGTTAAACTATGATGTTGTTTTGTGAATAGTAGGTGTGATAGGTTTCTCTTTGAAGTTGACTGTTGTTGTTTTTTATTAATTTTGTTGATGGAGGGTTTTGGTTTTCTCTTGGCTATAATGGCCCTAAGCAAGGGTTCTAGTGCTATTTCTTAGTGTCTGATATGCTATAATGGTATCAGGGCCCTCTCCTTGGTGACTTAATAAAAAACATTTAACTAGTGTCAAAAATATGAATTAAATCATGAGTTAATGATCATCTAAAGGAATCATATTATTGGGAAAATACTAAGTGGATCATCCGTATACATCTAAAAAAATGAAGCAAATCGCAAATTATATGTTATCCATGAAAATATGACATTCAAAATACACCTCACGTGAATGGAAATCTTTATTGAGGTAGTATGGCATGACATATGATATATTAAAAACAACTAAATTCAATATTCTTCTAATATAATACCTTAAAGAAGATTTAAAAGAGTCCTATGGAAATATAACTTTCAATATGATATTGAACCATCTTTTGAAAGCATAGATGAACACACTATGTTTACATTCACACTATGGTATAAGCAAAATACTTAAGGACAATTATTTAAGAAGTATTAGGATAGTGTGATATTTAACTATAATTTGAATGTTAATATATGTCATATATCCAAACATATTAGAGAAGGTGCATAGACACTTTTTTAGGAGGTTATATTATTTAATTATGGACTCCTAATTGAATTAGATATTAGTTTAATTATATATTATTTTATTTAATAGAGTTTTAGTTTTTTAGCCATTTTAAGGATCTAATTGTTTAGTAAAATAAAAGCTATTGACGTAAAGTGAGGTCACTTTTGTAGGGATATTAAATATGAATGGAGGTGACTAATAAAATATTATATACTCTCAAGATTTGCTAATTAGGAAACAATTTAGAGAGAAAATATGCATCATCGTTCCATGTTCTCAATATTATGAGAATGTCTTCAAAAGTGTAACATTTAACTAGTATCAAAAACATAAATTAAATCATAAGTTCATGATCATCTAAAGGAATCAAATTATTGGGATAATACTAAGTGGGTCATTAAGTATACATCTAAAAAATGAAGCAAATTACCAATTATATGCTATCCATGAAAATATGGCATGCATACACCCCACTTGAATGAAAGTCCTCATTGAGGTAGTATGACATGACATATGATATATCATAAAAAATTGAAGTCAATATTCTTCTCATATAATAGCTTAAAGAAACTTGAAAAGAGTCCTATGGAAATATAACTTTTTATATAATATTGAACCATATTGTGAAAGCATAGATGAACTCACTATGTTTAAACGTGTTCTATGGTATAACCCAAATACTGAAGGATAATTATTTAAGAAGTATTAGGATAGTGTGATATTTAATTACAAATTTTTTAATGTTAATGTATGTCATATATCCAAACATATTAGAGAAGGTACATAGACACCTTCTTAGGAGAATGTTCAATTATATTATTTAATTATCCTCCTAGTTGAATTGGATATTAGTTTAGTAGCATTCATGAAGGATTTAGAGTATTATGGTGGTACTTACAAGTGGAAATATGACAATTGTACCACTTTCCAATCTTAGGCAGGTGTCGAAAGAGTGGAGTATCTTGGCATTTTTTGGGGGGTGCCATTCATGTTGATGGAGGAATTTGTGTGCTATTCTTGGGAGTTTTTAAAGTAGAGTAGTTATAAGTCAAATATGGTATGGACATTATTGATTTACTATTCCTAGAATGTGATCTTCATGTGGGGTGTGGTTTTTGAATGAAAGTATATAGTTTCAAGTTAGTTCACTGTTTCAAGAAACCATTTGTGATTTTTTCCTCTTCCATTGTTCTATAATTAGAGGCATATGGATTATTTGTAGGTACATAGGTGTTTCAAGAATGCTTATAATGTTTCAATAAAAAGTGTGTTCCATGTGTACTTTTACATTGGAGATCAACACATATTTGAGACTCTCATTGATAGAGGAGTTTTTTCTTACAAGGGGTTCTCCACGTGTGCATCTAGTGTTATGTTTTATAATTTTATGATTTTATGATTTTCTATTTGTTGATCTATATTTTCACACAATTTCATAATGGTTAATCCTATTGGAAGAGGTATTGTACACATTCTATAATGATTGTTTTAGTTATGTATAAAATATATGTTGGTTTGTGTTGCATTTTTAAGAGATGTGTTTAGCCATATGAAGTATTTATTTGAGTCCACTTGTGAAGTTGTAACATTGGATGAGATATTTTATGTGTGGGTTGCACATGAGGAAAAAATGAATATTTGAGAGTGTGTACTAAAAAGTAAATCTTATGTAAATGGTTTTGTGTACTTATGGTTTTGAGGCACACATTGTCACTTGGCATTGAGATTGGTTGGTTAGAATATTTATCTTGGTTTTCATTGTATTGATATTTTTCTTACGAGTGTATATGTGAAGCATGTCATGGAATGTGTGGATATGTTTTAACACTTCCAAATGTTGGTAGTGGGGACATGTGGATTAACATATTAAAACTTAACCGATTATTACTCATTCAATCCATTCAACACATGTGCAGAAGTAAATAACAAGAGAAGGACATGAAACACGTAAGAACACCAATATTTTTATGTGGAAAACCCAAGGAGGAAAAAACCATGATGAGATTTAACTCACGGTATGTGAAGAACTAATTACAATATTGTTTTAGGCTCATGTCCAAGGTGGCTCACTGCTCCTTATTTGACTTGCAAGCTAAGGAATACATCCTTAAGGTAAGATTAAGGATTTGGAAACTAAAGATCACTTCTTTTGATGCATTCAAGGATGGTGGATCCAATTAAGGACAGTCCAAACCTTGCAGCTTCAGAATTACATAGCGAAAAACACACTAACACAAGACAAGATATGCTTCAAGCATAATTTTCAATAATATGCCTGACTATAAGGCCTTCCGGGTTAGGGCCAATTACAATCAAAGATTACAATTTTGCAAGATCCAATACAATCTCAGCTAGTTCAGCTCTGAAGACAATCAGAAGCTGATGGAAACCCTAAGGTAGATCTAAACTTGAGCTCGCAATCCTCCAAGCAATCTCCTTGTCTCCAAGTGTGCAAACCACTAGCTCTACAACTACAAACTATCAGATAACAATCTGATCTACAAGATCATGCAAGATCTTTTTCACAACTTTTCCAACTCCAATTTTCAGAACCTCAGATCTGATTCGCTAAGTCTTCCAAGTCATGAACTTCTACTCTCCTGATGATCCCCCTTGATTCTCTCTAAACATCTACCCAAACATCCTATAAATACTAATCATCGGCCACAAGTCGGCTGGATGAAACCATTAACTCCCCCCAACAAATATTAAATGCAATACAAGTCGACATCAAAATATCCTTACAAACATTTAATCCAACATGTCAGCCTGTAAGAACAGCTACCAATAATAAATGCACCAAGTCGGCCCAACAAATCACATAGAACTCCAGTCGGTAAACCAAAACTACCGAGCAATAGTGAAATAATTGAGCATGCCAGGCATCACCGAGCACCAGTGTCGATCGAGCACCACAAGCATCGTCGAGTAACACTTTCATCGAGCGCTAGAGATTATCGAGTTCCTTTAGCGACCGACCTTCCTTCAATGACCGAGACCGTCATTCAAGGCTGCAACCAAGTAACACCGGCCAAACATACACCTCCCATGTAGATCTACCGAGTACCCTAGAATGCCCCTGCATCATCTTCAAAGAAAGATAAAATATGAAATAATTACAATGGAATATAACAATTGATGAATTATAGTTCCAACATCACTTCTATATAACAATTACATAATTATATTAAAGGAGAATTAATAACAATTGATGAATTATATTAAAGGAGAATTATAGAGTTGCGTTACAATCTCTTCTCCTTTAATATTAATCGATCTAAGGGTGTCTAAATCAATTTGTAGTAAGAACAATCTACGGGTGTCTCACGATAATTCTTGAAGTCTTTTTTTATGTCTTGGTATCTACCCTATGACAAAATATTCAAATCTTATGTTATCTCCCTCCCAATTTCACCATACTTTTTGAAAATAAACTTCTAAACTAACAATGATTTATAGAAATTAAGTCATTTTTTCCCATCTAATTTAAAATAATGAAAGAACAATCAATGCATTGTTGCAATAACGAAATCTATACTTTGAATGCTTGTAAAAATAAATCAATACTATGTATACTTGATGTGTATATTATGTACACTTGATATGTACACATATAAAATAATAAAAGAAGGAATCAAAATATTTTTGCAATGAGGAAATCTATATTAGGAACACTTGTAAAAATGACTTGTAAAAAAGATAATATGTATATATATGTATCTATATTAAAATAAATAACGAATCAAAGTTGTGAAAAAAAATTGTATAATCAAGGCAAGATAGGTTTTCATACTTCCTACTTATGTATCATATGACTTAGTTAAAATGAAAATTTTAGATTATACATTTACTTTTCTTAAATTACCAAGGTGGATGAAAGCCCCTTATTCCCCCACCCTCCAAGTCAGTAGTGGAATATGAATACATTACACACACACATACATATATACTTACACACACAAATATATACATATACACATACACATACACATACATGCATCCATATTCATCCATATACATATACATACATGCATGTACATACATACATACTTATTTAAAATATTAAATAATATTATATGGCCAAAAGGGAAAGAACTACAACTTTTTCCTTTAGTCGTTGTTTCATTAAATATTAACAGCATTAGATTTCCACAATCCATTAGTAATACATTTATGAATTTCTGGATTCGATTGTGTGCGTATTTTTAGCATCAACGTTTCGGATCACACTCTGTGATCCATCATCAGGATAGAAAAAGTGCCAGGAAGAATAGTATTTTTTTTACTATTCTTCCTGGCACTTTTTCTATCCTGATGATGGATCACAGAGTGTGATCCAAAACGTTGATGCTAAAAATACGCACACAATCGAATCTAGAAATTCATAAATGTATCATTAAATATTGTTTTAAAAAGCATAAACTTGAAGAGGATAAAGTTTTAATATTCTATTTTATGTTCAAAACATACATTTGGTAGCCTAAATATAGTTCCAACTCTTTAGGCTTGAAAAATACTAAAGGATGGGATTTTAAAAAATTGAATTTTATCATGATAATTGTGATTGTTTTATAACATGTCCAATTCTATATACAACTCTATAAGTATTTTATAATTATTTGTAATAATGTATATCCATTGTATGTGTTATATAACATATACATTATAATATGAATGTGATGTGGATTGATAAACACGTGCAATATATATGTTATTATGCATACATGCTCTACTTAAAATAACTATTTTCACAAATTTACATCCCTCATCTTGTTGTACTTACCCATTTTCTATTAGATGTTAATTCTATTCTAACACTAGCATATGTAGACATTTGTTATCACTAACTAATTCCACATCGTAGAAATAAATAGATCATGCATATCATTCCATTATATTTTATTCATCATGATACTATAGCATGTATCACCACTCATGATTAGTCTCAATCAATACCACAATCACATTCACACTCTCTTGTCCTAAGTCTTACAATTTCAATGCCAATCGGTGATAAAAACCCATCCTTATCCTACTCGAGACTAAATCAAGAGATACATTGGTTTATTAATATATATGAGTGTGTCAAAAATTGCCTTGCAAGGAAGGCCCCCTAAACAATATGTGCATATTTTCATCTAGATGACTCTCATATGGATATTCATAGTTCAATATCCCTACATTAGCATTACGATACCTACATAAAATGATCGTCATTTATGTTACATCAATACAAGTTCCCAATGATTTCTTCAATGCCACATTAATTATTTGTTCTCTACCACATTAGTATTGAGTGACACTTAGATGGCTTCCACTATCTTTCACCATACTTGAGAAAAACTCCTTGCTTCTTTTCATTCCTTTTGGTGATCATAGTTATTGCACCTATTCAAAAGTAGTAATGTAATTAATCCTCAACAACACTGCAAATGATAATTTTGAGGTGTAAATTTGATGATAACTTATTGTTAATCACTTCCCTATTCTAGATAATAAATTGGAACATAATCTATATTAATGATGTTTTAATGCCTCCAATTCTTTTAATACCAGTATTAGCTTTTACACAAGGAATTCAATCTCTTCATAACTATGTATTCCCACCATAATTAATTGAAGATTTTCACATTCTTTTATCCACTCTTATCAATATTTTTGTATATTTTTAACTATCTATCAATAACTATTTTGCACTCATTTTCCGAATCCCTTGAAAATGCTTTATTGGTACTTAAAATAAACCCTAAATAAGACACCTTATGTAGAAGATGCATGTACAAGAGATTATTAATATGATAAGAAAACCTATAGATTTAATCAGCGTTAGGCATGCTGTTATCAACTTCAATTAGAACAATTTCAAAATCACAGCACGCTGAGAAAGCTAATCTGACAAACTTTTGTAGAATATCTGTAGAAAATGGTGTTGAAGTAAACGAAATACACATGACTCGTAGTGAGAATCTCGTGAAAGTCAAGATCTCGAAGAACATAAGAGCAATATCGGAATAAATGAATTGCATATGTATCATACAGAGAACTTAGTGAAAGTCAATGTTTAGATTGATGAGAGCGAAGACTTAGGTTGAAAAATGTTACAGCAATCACATGCTTTTCTCCAAAACATGTGCATTTAGCGTAACGATTGCGCTAAAGGAGAAAAATCTATGTAGGAGACAATTTAACAGCAAGAATGCACTATGATCGAGTGCTTGCCAGTTTTTCCAACATTGTACACCGTTCTGATATGCATGTTTGAGAGGCATGTGAGTATCGGAGGTGGCGAAACTTTTAGTATATGATCTTCGTGATCTGTATTCTCTGTGTTGTAAATTCATAAAAAAATCTGTAAAAAAATGATGTGTTTTTGATATTTGTTGATTTTTTGAAAATAAAAAATCTGTCTCTTAGTGCATTTGTATGGAGATTAACCAGCATCTATAAGTGTTAACTTGATGGATATGAGTCACACCATAGATAGACAGATAGAAGTTCTTTTTCAATTCATGGAGATTATGAGCATCTCCATCTTCTTAATATTTAGTTTACTAAATAAATTGTGCCAAGAAATAGTTATTATATTGGTATGCTTGTTTCTAATGTAATCTTTTTGAAAGCATCACAATCTTTGATAAAGTGTTTTTCTTATTCTACAGGCTCAGAATTGCAAAAAACATAGGTCCTTTAGAGAACTTCCCATACTACTTTAAGACTTTTTCAACTCTTCATTTTGCATTGGAGTTGATGAGAGTTGGTTCCAAATTGAGCAATAAGAATCTTGGCTCTCCAAAGAATATTACCTTCTATGTACACTTTTTTTGTTGATGATCACATGTGAGGTTGAACTTTTCAATTCACCAAGTAGCACTTTACCGCATATACATTTGTGGAACTTATCTAAAATTAAAGTTTGTTATCTCTATATCATGTCATTTTTTACTCCTTTATTCTCAAAGGCATAGTGGATGTGCTCATTTTTATTGATGATTTATCTTGGCGCACATGGGTGTACTTTATAAAGTATAAGGATGAGGTTATTTGATTTTTTATGAGGTCTTACTTGTATTTTTAGAGAAATGGTTAGTTCTTTCTCTCCAAATGATCTGCACAGATAATGTGGGGGAATATGGAAATCAGGCATTTCAAGACTTTTGTAGTGATCAAGATATTCTTCATTATTGGATGTAGTTCCATACGCTCCTTAAGAGAATGGTGTGGCTGAGAAAAAGAATAGGCCTTTCAAAGAGATAACAAATTTAAAATAATATGCTCCTTAAAAGAATGGTGTGGCTGAGAGGACCACTTAGGACCCATTAAAACACCTTAAGACACATTATGACCTGTTAGGATACATTAGAACTCTAAAGTGTTTCCCATGATGATTAATGTGTTCTAAGGGGTCCTAAGAGGTCCTAATGTGTCCTAAGGGGTTGTAAGATGACCTAATGTGTTCTAAGGGGTCCTAAGAGGACCTAATGTGTCCTAAGGGGTCGTAAGATGACCTAATGTGTCCTAAGGGGTTATAATGGGTCCTTACGGGTCTTAGGACCCATTATGACCCCTTATGATACATTAGGAACCATTAGGACACATTAGAACCCATTAGTGTGTCATACGCCCCTTAATGTGTTCTAATGTGTCCTAATAGGTTCTAATGTGTCCTAATGGGTCCTAATGCATTCTAATGGGTTATAATAGGTCCTAACAGGTCCTAAGACCACTTAGGACCCATTATGACCCCTTATGATATATTAGGACCCCTTAGGACATATTAGTGTGTCCTACAAAGTTTAATGTGTTCTGAGGGTTTGTAATGGGTTCAAATTTATCCTAATGGATCCTAAGGGGTTGTAGTACCACTTACTACACATTAAACCCTCTTAGGACATATTAGGACCCATTAAGACACATTATAACCCATTAGTGTGTCCTATGCCCCTTAATGTGTTCTAAGGGGTATTAATGGGTTCTAATATGTCCTAATGGGTCCTGATGTGTCCTAAGAATTCCTAATGGGTCCTAAGGGTTTGTAGGACAAATTAGGACCCATTTGGACACATTAAGACCCATTAGGACATGTTAGAACCCTAAAGTGTGTCCTAGGATTATTAATGTGTTCTAAGGGGTTTTGATGGACCCTAATGTGTCCTAATTGGTCTTAATGTATCCTAAGAGGTTGTAATAGTTCATAAGGGTTCCTAGGTTACTTAGGATCCATTAAAACCCCTTAGGACACATTAAGACCAATTAAGACACATTAGATCTCTCTCTCTCTCTCTCTCTCTCTCTCTCTCTCTCTCCCTCCCTCAATCCATTTCATATTCTCACTATAGAGTGTACTCAATATAGTGTGTATGCACTATAGGGCATACGCCCAATGTAAAACACTACAAATTTGATATTGCACCAAATGTAGCTTGTTCCAACATTTTTTTCATAGCCCGTGTGTCCTATAGGGAGAATGCACTATAGATTGGATTTCTTAAGCCTTAGGCTCAGGAAATCCAATCCATAGGGCATGCACCCTATAGCATGTGGACACTATAGCATGTGCACCCTATTACTTTTGGGGTACCAAAAACATTTTGGCACTATTTTGGTCCCCCATCTTCGTGCATATACCCTATAAGCATAACATTGTTGAGATGAGGATTAGAAGCATGACACTAGTGTGGCTGCCAATTTGATGGTGTATCTCTCTTGTTTCACCTAATGTGTAATTGAGATGTTTTGATCATTAAAGAGTGTTCTTGAAGATAAATGCTTTGGTAGTTTCCTAGAACAATGCTCTAGTTTCCTAGTTTCCTAGAACAATGATCAATCAAATATTTTGGGTTTCTATAAATAATTCTAGGAGCATCAAAAACATTATGTGTGAATTGTGTACCATCTTGAGTGCCTTCAACATGACACAGTGTTGTGCCTACACCTTGGGATGTAGATAATGGTGTGCCTTCAACATGATACAATTGTGTACCTTCACTTTGGGATGTAGACAATGGTGTTCCTTCAACATGATAGAAGGGAGTGCGTACACCTTGGGATGTAGACAATGGTGTGCCTTTAACATGATACAAGGGTGTGCCCGCACCTTCGGAAGTAGACAATGGTGTGCCTCCAACATTGGATGATTATGTCTCTTCAACTTAGGAACTCATAGATGATGTGCCCGCATCTTCATAATTCAATTGTCCTGTGGGAACTCATAGATGATGTGCACGCAAGTTTCTCATTCATTGTCTTTTTGTTTCCAATTCCAATTCTCTCTTACTTTGTATTGATGTTTCATGTTCCTCATCCAAAGAAAAATCTTATTCTATGGTATCCAAAAAAAATTTGTTATGAATTTGTCTCATTCTTTCCCTTTGTATTGATGTTTCATGTTCCTCATCCAAAGAAAAATCTTCTTTTATGGTATCCATTTTTTTTTTTCACGAAGTTGTCTCATTCTTTCCCCTTTCTTCTCTTTGTCTTTTTCATGCTCTTTCAGTGTTAAAGTCTTTGTTCGTTTCCTCGGCATGATGATTTCTACATATGAATTGATTACAATTTTAAAAATATAATATAAATCTATTACAATAAGTCAAATTATAATATAAATCTCTTACAATATGATAAATTAAATACTATAAATTTATTAAAATTATATCAAATTATGTATTCAACAAGTCTATATCATACCAATTATAAACCAAAAGACTCTTTATTCACATTTCACATGTAAAATATTAAAAAACTTACCTCAATCAATTAATTTCGATGAAGAATGATTGACTTTCACAATTTGATGTTGATTTTTTATTAAAAAGATGGTGCAAATTGATAGAATATGCTTCTTTGTCACCTTCAAAACTATGAAAAGCGAATATTTGTCCAATAAAATGTAGAAACTAGATAGTATATAAAAAAAGTGGGCCTCTTTCATGAGATCTTTAACATATAAGACCATTTTCTTTAGTCTTACATAGCGCGAGCACGCTATAGCGCATGTGCCCTATGCAAAACTACAAAAGTGTTATCCATATTCTTACATAGCGCAAGCGCGCTATAGGGCGTGCACCCTATGCAAAACTAGAAAGAGAGAGATAAGGGGGAGAGAGATGGTGGTGTGTGTGTGTGTGTGTGTGTGTGTGTGTGTGTGAGAGAGAGAGAGAGGCATGCGCACTCTCTCTCTCTCTCTCTCCATCTCCCTCTTCACCAATCATTGCCACCTTCTTACTATTTATCTCTCACTATTAAAATCTATGACTTAAATAGGGTGCATGCCCTATGGAAGTCATAGATTTCAATAGTGTGCATGCCCTATAGGGTGCATGTGCTTTGCAAGACATTGGAATCCACCAATCCTAAGGCTTGGATTTTCATTGGAGATCCAACCCAAAGGTTTGGAGGATTCAAATAGGCCTAAGATTTATTTTCCAGAAGACATACAAAAAAATGACATCTTTTTTGTGTGCTCCTCGTCAGGTTTACTCATGGTTCAATAACGTAAAAATCAGATGACGTGATATTGCAGATCTCTCTGTTAGCTATATAAGCATATAATTTATTTTGAATTCTGATTATGTTAAGTTTTTCATCTCTAATTTCTTGTGTGTATGTCCATTTTTTTGTAAAAAACCAAAGTGTAGTATTTTGGGAATAAATTTTGGCTCGTTCATCAAATTTTGCAACAAGTTATGTTTTTAAAACTAAATTCCATTCTACACACTTTAAAAAGAAAAAGAAAATTTGATTTTCAATTAGTTTTAAATGATTTCTAGGGGGAGCACATAGAAATTTCATATTTTCAGGATGTGTGCACTTTGTAAATTCATAAAAAATTATACATTCATCAAAAAATTAGCAAAAAAATCTGGGATAAACTGCATGGTGTTAGCTAAGTTCTCACTGGAGTGATTAAAAAAAAAAATTAAAAAAGTTAACATTTTAGGGGGAGCACACCAGACACTATGTTATATTTTTTCACAAAAAATAGGACAATTTTTGACAATTTTTTGTGCTCCCCCTTTTTGAGGGCCTAAATCTACACCATTATCAAAATAAATTAGTAGTTTAAGAACTAGATTCAAAGTATTACAACTCTTGTTCTTGTCGCATCTTAAAATTTTGAGTCTAACTATCTTCAATTTCTTGTTGAAGTTCAGAGTTTGTTGATTTCAAGAAAAAAGTGGCATCTTATACCCCATTTTTGGTCCCCCATCTTTGTGCACTTACCCGTCTATCATTCTAAAATTTGCCTTATGTTTGCAAAAATTAAAAGAGGTTTGTGATCCGTGTGGATGACATTTTCCTTGCCCAAAATATAATGCTTCCATCGCTTTCAAGCTTGAGAAATGGCATATAATTCTTTATCATAGGTGGGATACCTACACACTGTGTCAAAAAAGGTCTCGCTATGGTAGGAAACTGGATGTCCATGTTGCATGATTACTACTCCTAGGGCATATTTTGATGCATCATTTTGTATTTCAAAAGACTATTGTAAATCAGGAAGAGATCAAACTAGTGCAGAACATAACCTCTATTTTAACTCCTTGATTGCTTGTTGTTGAGAACCTATCCACTTGATTTTTTCTTGCACTCCTCCTTCTAGTGATTGTTTTAAAGGCCAAGAAAAATGTGAAAACTCAAACACAAATCTGTGATAAAAGTTAGCCAACCCCAAGAAGCTATGCAACTCTGTGAGGTTCCTTGGACCAGGCCAATATTTAATTACTTTTATCTTTTCAGGATCAACATTAACACCCTCACTATCAACAACATAGCCAAAATATTTAATACTTTACATACCAAAAGAGCATGTTTCCTTGTTCGCATAGAGTCCATGGTCTTGCAATGTAGAAAATACTTGTTCCACATGTTGCAGATGCTCTTCCCAAGTTTTTCTAAAAATGAGAATGTCATCTAGATACACAACTATAAAATAATCAGTGAATGGCCTAAGTACATCATTCATCATCCTCATAAATGTGGTTGGAGCATTTTTGAAGCTAAAAGGCATCACCAACCATTCGAATAATCCCTCCTTAAATATTTAAAAGCAATCTTCCACACATCTTCTGGATCAATTGGCACTTGATAGTACCCACATTTCAAATTAATTTTAGTAAAGAATGTTTCCCCTCTGAGTTGGTCCAAAAGATCATCTATATGAGGAATTGGATATACATTTTTCCCAGTGATCTTAGTCAATGCCCTATAATCAATACAAAGTCTCCATGCTCCATCCTTTTTATTTGTAAGAACAATTAGGCTACCACAAGGAGATGCACTTGGGTGGATATGTCCCTTCTAAATCAATTCTTGTATCTACCTTTTGATCTCATCATTTTCAAATATTGACCTCCTATATACTGGCTCATTAGGAAATGGAGTCCCTGGTATCAAATCAATAGAATGTCTAACTTGATAGTGTGAAGGTACCCATGTTGGTAATTCAAACACATTCTTATCCATTGACCCTTTCTATTTTTTTGTGATGATCATAGTGGCATGGGAATTACACATAGTTTTTCTTAAATTATTCCTTGAAGGATGAATCATTAATAACACAAATGTACTAGTTTGGGTAATCAATCTTCTACATTATTTTGCACTAATCAAAGATGCAAAGTGTGCAGGACTTACCTCTGGTATCTAGTACTTCTGTCCACCCAATTTTGTTGTCAAACTCCATGGCCTAGACTCATATACCTCATGATGTTGATACACATGTATGGTTTCCCCAACAAAATACCACACACATCAAGAGGAGCTACATCACAAATTACCTCATCTTTGAATGGTTTTATGGAATATGAAAAATGGCATTGCTTGTTTACTTGAATATCTCACCCTTGACTCACCCATCCCATGGAATATGTTTGTGGGTGTGATGTTGTCTTTAGATTCAATATTTTTATAGTCTCATGAAATATCGAATTATTTTGACTACCATTGTCAACAATAAAATGCAAGTCCTTTCCTCTAACCCACATTTGCAATGGCTACTATATCATATGGGTTAGCCTCAATGATTTGTTCCTCTTCATTCTGTTTGTAAGAATATGTTACCTCAAGCTCAATAGTTTCCTCACATGGGTCTCCATCATTAAATTCTTTGTAATTTTTTAATCTTTAAAGTTATGAGAGGGACTTTTATAGACTTCACACCACATACCTGATTATTGGTTAGTTTTCTTCACACCCCATGTCTTCTTTGTTGGTGAATTTAGAGATGACTCCTTGGCTGTTTGTTTTCCTAGAAGCTTACTACTTTCACCTTTCCATTTTTTGTTCATGTAATTTTCCCTCCTCCCTTTCTGTTTGAACTTCTCCTCAATTTTTGATGCATATTTAAAATCATTGGATAATGTCTCTATATTTAGGAAATCCATTTAAGTCTAAATGTATCTATGAAGGCCACTTTGATACTTCAAAACTTGATGTTTCTCTGAGTCTTTGATACCAATATTCATAGAGAGAGAATGAAATGTGTTGGTATACTCCTAAATAGATTGGTCCTTCTACCGGATCAACTGCCATTGCATATATTTGTGTTCACAGGTATCTTCAAGGTAATATTCCTCTTTTATAAGCTCCATTAATTATTCCCGTGCGGGTCTACTAAAAAGTATCACACTAGATTCATGTATGTCTTGGGCTTCTTTAGTTGTTGTGTGAACTTCCCATGCCAATTTCACATGATTATCGGCTTTGAGGCTTGGGCGAAGGTGATATTTTTAATATTTGAGAAAATATCAATGCAAAGATATCTCTCCAATTTGGATAACTAGTCATTAATAACATTTGCATCAATTTTCCCTTGAAAAGTTAGAATATCAAAATTTACTTGCACTTCGAATGGGGTTTGCCTGCCAAATGTTGAATTCTTTGGGTTGGCTAGTGACTCTCATTTTTCAAGCATACGTGAGAATTGCTCCATCATTTCTTCATTTTTTTGTTTAATTTCTCTTCCACTAGTGTTTTGAAGGGCTCTTCCATCCTATCAGGTTGTTGTTTTTCCCCTTGCGACCGTGTGCGTCTCTTAGGAAGGTAATCTAAGGGATCTCTCATGCTCAACCCCAACCTTTGGTAAGCTAATCGTGTTTGATGGTACATACATGAGAAAATAAGCTTCAGTACCACTGAATTGAACTATGATTCCAAATTACAATACCTAGTGTGATACTTGCAATGTTTTTATTTTAAATACAAATAACAAAATTTGACAATAGATTTTGCAATCCAAAAAGTCATCCATTTCATTCAAAATTAGAGTTTATACAAAGTTTGATGGATCCCTGGGGTCACCAACATCCATTGAAAATGAAAATAAAAAGTTCATATAATATTTATTACAAAATAAACTAGAAAAACTACCAAAACTATCAAAATATTATATACAAAATTATGTCTACTTGGAGAAGTCATAACTTTCTACTCCTAGCTCAGAATTGTGAGCTATTTACTTTGTTGGAAAGATATCCAAGAGTTATAGCTTCATTCCCTGAAGGACGAAGTCAAAGACAATCCCTCCACATGGTTTCAAGGCCCTGAAATGCCCCAAAGACCTCTAAAAAATGAAAATTACTAATTTAACATAGAAAATAACAAAAAAATTAAAGATTTCAGTATTTTCCCATTTCTACTTGTGCCAACCTCCTCTAGACCATCCTAAACTATGTTCTAATCACACTTACACTATTACTACCTAGATTTCATTTTCCAAGATTATAACCTCTCAAATTTATACCACCATGTATATTATATTATTAGGACCCTAGTTATTTACACATGGATTGATAAATATCATACACTCTTATCTTATAGAGTTAATTTTAATGTTTAATATAATTATGAAAAAAAGACATGTCTCTATTGTGTTGTATAATGATGTTATGCTAGTCATATATATAATTATATATTAATAACTTAATACTTAAAGGCATGTGAGATAGCAAATGGAAATGGAAAGAAAAAACTTTTTTTTTCCATTTGAATATTATCAACTTTATTTTATAATATCTTAAATGGTTCCATATATTTAACCACTATGGTTTTTCCAAATAATTGGCATTTTCTTAAAAGTGTCATGCTACAGAACATTTTCATCTAGTTTATTGCGTCAAATCCTTCTCTCTTGCATTGTTCTTTCCAAGGCATACAGTTTATTTATATTAACTTTTTTCTTTTACTCCAATTAGCACCTACTCATGATTTTAGATCCCTTTTTATTGATTCCTTCTCTATATTTTATACCATCCACATCATTATCATTTAGTTCCTTCCTGAATCTATTCATTTATCAACTAAACAGATCACAGCACGAGGAACAAATAATTGATGTCAGTCTACAAATCATATTTTGAATAAAGAGTGTCATTATCCATAATATTGTTTAGCTGTGAAAATATTATCATGAATTCAAAAACTTGTGCAATATATCATCTTAAAAAATAAGTTGTAACAATAAAAATCTAATAAATAACTATTTGCATTGCCCTTTGTTTATAATCTAACACAAGTTTCCAAATTGTATTAAGTCTTTGAATTCATGCAAGATTATATGTCTAATCAATATTAGATCATTCTAATTATTTCTATCCCAAGTTGGAGCCCACTAACTAAGTAACTAGGAAACTCAAAATAAACAATTTGTAAGTGGGTCTTAAAAGTATTTTCCCCTATTAACCTATCTAAAACCTTAATGGTGCTTCCTTGAATGCAAAATCTAGAATCTCCTTATAAATGAATCATTGATCTTCATATTAGTAACTTGTCTTGAGGTATCATCAATTCACACCATGTTGTTCATAAATTTTAAACAATGAAAGCAAAATGTTGGATGATCCTATCCTAAATTACATGCACAGAACATATATTAGCATTATTAATTTAAATATATCTCACCCAAGGCATATAATTTAGATTATGAAACTTTCATATAGAATATAATTATGTGCATACAAGAAAAAAAAAATGATATATAACACATAAATCAAAATAGTTTGTACCCACATACATACATTATGTGTCAAGTGTATTACAACATTGTGGAAGAGTAATAGCGATCCAATATAATAAGTACATGATACCTTTGGAAAGTTTTATAAAAATCTAGAAGTCTATGTATTATAAAAATTAGATCGATATGCATTATAAAGACATGGACCATTTTATATTAGTGTTCTTATTTAAAATTATGAGAAGGGCTAATCAAAACATAAGCCCAATGAACAGCCATGAATCCCCGGCTGAATCCATTAAAGCACATATGTACATAGCAGATCTCCCCATAAAGCTATGGCCTGAGGTGGAGATCAATTGAGAAACATTGAAGCTTCATCCCTGAACAAATACCAGTTATCTGAATTTGATCAACAAAAAACATTTTACAGGGCTTCAATAATAGCTTCTATTTCTTTTCCATATGGGAAACCAGGTACGATCCTGTAAGTGGGACTGGTTAGAAATCATGAACATGAGAAACAGCAAGAGAAATCCCACTCCCCAGGGGGATCCCCCTGCTTTATGTATGCTATGGCGCTCTGCATGGGGCATCACTGAAGAAAACGGGTCATGTTTTTCCTTTGCAGACAGCCAATGCACTGCCAACAGTATTACAACAGGAGACGCCATTACTACCAGACTCAGCTGATCCATTACGCTTTCGTAGGCCGCTTCATAAGTCATGTACCATGAAAACATCACAAATAGTACTACAATGCCCGCCAAAAACAATACATGATGGACAGGCGCTGAAGACGAAGAAGTCATTTTCACTTCTAGTCCTTCAAAAAATCAATTTGTGGAGATTTCAGAACTCCGAAAGAATCGTACTGTGCACTGAGCAAGGACGAAACTTGAGTTATGTTGAGTAGGGGTATGAATTTATTATGATGAATTGTTCTGTACCGACTATTTCGTCGAATAATAAGCAAACCCCACCGCCCAGAAATTGCTTTGCTTTATGTCGACGATGATGAGATTCGTCGACGGTTTGGCTATTTTGGACGGTGGAAAGATGCCGTCTTTTACGTGCCGATGCTTTGCTTCCGACAATTAAATCGACTTTTTTATTAATGTGAAAATTGTGCTAAATTTGTTACATAGTTTATTTCATACAAGCCCTAGTATACATATAAATGTCTTTAGGTTATAGTTGATCAAATTCATAATAGAGTGACTACTAAAAGAGACTAGATTGTCTATAGTAAATATGTTTCATCCAAATGACTTTGGATACAAGTCTTTAGCAAAGACTTTATGAGATTTCTTTTGTAAATTACAATATATTGAATCAAATATATGAATTCTTAAAATGTTGCTAGTGCTTGCTCTTCAAGAGAATTCATCTGAGTGACATGGATGCTAGATACATTAATTTTGAATGTTGCAACACTAGTTAGATCAAGAAACAATAATGGTGGTTGAGATGGAATGGTAACTTTTGAAAGTGCATGTCTAATTTTGTAAATGAAGTACTACTAGTACATTGTACTATCATCTAAAGGGGAGATTTTGTTATGGTTTTAGGATCGTTGCAAATGTAATAGCACTATCTAATTGTATGTGTTTTCCAAATACAACTATCTCTTGCATTTATATTGAGAAAGAACCAAGAAAAGATATGTCTATTCATTATTATGTAATTAATATAATGACAATTATGATTATATATATATATATATATATATATATATATATATATATATATATATATATATATATATATATATATATATATATATATATATATATATATATATTCTCTAGTATTGACTCATAATGTTTATCCGACTAAAGCTACAAAACATCAAAACATCAACACTCCCTCTTAGCTAGGGAAGATAAAATCCATCAATCTAAAAGAGCAACACAGCGTTAATTATGAATTTTATTTTGATATCACATTACTGTGATGTCAGAGATATGGACTGACTAGGAATATCAAGTCTCGTGATATTCACCATAACTCATAGATTTATAAATATCGGTTCATGATATTGTGAGTATTTGTCACAGAATATCAAGTCACAAGATATTATCCAAATACTCAGAGTAATGGCCTACCAACATCAAGTCACATGATGTCCACGAAGTACTCAAAAGTTTACAAAGATATCATCTCATGATATCGAAAGCATTGGCTCGTAGAATATCAAGTCGCATGATATTCACCAAGCGCTTAGAGTAATGGCCTACAAACATCAAGTCACATGATGTCCACCAAGTACTCAAAAAAATTATAAAGATATCATCTCATGATATCAGGAGAATTGGCATGCAGAATATCAAGTCACATGATATTCGCCAAGTGCTCAAAATAATGGCCTACCAACATCAAGTCACATGATGTCCACCAAGTACTAAACAAAATTATAAAGATATCATCTCATGATATCAGGAGCATTGGCTTGTAGAATATCAAGTTGCATGATATTCACCAAGTGCTCAGAGTAATGGCCTACCGACATCAAGTCACATGATGTCCACTAAGTACTCAACATATGTCCATAGGTAATGTGTACTTACCATAGGAACATTCACATCATCTATTATGATCTATTTCAACCATCACAAGATGTCTATCACAATAGAAGATGTCATATATTATGATCTGTTTCAGCCATCACAAGATGTCTATCACAATAGAAGATGTCATCTATCATGATCTATTTCAGCCATCACAAGATGTCTATCACAATAGAAGACATCATCTATCATGATCTGTTTCGGCCATCACAAGATGTCTATCACAATAGAAGATCAAGTTATTGTAAGATCGTCACCTTCCAATAACTTTTGAAAATACAAGTGATAATCATTTGGAAGTTATCACTTCCTCATGATTTACACAGGGGGTAGGCCCATTAAAAACATTCATGATTCATTAGTATAATAATCAATTATATCAAGTTTACCTCAGAAATGTTTCACCTTCAATAGTGAACTCCCTCTCAATCAAGATTGTCATACGTTGAATGAACCATTTTCTCTCTGTGAAGCTCAAGTTTATCAACTTCTTGACCTCTTTTGAAATTTCAGACTCCCTCTTCATCTAGTGACCTAGTCTCAATCATCAATTTGTTTGCAAGCATCAAGTTCTTTCTCCCTTGAATGCAATTATCTTGTTCTTTTGTCCTGAAGGTATATCAGAGAGAGATTACAAATAGATCACTAAACTATCTCGACCAAAAATACCAATGATAGAAGTATACAAGATTTTAATAACCAATAGTATAGCATAAATTAAAAAACTCAAAAATTATGTGCATTAATAAAACATGAAATACTTATCTTTTATAAATTTCAAGTATTTCATTTTGTAAGGTGGGCCCATATAGAAAATATCATGCAAATTCACAAAATGATGTCGTCATTCTTGAACATTACCATAATTCTTTACATGACCTATTATGAGTATCCAAAGGTTCTATACACTATGACCACCTTCAATATGATCGGATCTCCCTTCAAGCGATTAGGCTTTTAAAGAAGGAACCTCGCTCTTTTATAGATTTTTGCATAGACACGTACACAGTTGGTCATAACTTTTGAAACTAGTATTTTCTCCCCAATCGCTCGAACGAGATTATTCTTAAAAAAATTTCACAAACATATCCAAAATTTAGCAAAATCCAACGGTGCATTTGTGTGATATGGTCCTCGTACTGAGACTGTATTTTCTAAGATAGTCACACATTCACCATCAACAAACTACTCTCTTACATTTGCAATTTTGCTCTAATACCATGTTAAGGTTTTAGGATCATTGTAAATATAATAGCACTATCTAATTGTATGTTTTTTCCAAATGCAACAATCTCTTGCATTTATATTGAGAAAGAGCCAAGAAGAGACATGTCCCTTCATGGGACATGTCTATTCATTATTATGTAATTAATATAATGAAAATTATGATTTTATATATATATATATATATAATATCTCTTGAGTATTATATTAATTTCTCTAATATTTACATAATAATAATATTTATATATATTTAAGTGTGTGTGTGTGTGTGTGTGTGTGTGTGTGTGTGTATCTTGAGTATTATATTAATTTCTCTAATATTTACATAATAATAATATTTATATATATTTAAGTGTGTGTGTGTGTGTGTATCTTCACTAGTATTGACTCATAGTGTTTATTCGATTGAAGCTACAAAACATCAACAGATTTCAATTCCATTCTTGTAAAGTGGGATATAATAATATCAAATGTAGCACATTGCCCAACTAATAGATTGCTTGGATGAAGACTCACATTTACCCTAATGAAAGTATCGATAAGTGTGTTGATTAATTGATATCTATGAACTCAACTACTAATGCCTACAAGGAGGGGAATGGTCCGAGCACTCCAATTGTACTAATTGTCAGTGTGTCAAATTCATCAAAATCAATAGAAGTATTAAGGAAGAGTTAGATAGGATTTATCACTCTTCAACCTTGACTAAATTTAATGCATCTAGTTTGAAATGATCTCAAATGATCTCAAATAAATGCAAAATATTAACCATCTTGTCTTGTCATAATATTTACCATCTCATAATTAAATATTTTCTAACTTTCTTTAGTATAAACTTTGTAGAAGAATTCGTATAACACAACATTACTTTGAATATTGTTGGCTATTTTACCTTCATGAAGCAAAAAGTACAAGTCTATGGAAATCATACCCATTAATGAATACACAATTTGTTCAAATGTAATAGCTTACCTTATTTCACCTCTATGGTCATGTAGCTCAAGTATATTATCATTTAGTTTAAGTCAAGGTTAGTGATCTTTGCAATGTTTCAAACAATGTCAAATATTTGGTTTCTACACCTTTTATTTTATTTTTCATTCAAAAGAAAGGATAGGAAAGGTAATAGAATTTTTCCTATTCTATCTCTAGTATAGTTGTTGACATGAGAATTTTCTGTAGAGAAGGATCACAAAGGTTGTGAAGCACATATTAAGCCTTACCAAGAATTCAATGCCAAAAGTTCCTTGAGGCTAGTTGTAATGTCGTAAATTACATCCTATGTAACTTCACATTACATGAGCTCTCCATTTAGTCTTAATCAAGACAGTTTTGAACCTTAAGCCTTAATGTCAATCTAACAACCCATATTTTGTACCTTTCATGCCTAACTTCTTGATCAATAAGTCTAATGGCACTCAAACACGTGCACACCATGGAGACATCCACGCACCACACTAGCGTAATATTTGCAACAAAGTTGGTCATTGCAACATTACACTTGATAAACTTGGTAGTGTAATGTTCCTGTGTGTCTGTATTGACGTTGGGGACAACTGGGAGGTCAATAAAACTTGTATTTTGCCTTCATATCTTCAACTTCTGGATCTTCTTTCTCTCTTGTACTTTATGGATTCTTCTTGCACTATCTAAACTCAATATTGCTTTCACCATCTTCTTAGCATACTATCTTGCTCTATACTCGCAAGACCTTCACCACCTTATTATCTGCTATTATTGAGACAATGAAGCTCTACAACCTCGAAGGTTGTTGTTTTTTCATTCTAGCAAGCTCCGTAGCTTCAAGTTTTAAGAGAGATTATTAACATAATCTTAAATAGTAACATATTGTTCCTAGTTTGCTTGTGCAACCTATCGTTTTATTTGACTATGATCTCATGTAAAGGTTGATAGTGGAGATGGAAACAATAAAGTGAGGGTTTGACTAAGGCAAACCTCTTAATATTGTTGCCCCAACATTTCGCTTTGGTTTTACGTGTGCAAGTTCAAGTGGAGAGAATTTCCACCTTCATTGGAGCTTCATTTTGTAGGTTCTTAGTGGTATTCCCTTATCTCAAGCTTTTATCATTTTGTTATTTTAAATATTGAACACATCCAAATGCTAAGGAAGGGGGTGAATCGGCATAAACTAATATTTTGAACATTTATTAATTTTTAAACCATTTGAACAGATGTGAAGAGGTAAAGAACAAATACATAACATGTACCACATAAAATAACATCAAAAATTTTACATGAAAAAATGAAGAAGAGAAAAACAACGGCGAGGATCAACTCACAATATATGAAAAATGTTTTACAAGACGCTCACTGCCAGACATGCAACTAAGACTTACTATCCTAAGACAAGATACAATAGACTTGCAAACTGAAGATTGCTTCTTCAGAACACGATACAATTAGGTTATAATGAAATACATGGTATGAACTATTGTAGAAGAAACATCTGGCTAATGCTAATAGTACAGTCCTCTTTGAAGTCCTATTGTTCTGCTACACTGACTCTGCACTCTTCATCATGTAATCACTGATCAATTTCGCAAATCTTTTAACTTCACATAAATTCTTAAACCTCCGCAAAAGATTAATTCTTCCTTATGTATCCTTCACAACATCACAATACATTGGTTAGGTCAGCACAAATAGTCCTCCCAATCAATGAAATGTTCAACACAACAAAGTTCGGCCTTATCTCCCTTCAACGATATTAAAAATAAGTTGTGGGTCAAGCAAAACATAAGCTGAACACCAAACATTTCCTAAAATATCCTCCAAAGCAAATGAAATAGGTCCTGCAAGACTGCCACTGAAGGAACATGCCTTGTCGGCCCAGATATCAACTGCTTGTCTTCTTATCACCAGAGAAAAACCAAGAACATCATGCAGATCACTAAACAAGATTTGCAGATCATCATCAAGCATTCTTCAACCATTTCCTGAAATATCGAACCATCAATTGTTGATATAAAGAATAACCCACTTAACTGGCAAACACAGTGCAGACAGTGTAGACAGTGTGTTCTTCAACAAGATGGATACCATGCTCCAACAACCCTGAAACTGCCATGAATCCCCTGTTGAATCCATTTTATACAGACCATTAAAGTACATAATTACATAGCAGATCTCCCCATAAAGGTATGACCTTTGGTGGAGATCAATTGAGAAACATTGAAGCTTCATCCCTGAACAAATACCAGTTATCTGAATTTGATCACAAGGTAGATTACAGAGACAAAAAACATTTTACAGGGCTTCAATAGTAGCTTCTACTTCTTTTCCATATGGGAAACCAGGTACGATCCTGTAAGTGGGACTGGTTAGAAATCATGAACATGAGAAACAGCAAGAGCAATCCCACTCCCCATGGGGATCCCCCTGCTTTATGTATGCTATGGCGCTCTGCGTGGGGCAGCACTGAAGAAAACGGGTGATGTTTTTCCTTTGCAGACAGCCAATGCACTGCCAATAGAATTACAACAGGGGACGCCATTACTACCAGACTCAGCTGATCCATTACGCTTTCGTAGGCCGCTTCATAAGTCATGTACCACGAAAACATCACAAATAACACTACTATGCCCGCCAAAAACAATACATGATGAGCAGGCGCTGAAGACGAAGAAGCCATTTTCACTTCGAGTCCTGCAAAAAATCAATTGTGGAGATTTCAGAGCTCCAAAAGAATCGTACTGTGCAGTGAGCAAGGATGAAACTTGAGTTATGTAGAGTATGGTTATGAATTTATTATGATGAATTATTGGGTACAACCAATTTCGTCGAATAATAAGCAAAACCCACCGCCCAGAAATTGCTCTGCTTTATGTCGACGTCGATGAGATTCGTCGACAACTTTGCTATTTTGGACGGTGGAAAGATGCCGTCTTTTACGTGCCGATGCTTTGCTTCCGACAATTAAATCGACTTTTTTAAAGAAAGTCGACATTCGGGTGATAAAAAGCTGGGGAAATTGAAATTCAGGCGCCGACTAAACATGTGAGAGCGCCGACTAAAAAATAATAGTCGGCTACAAAGACATAAAGATTCGATTTGCTGTTGTGACGTTCCAGTTTTATCCTTTCCTTCGCGCCGAAGACTGTGTAATGAACGGTTTGAAGGTGTAGTCTTCACATCTTTTATTCTCGGACTTTATATGGCGTGACAGACAGTAATAAAAATATTAGTCAAAAAGGTATACTTTATTTTGAAAGTTTTTAGCTTAAGAATTGAGGGATGGGGCTATCACGATGGATGAGGCTAAGTTCAGATAGAATGTATCGATGATTAAATTTAAAAAAAGAGAAAACATAATAGATTTTGGTGAAATTTTCAATATTTGTATTTTAAAAGATTTGAATGTTGCAATACTAGTTGGAGCAAACAACAATAATGATGATTGAAATGGAGAAGCAACTTTTGAAAGTGTGTCTAATTTTATGAAAAGTATATGACTTTCAAGTACCAGTGGTACATTGTACAACCATTCAAATTCAGTTTTAAATTTCATTCTTGTAAATTGTGATACATTAATATTGAATGTAGAGCACTACTCAACTAATAGAATAGCTAGATGAAGGCTTACATTCTCCTTGTTGCATGTAGGTAGGTGTATTGATCAATTTATGTCTATAAAATCAACTAAGTTAATGGCCACAAGGAGATGAATGGCACTTGAGCAATTCAAATGTACTCATTGTCAAAGTCATGTTTTCCAAGCATATCAATTTTAAAAAATCAATAAAAGTACCCAAGTAGAGACAAGATAGGAGTTGCCACTTTTCAATGGTGGCCACCTATGCATCAATTTGATCAATAAGTGGTTTATCTTTAGAAATGGCAAAAGAATCTACATGCTTGTTGTCAACATGCCAAGAATTTGAACTCACTTTTATTCTCTAATAGTGGTCCATGATTCCATCTACATGTGACCCAATATTAGTGGTGATTTAATGTTGAATGGTTGTAAAACAAAGTGTGACATGAAAAATCACTAGAGCACACACCTCCTCCACTGATTTTTCATGCAAGATGTTATAAAGATCTAATTTTATGTAGCTTTAATTAGTGTTAATGATTATAATGATGACAATTAAACCATAAATGCATCAATAAATGTTGAAAATGCAACATGTTTGACATCATAGCAAGTGACATGAGACAAAATAAAAATTATTGACTTTCAAAGATATGTAGGATCTACTACACACTACAAGGTGTATTCAACATTGTGTGAGAACATTCTTAGGTGATGATATCACAATCTACCCCTCTTTTGTTAGGAACTTGGAAAATACAATTAGTGGATTTGTCAAAGCCAATTATATTAGATCTATATGATTTAACATATGTTGAAGCATTTCTAACCATGTATAACTCTTGTAACAGATTTAACAATGTAATCGAGGGCTACATGGAGTGAGAGAATAAGTTGGTAGTTAATATTTTCTCACCCGATAGAAAACATGGTTAGTTTGTGGAAGTTTAACTTTTCCTTGTTGTCATGTTTAGGTTTTTTATCTTCTATTTGGAAGATCCAAGCTATATTGGTTTTATTGATATACATGATGGTGCTATTGATGAGGATAGTAGTATTTTTTATCATTATAATGGTTCTTTTGATCAATAGAATGTGATTTCAAATGTTATTTTTAGGATTCATATCTTATGTTTGTGGGTATTATGAACTCAAAAATAGATTGGCACTTTTGATGTATAGGTATGCACATCTAACAAGAACATGAGAGAGGGGGGACAAAGGGAAAGAGATGGGTTAAGGAGGGATGAGAAGAAATATACAAGGAGAGAGAGAGAGAGAGAGAGAGAGAGAGAGAGAGAGATTCAAAATTATATGATCTCGTAATATCTAGAATCTACATTATGACTCCTGAAGATTTGAAACCATTCTCAAACATCTTGAGAATATATGTGTGTGTATAGGGTATGTGCAGGATCATGGTATGCCAAAAAGTGGCGATGTGAAAAAAACCAATTTTCACTCATCCAAAAGCGCACAAATAGATTTGTTGACTTTTTAGTAGGCCTGGGTGTCAGTACACCTAGCCAAGCCAAAAGCCAAAGCTAAAGGGCAAATCGGATATCTGATAATATCGGATATCCAATATTTGCCAGTAATTATAAATCTTTGTACCCAGCCATGTTCAACATTTTTTCATTGTAAAAATGTGAATGCAGCTAGGGCTATCCGATATCCGATATCATTTCCCCTATCTGATTTTTCCTAATTTGCCAAGTAAGTGAAAGCTTCTAATTTGTATTGTTTTTATTATTTTTAAATAGAAATATATAGTTTTTTGTATAAAAATTAGGGTAGCAATGAGTTTTTGTATTGTTTTTTAAAATTTATTGTAATTATCAATTTGTTTTTTCATTGTTATCAAACATGGAATCAGAAAACCCTCCTAATGATCCTGCAAACAATCCAGAACCACCTCCCAACAATCCCCCACCTCCAGAAGATGTACCTGTCACAAACCCTCACCATTTAGAAGATCTAATAGGAGACAATCTAAATGAACTTAGAGGATTTCAAACCGCATATGCCAATATCCCCACATTGTGCCCCATGTTTACGACATTGAACTCAATAATTGAAAACATGGAGAAACTGACACAGCAACATAATGTTGCACTTCTTTGGCGCGAATCCATGCACACCCAGTTTGACAATGGGCTTGTTTATGATCAAGTCATGAACCTAAATATAACAAAACATGACATAGCTAATCTTTTTGTGGATCCTAAAATTGGTCTAAAAGTAGACCATAAAAAAACCAAGTTGTCAATTAAATGGTGCACAAATAGTGCAATACGTGACAACTTTTGGGACCAATGGTGGATGGTTTTTGATAGACCACCTCACAATAATTTGGATGTCCCATTTTATTTTATTAGAAAATTGTATGCTGAATTTGTGCTCGGTCACAAGGTGAATTATTAGAGTATGAGACTGAACCAAGGTGTACGTTTAGGCACTCTGTAAGATAGGCCATGTGCACAATGGGTGAAATCCCGCACATATGTCCCTCCTCCTGAGATTTCACCACCTCCCGCAGTGCAGCATCCAGACATTATTGTTGAGGCTGGCTCACAGACTATTCGAGCCATTCACACCTTGACTGGTCTTCTGGTTACACAAAGCACAACATTGTTGCCTCCTCGCCCTGATGCTTCTGGCGCTTCCATGAGCTCACATGTTTGTGTGCCCCACACTTGCGTTATATGCAAGAATTTGTGCTTTGGTCCCCTGACTGATAGTGATTCATATAATTTTAGCTTCGATGGGGACGATTCTACACAACACACTACAGGCACTGAAGCAGCTCATGGAGATGTGCACCAGGAGCCTACAGTGCCATGGACTCCCACTGTTACGGTAAGGGTAAACCGTTCACTTTTTACATTGTTTTTAAATTTTATTGTTCGTATTTTTAGTAGAATTTCCTTATAATAATTTCCCACTTATGTCTTTTTATGTGTTACATTTATGTTCAGTTGATGACAGAGGAGGAGATGGCACAGGTGGAGGGGTCCACGCTTTCGGCCATATCATTTGGTCTTAACTCTTCCATAGTACATATGTTTTAATGTAGTCATTGGTTTCATTTTAAATTATGATAATAGTATATGTACATTGTTTTCTAATTTTTATGATCATCTTTTACATACTGATGCAGGTGTCACTAGTTGCCATTGGGGGGCAATGTGAGGGGGTGCAAGTGTCTGTTGTTGATAAAGGAAAGGTAATTAAGTATTTTAGTTTGTTTATGCATACATGTATACTTGTCAATTGTCCGTACTCATTTCTAATTTACATGGTTTATTTGACAGAGAGTGGCATGTGATGATGTCATGAGACCCTATCATCATGATAGAGTCACAGGCATATCCATTCAGAGTGATAGCCCCATGGTAGGTACATTTCTAAAGTTATTTGTGTGTATTTTTCTATCAAGTATATATAATATGGTCAAGTTATGATAATATGAAGTATCTATTTGACTTTTGTAGGTCACTCCTAGTTTGAGGGAGCTAGAACAGCAAGGGTTTGTATCACTAATGACTCAGCCAACAATCCCTGAAGAAAGTTCAACATAGGTAAGTTTTAATGTTAATTCAATTATTTTGTAAACATATATTTGCTACCAAGTTTTTAACATTAAATAGTATAACTCGTAGATCAATCTCATGTTTGCAAACATATACAGGTGGGAGTATATGAGAGTTCAATTTTAGTTTAAATTTTATTTATTATTGTTGACTATGATTCTGAATTTTAATCTAACTTGGGGTTTCACTTTTGTGTTTGAATGCAGGATCCATTAGAGTCGAAGAGTACTTCAAAGAGGCTCCATTTTGATGATCCACCAGTAAAATAGGATGTCCTAGAAATATTTGTAGTTGAACTTCTTATTTTGAGATGTCATATGACATATTTTGAGATGGTGTATGCCACATTGTATCTAGATATGTTGACATATAAATATGTACAGAATTATTGTTCATTTTGATATATTTATGAAACTTGATATTCAATCTAATTTGTTAATTGTGTGTTCATTCATTCATTGTTAGTATGTAAATATGCTCTTGTGTATGTACTCATGTGTACAATTTATGCCTTAAGCATATTCATGTATATTCAATTACAATATTCATAACCTAAATTCACATGTATGGGCTACGTGCATGACTTAAGTGAATTTATGTGTACGCTTTATGTGCTATGTGTGTTCACACGTGTAATTCATCATTTGAGGTATATAAGGATATCTATTAAAGTGGTTTCAAGGTTTGTAGACTTACCCTTTACTCCCAATGGCTAAAAGACTTCAAATTGGCCTAATTACATAATTAAACACCCTTTTGGCAATAATCAAACACCCTTTTGGCCATATCAAAACATATTGGTCTTTTGGACAAAATATCAGTACTCTGCATGTACCCCTGCAAATACACTAGGAATGCCTAAGAAACATGGTCTTGTAGCATCTCACGGATCGCTGATACCTCTCATGGGGTGTAAGTTACAAGGCTCGATAGTTTGCTGACCAATCGTGCTTAGTGCAACTTTCAACTGACCCTCACTACAAGTTTTGGCATCAAGCGAGACTAGCGTGCCAAATTCAAACAAATTTGAATCTCTCAGAATGGAGAGAGATTATTCTAGGCCTCAAAAACATCATCTTGTAGCATCTCATGGATCTCCTATACCTCTCACGGAGTCCAAGATATGAGCCTCAAAAGTTTGTTACTCAATCATGCTTAGTGCACCTTGGGGACACTTTGGTTCGACGTGGTCTAGAACATTCTGCTGACTCAGTGGTCAAAATGGGGTTGTCCCTAGCATTTACCCACCCAACCAGAGCTAATGGCGTAGTCCATTTGGTGCTAGGATGAATGGTTTGGAAGTAATCCATTGGTGCAACTTTCAACTGACCCTCACTGCAAGTTTTAGCATCGAGCAAGAATGGTGTGCCAAATTCAAACAAATTTGAATCTCCCAGAATGGAGAGAGGTTATTTTAGGCCTCATAAACATCATCTTGTAGTATCTCACAGATCTCTGATACCTCTCATGGGGTTCGAGTTACAAGCCTCAAAATTTCATTGCCCAATCGTGCTTAGTGCACCTTCGGGACACTTTGGTCTGGCGTGGTCTGGAATGTTCTACTGACTTAGTGGTCCAAATGGGGTTGTCCCTAGCATTTACCCACCCAACCGGAGCTAATGGTGCAATCCATTTGGTGTCAAGATGAATGGTTTGGAAGTAATCCATTGGTGCAACTTTCAACTGACCCTCACTGCAAGTTTTGGCATCAAGAGAGACTAGCGTGCCAAATTCAAACAAATTTGAATCTCCCATAATAGAGAGAGGTTATTGTAGGCCTCAAAAATTTCATCATGTAGCATCTCACGGATCTCCTATACCTCTCATGGAGTCTAAGTTATGAGCCTCGAAAGTTCGCTGCTCAATCGTACTTAGTGCACCTTGGGGACACTTTGGTCCGGCGTTGTCTGGAACGTTCTGCTAACTCAGTGGTCCAAATGGGGTTGTCCCTAGCATTTACCTGCCTAACTGGAGCTAATGGCATAGTCCATTTGGTGCCGGGATGAACGGTTTAGAAGTAATCCATTGGTGTAACTTTCAACTGACCTTCACTATAAGTTTTGGCATCGAGCGAGAATGGTGTGCCAAATTCAAACAAATTTGAATCTCCCAGAATAGAGAGAGGTTATTGTAGGCCTCAAAAAATTTGTCCTGTAGCATCTCATGGATCTCTGATGCCTCTCACGGGATCCGAGTTACAAGCCTTGAAATTTCATTGCCTAATCGTGCTTAGTGGACCTTGGGGACACTTTGGTCCAGCGTGGTCCGGAATGTTCTGCTGACTCAGTGGTCAAAAAAAGGTTGTCCCTAGCGTTTACCCACCCAACTAGAGCTAATGGCACATTCCATTTGGTGTCGGGACGAACGATTTAGAAGTAATCCATTGGTGCAACTTTCAGCTGACCCTCACTGCAAGTTTTGGCATCGAGCGAGACTGGTGTGCCAAATTCAAACAAATTTGAATCTCCTAGAATGGAGAGAGGTTATTGTAGGCCTTGAAAATTTCATCTTGTAGCATCTCACGGATCACCGATACCTCTCATGGGGTCCGAGTTATGAGCCTCAAAAGTTTTCTGCCCAATTGTGCTTAATGCACCTTGGGGACACTTTGGTCCAGCGTGGTCTTAAACATTCTGCTGACTCAGTGGTCGAAATAGGGTTGTGCCTAGTGTTTACCCGCCCAATCAGAGCTAATGGCACAGTCCATTCAGTGTTGGGACAAACGGTTTGGATGTAATCCATTGGTGCAACTTTCAACTGACCCTCACTGCAAGTTTTGGCATCGAGCGAGATTGGTGTGCCAAATTCAAACAAATTTGAATCTCCCAGAATGGAGAGAGGTTATTATAGGCCTCAGAAACATCGTCTTATAGCATCTCACAGATCTCCAATACCTCTCACGGGGTCTAAGTTACGAGCCTCAAAATTTTGTTGCCCAATCGTGCTTAGTGCACCTTGGGGACACTTTGGTCTAGTGTGGTCCAGAACGTTTTATTGACTCAGTGGTCGAAACAAGGTTGTTCCTAGCATTTACCCACCCAACCGGAGCTAATGGCACAGTCCATTCGGTGTCAGGATGAAAGGTTTGGAAGTAGTTCATTGGTGCAACTTTCAACTTACCCTCATTGTAAGTTTTGGCATCGAGCGAGATTGGCATGCCAAATTAAAAAAAAATTGAATCTCCCAGAATGGAGAGAGGTTATTGTAGGCCTTAGAAATTTCATCCTGTATCATCTCATGAATCTCCAATACCTCTCATGGGGTCTGAGTTACGAGCCTCAAAATTTGACTGCCCAATCATGCTTAGTGCACCTTGGGGACAATTTGGTCTGACATGGTCTAGAATGTTCTGTTGACTCAGTGGTCAAAATGAGGTTGTGCCTAAATTTTACCCATCCAACCGGAGCTAATAGAATAGTCCATTCGGTGTCGGGATGAATAGTTTGGAAGTAATCCATTGATGCAACTTTCAACTGACCGTCACTGCAAGTTTTGGCAACGAGCAAGACTGGCGTGCCAAATTCAAAAAAATTTGAATCTCCCAAAATGGAGGGAGGTTATTGTAGGCCTCAGAAACACCGTCCTATAGCATCTCATAGATCTTTGATGCCTCTCACAGGGTCCAAGTTACGAATCTCAAAATTTCATTGCCCAATCGTGCTTAGTGCACCTTGGAGACACTTTGGTCCAGCGTGGTCTGGAATGTTCTGCTGACTCAATGGTCAAAATAGGGTTGTCCCTATTGTTTACCCACCCAACTGGAGCTAATGGTGTATTCCATTCAGTGTCAAGATGAACAGTTTGGAAGTAATCCATTGGTGCAACTTTCAACTGACCCTCACTACAAGTTTTGGCATCGAGCGAGACTAGCATACCAAATTTAAAAAAAATTAAATCTCCCAAAATGGAGAGAGGTTATTGTAGGCCTTAGAAACATCATCTTGTAGCATCTCACGGATCTTTGATACCTCTCACGGGGTCTGAGTTACGATCCTCAAAATTTCACCGCCCAATCATGCTTAGTGCACCTTGGGGACACTTTGGTCCGGCATAGTCCGGAACGTTTTGCTGACTTAGTGGTCGAAAAGGGGTTGTGCATAGCATTTACCCACCCAACCAAAGCTAATGGCATAGTCCATTCAGTGCCGAGAGGAACGATTTGAAAGTAATCCATTGGTGCAACTTTCAACTGACCCTCACTGCAAGTTTTGGCATCGAGCAAGACTGGCATGCCAAATTTAAACAAATTTAAATCTCCCAGAATGAAGAGAGGTTATTGTAGGCCTTAGAAATGCCATCTTGTAGCATCTCATGGATCTTTGATACCTCTCATTGGGTCTGAGTTATGAGCCTCGAAAGTTTGTTGTCTAATCGTGCTTAGTGCACCTTGGGGACACTTTGGTCTGGCGTGGTCCGGAACATTCTGCTGACTCAGTGGTCGAAACAAAGTTGTCCCTAGCATTTAATCACCCAATCGGAGCTAATGGTGTAGTCCATTCGGTGCCGGGATGAACAGTTTGGAAGTAATCCATTGGTGCAACTTTCAACTAACCCTCACTGCAAGTTTTGGCATCGAGCGAGATTGGTGTGCCAAATTCAAAAAAAAATGAATCTCCCAGAATGGAGAGAGGTTATTGTAGGCCTCAGAAACATCATCCTCTAGCATCTCACAGATCTTCGATACTTCTCACAGGGTCCAAGCTACAAGCCTTGAAAGTTCATTGCCCAATCGTGCTTAGTGCACCTTGGGGACACTTTGGTCCGGCATGGTCCAGAATGTTCTCTCGGCTCAATGGTCAAAATGGGGTTGTCCCTAGTGTTTACTTGCCCAACCAAAGCTAATGGCACAATCCATTTAGTGCTGGGAGGAATGGTTTGGAAGTAATCCATTGGTGCAACTTTTAACTGACCCTCACTGCAAGTTTTGGCATCGAGCGAGACTGGCGTGCCAAATTCAAACAAATTTGAATCTCCCAAAATGGAGAGAGGTTATTGTAGGCCTCAAAAACATCATCCTATAGCATCTCACTGATCTTTGATACCTCTCACGGGGTTTGAGTTACGAGCCTCAAAATTTCACTGCCCAATCGTGCTTAGTGCATCTTGGGGACACTTTGGTCCAACGTGGTCCAGAACATTCTGCTGACTCGGTGGTCAAAATGGGGTTGTGCCTAGCATTTACCCGCCCAATCAGAGCTAATGGCGTAGTCCATTTGGTATCTAGATGAACGGTTTGGAAGTAATCCATTGGTGCAACTTTCAACAGACCCCCATTGCAAGTTTTGGCATCGAGCGAGACTGGCGTGCCAAATTCAAACAAATTTGAATCTCCCAGAATGGAGAGATGTTTTTGTAGGCCTCAGAAACATCATCTTGTAGCATCTCACAGATCTCTGATACCTCTCACAGGGTCTGAGTTACGAGCCTTGAAATTTCATTGCCCAATCGTGCTTAGTGCAGCTTGGGAACACTTTGGTCCAGCATGGTCCGGAACGTTCTACTGACTCAGTGGTCAAAATGGGGTTGTTCCTAGCATTTACCTGCCCAACCGGAGCTAATGGCATAGTCCATTCGATGCTAAGATGTAATCTTTGAACACTTCCCTTCACCCAGGGAATCATCATTTTACTTTGGACACATTTGACCAATTTTGACTCAATGACTCCAACTATTACATCATTTGACAATACAAATGTACTGGAATTAAGATAATAGAAATGTAAGAATACAAAATTAAGACGATACAAATTATATAAGGATACAACATTCATAGTAAGGAAACACATTTTTTGCACTTTACATGGCATTACGACGATACAAATGTGGGCTTTTAATATTTGCAAATCAACCCCATGGGCTCTTTTATATTTCCAATTTTGCATCTAATTTTGCATCAATTTTTTTATATAAAAAATTTGGCATCTAAATATGGATATTACATTTGATTGTTGTTTTTATATACAAAATTTGGCATCTAAATATGCACATTACATTCGATTGTTGTTTTTATATACAAAATTTGGCATCTAACTATGCACATTACATTCGATTGTTGGTTTTATATACAAAATTTGGCATCTAAATATGCAAATTACATAATTATATATAAAAAAATAAGTGTCATTTTCTCTCCAATCCCTACATTCGGAAGGCAAAAGAAAAGTTAATAGAGAATATAAGAAGTGCCCTTTTGGCATCTAAATATGCAAATTACAGAACTATATTTTAACTTGAGTTGAACTTACCTACTGAAGTGTGCCTGAAGGGTTATCTCTGTACTTGAGACTATTCAGTATTGCTTCATGATCAACAGTACTAATAGTCCAAAGTTCCTTTGTCTTTGTTTTTCATTGATGTTTCAACAACTTAACATTGGCTACTATAACAAGGTGTGAATACATGAGAATGGTTTTGTGCTTCTCATAGTCTTCAAATGCAAGAATGTCATTATTTATAATCATATATGTGTGCAACCATGTTCCCGCAACAACCTGTGATCCTATTGGATATGTGAACATATCATCATCTTTCGTCGGTTGTGCAAGTTTTTGCTTTCCTCATCCACAACGTGCTTACCAGTAATCTGATTTCTCATCATTCCCTTCTGGTGCAACCAATGCAAAAACATGTCCTGGTTGTAGAAGATCTGAAAGATGGTCGTAGTCAAGTGAACAATCCATGTCATCATTTATTACAGAGATTGTGAGAGATAAAAGAGTAAGATAATGTGGAACCCATGTATCAACCCACTCACTTGACTCACACTGATCCCAATCACACTAAAGACAACTCGGACAATAAAAAACCAACTCTCATGTCCAAATGGTCCATGTACTAGCATCTGAGATTCGAAATGAATGTATTTTTGAAGAATCTTTCACAATTTGACAATCCAACCTATCTCCTATTGTGCCCAACTCAACTAACCAAAAGAATCTGTGCACCGCTGAATCAAGAGTCCCCCCTGTGACAATGCTGAAGTACACCAATCAACAATAGAACGGGCATCAATGAGTTCTGCACCTGAAATCCTCAATTGCTCCTTAACTAGAGCTCTCTTTACGCATGCACATGCTCCATCATGCTCCCCTTTTCCATGACCGGCCTCAAAAAAACTCCAAATATGAGGTACACCTCTCTCTACATTCATTCTACATAACCAATAAAACATACGTGCATTTTTTAATTGACCTGTGCAATTATCTGACCAAATGAGATGTCCATCCATAGCAATATTATTTTCTCGCACCCACTCAAAATAATTCTCAAAGCAATGTTGGACAAACTCAGATGAGTGTGATCTATCATCGCTCATATAAAACTGGTATTCTCTAATTATCTTCCAGTCATCTTCTATACTATCAAGGGAATGTCTATATGTTATGTGCACAAAAATAGAAACCTAAATAGAATTGTAATATTGAGCTTGCAACTTCCTAGGGGTCCTAACGTGTGATAAGGTGTACTAGGACACCTAGGAAGTCCCCATGACCCCTTTCGACACATTTGAATGCTCAAGTGTGTCCATAGAGGTCATAGGACCCCTTAGGACACACTTGAGGGTTCCAATCTATCGAAAGGGGTCATGGAGACTTCCCAGGGGTCCTAGTACGCCTTATCACATGTTAGGATCCTTAGTAAGTCCCCATGACCCCTTTTGACACATTTGAAAGCTCAAGTGTGTCTGAAGGGGTCATAGGACCCCTTAGGACACACTTGAGGGTTCCAATGTGTTGAAAGGGGTCATGAGGACTTCTTAGGGGTCCTAACCAATGATAAAACGTACTAGGACCCCTGGGAAGTCCCCATGACCACTTTTGACACATTGGAACCCTCAAGCATGTCCTAAAGGGTCGTAGGACTCCTTAGGACACACTTGAGAGTTCCAATGTGTCGAAAGGGGTCATGAGGACTTCCTAGGGGTCCTAATGCATGATAAGGCATACTAGAACCCCTGGGAAGTCCTCATGACCCCTTTCAACACATTGTAACCCTCAAGTGTGTCCTAAGGGGTCCTACAACCCCTTCAAACACACTTGAGAATTCTAATGTGTCGAAAGGGGTTAGGAGTACTTCCTAGGGGTCCTAACATGTGATAAAGCATACTAGGACACCTAGGAAGTCCCCATGACCCCTTTTGACACATTTGAATGCGCAAGTGTGTTTGAAAGGGTCATAGGACCCCTTAGGACACACTTGAGGGTTCTAATGTGTCGAAATAGGTCATGGGGAATTTCCAGGGGTCCTAGTACACCTTATCATGCGTTAGGACCCCTAGGAAGTCCTCGTGACCACTTTTGACACATTGGAACCCTCAAGTGTGTCCTAAGGGGTCCTACGACCCCTTAGGACACACTTGAGCATTCCAATGTGTCAAATGGGGTCATGGGGACTTCCTATGGGTCCTAACGCGTGATAAGGCATACTAGGACACCTAAGAAGTCCCCATGACCCCTTTCGACACATTTGAATGCTCAAGTGTGTTCAGAGGGGTCGTAAGACCCCTAAGGACACACTTGAGGGTTCCAATGTGTCAAAATGGGTCATGGGGACTTTCCAAGGGCCTAGTACACCTTATCATGCGTTAGGACCCCTAGGAAGTCCCCATGACCCCTTTGGACACATTTGAAAGCTCAAGTGTGTTTGAAGGGGTCATAGGACCCCTTAGGACATAGTTGAGGGTTCCAATGTGTCGAAAGGGGTCATGAGGACTTCCTAGGGGTCCTAACATGTGATAAGGTGTACTAGGACCCCTAAGAAGTCCTCATGACCCCTTTCAACACATTAGAACCCTCAAGTGTGTCTTAAGAGGTCGTATGACACCTTAGGACACACTTGAGGCTTCCAATGTGTCGAAAGGGGTCATCAGGACTTCCTAGGGGTCCTAACATGTGATAAGGCATACTAGGACCCCTAAGAAATCCCCATGACCCCTCTCGACACATTGGAATCCTCAAGTGTGTCCTAAGGAGTCATAGGACCCCTTAGGACACAATTGATGGTTCCAATGTGTCGAAAGGGGTAATGAGGACTTCCTAGGGGTCCTAACACATGATAAGGCGTACTAGGACCCCTGGGAAATCCTCATCACCCCTTTCAAGACATTGGAACCCTTAAATGTGTCCTAAGGGGTCCTACGACCCCTCTGGACACACTCGAGCATTCAAAAGTGTTGAAAGGGGTCATGGGGACTTCCTAGGCATTCTAGTACGCCTTATCACGCGTTAGGAACCCTAGGAAGTCCTCATAGCACCTTTTGACACATTGGAACCCTCAAGTGTGTCCTAAGGGGTCCTACGACCCCTTCGGACACACTTGAGCATTCAAATGAGTCGAAAGGGGTCATGGGGACTTCCTAGGTGTTCTACTATGCCTTATCACACGTTACGACCCCTAGGAAGTCCCCATGACCCCTTTTGACACATTTGAAAGCTCTAGTGTGTTTGAAGGGGTTGTAGGACCCCTTAGGACACACTTGAGGGTTGCAATGTGTTGAAAGGGGTCATGAGGACTTCCTAGGGGTCATAACACATGATAAGTCATACTAGGACCCCTATGAAGTCCTTGTGACCCCTTTCAACATGTTGGAACCCTCAAGTGTGTCCTAAGGGGTCGTAGGACCCCTTAGGACACACTTGAGGGTTCCACTATGTCGAAAGGGTTCTTGAGGACTTCCTAGGAGTCCTAACGCATGATAAGGCATACTAGGACCCCTGGGAAGTCCCCATGACCCCTTTCAACACATTTCAACCCTTAAGTGTGTCCTAGGAGGTCCTATAACCCCTTAGGACTCACTTGAGGGTTGCAATGTATCGAAAGGGGTCATGGGAAAATCCCAGGGGTCCTAGTATGACTTATCACGCGTTATGACCCCTAGGAAGTCCTCGTGACCCCTTTCGACACATTGGAACCCTCAAGTGTGTCCTCAGGGGTCTACAACCCCTTAGGACACACTTGAGCATTCCAATGTGTAAAGGGGGGTCATGGGGACTTCCTACAGGTCCTAACGCGTGATAAGGCATACTAGGACACCTAGGAAGTCCCCATGACCCCTTTCGACACATTTGAATGCTCAAGTGTGTTTGGAGGGGTCGTAGGACCCCTAAGGACATACTTGAGGGTTCCAATGTGTTGAAAGGGGTCATGGGGACTTCCCAGGGGTCCTAGTATGCCTTATCATGCATTAGGACCCCTAGGAAGTCTTCATGACCCCTTTTGACACATTTGAAAGCTCAAGTGTGTCTAAAGGGGTCGTAGGATGCCTTAGGACATAGTTGAGGGTTCCAATGTGTTGAAAGGGGTCATGAGGACTTTTTAGGGGTCCTAACACTTGATAAGATGTACTAGGACCCCTAGGAAGTCCTCATGACCTCTTTCGACACATTGGAACCCTCAAGTGTGTCCTAAGGGGTCCTACGACCCCTTAGGACACACTTGAGGGTACCCCTTAGGACACACTTGAGGGTTCCAATGTGTTGAAAAGGGTCATCAGGACTTCCTAGGGGTCCTAACACGTGATAAGGCATACTAGGACCCCTGGGAAGTCCCCATGACCCCTTTTGACACATTGGAACCTTTAAGTGTGTTCTAAGGGGTCATAGGACCCCTTAGGACACAATTGAGAGTTCCAATATGTTGAAAGGTGTCATGAGGAATTCCTAGGGGTCCTAACATGTGATAAGGCGTACTAGGACCCCTGAGAAGTCCCCATCACCCCTTTTGACACATTGGAACCGTCAAGAGTGCCCTAAGGGGTCCTCCGACCCCTGCAGACACACTTTGTTGAAATCATTTGCTATTGCACCAAAAGCTCAAACTATCAATGTCTGATACAAATGTTAGATTTAACCCGATCCATGAGAGGCGGTTAAGCCATGTCACAAATCTCTAAGGAGTTGCTCACCACCAAGTCAACAATCTCCCCCTCAGCACTAACTGAGCCTTCAACACCCATTGAACGAAGACTCAAACCCATGACCCCAAGGCTCTGATACCAATTATTGGAATCATTTGTCGTTGCACCA